>JAMWET010003934.1:77500-207500 GCA_024036415.1 Prochilodus magdalenae | reverse complement strand
CTTCATTTGGCTACCTGCCGTTAAATGATCTAACTGGGAGCAAGACCTTCAGCATGATTGAAAAAAGGGTTTAATTATGCCGTCGAGGCAGCAGTGCTACCGTTTCATTCGCTCATGTTGGAATGATTTGACTCAATGCTACAGAGACTCACTGTTACCTCTTGTAAGTGGTATTACAGACAGGATGGGCCTGGGCTAGCTGGTTAGCGTTCAGTAGATATCTCTGTAGCACGATATATAGATGTCTTTGCCATTTGAACTTTAAATCTTACGTATTGTTCCTTTAAGCCAAGACTTTCAAACAGACATAAATACATATTTGAGAACATTGCACTTGTAAAGTAGATTACTCTGTAGCTGTTCATTTGCAATAGCACATTGCAGTTCACTCAGGTGGTATTGCTATCAGTATCGGTATGAGCGCAAAGGCTAACATAACGCATAAGTTCTGAAATGCACACAAATACATTTCCATTAATGTTTGTTGGCTGTAATCGCAGAATGTGGTGTTTGGTGTATTTTGCACATATAACTGTTTATATATTAACCCACATATTATGAGCTTCAGCATAAAAATGGCTAATCAAAATTAGCCATAAAAATTCTGTGCATGTTCAGTATTTGTCCACTGGACGTAAGGGTGATGATTGTTGCATTCTGTTCATGTTCCTGAAATTCACCAACAAGTTGCATAATATATATTTGCCATGATCCATTGCTATAAACATGATGATATTGCTATTGGTTTCAGCACGACCACCCGACTTCACCCGTTAATCCATAGCCATTTTATCTGGGCATGTTTGTGTGTGCTTTGATTTTTATCAAGGAGACATTTTAAATCTTGTCATGCTTTCTCATTAAACTTTTCTCTACAAGGTGATTCACTGGAGTGGTTTGTGTGAACGTGTACGCGTTTATGTTTGCGTGTCTCTGTGTGTGCGATCATAAGCAGTTCTTCAGCATGAAGATCAATTAATTCGAGCACAGCAGTGTGTGTGGCTGGGCATCAATATTTATTTCATCTGCATATAGACGAGGACTGATTGAGAGAGCACCTACTGATGAGAACCTGTCAAACATACCTCATCACACACGGCTGTGTGTGCGGGTTTGTGTAAAACAGTGTTTGTTTTCATACGTTCTCAGAACCAAAGTGTCAAAAAAATTAACCAGACGTTGTAAAGTAAAACAGAAAAATAGTTTGTGTTTGAACAGATAGTTTGAATAATCTCTACAGATTGCTGGTAAAATGGAATTCTCTGTAGCAGCTCCCAAGCCTAAACTCACTATGCCCAATGCCAAGTGTCAAGTGTGTTGGAGTGGCATTTATGATCCAGAACTGATCGACGTAATTAACTTTACTAATTCTTTTATGGCTTATTGCAATTAGATTCTCTCATTATTATTATTACTACATATAGTACCAGTCATATGTTTAGGCACACCTACACATAGAACCCAAATGTTTTGGCATCAGTGCTTTGATTTAAAATGAAAGTGAAAGTTAAAATTTCAAATTATGAATCAGGACTGTAATTTAGCACATGTAAATATGCAGCCTTACAAATCTCCAAAATGGCAACTATACAGGAGGATAAAATTGCTTTCCTAATTTGCAATGGAGGTTAATATTACAGGGTTTTTTGTGTAGTTTTTGTAAATTGTAACTAGAGCTCTTAAAATGTGCAAAAGAAGAGATAAAGGTTTAACAAAACACATCCACCTAATTGGATGTGTATAATTTTTTTGGCACTATGTGATATTACTACATTAATGAGATATTAATACATATGGGATATAAAACCCCAAATTCTTCTGTAATACAATTCAAGCTCACAAGTTAGGCCTTCATTCCGAGTTTAATAAATAAAGGGCTGAACTGGAGGCAGGCCAGTTTACCTCATTCCACATCCATGCTGTTGTAACATGTGTAGAATGCGTCCTAGTGTTGTCATGCTGGAATGACTATACACATTCCTAAAAAAACTTGTCTAGAGGCAGCCTCATAATATCCTTACCATTAATGGTGCTTCTACAGATGTGCAGATTACCCACTAATCCCCCTTCATAGGACAGATGTTGGCTTTTCAACCTTATGCTGGTAATAGCGTGGATTGTTTTTTCTTCGTTGGCCTATAAACATCCTTGATTTCCATAAGCACTCTGAAATTTGACTCATCAGACAGCAACACACATTGCATCAGTCCATTTCTGATGAGCTCGAGTGCAGAGAGGTCAGTAGTGTTTCTGAATGTCGTTGACATATGACCTCTGCCGTGCACAGTACAGTCGCATTATCTTTTTGTGGATGCTGCGACAGATGATATTTATTGACAATGTTTTTCAAAAGTATTCTCAGACCCATGTGGTTATCTCAGTCACTGAAGCATGCCTGTTTTTAATGCAGTGCTGTCTGAGGGATCGACAGTCCTAGACATTCATTTGTAGTTTTCATCCCTGTGCTTTCCACATGGAGATTTCTGCAGGTTTTGATACTATGCACTGCAGAGGGTGAAATACCAGAAATCCCTGCAATCCCTGGCTGAACAATGTTATTTTCAAACTGTTAGATATTTTTCCCCTGATGCATTTTTAGCAAAGTGGTGAGCCTTGACCCATCCATCCTTTCTCATAAAGGACTTTTACTGGATTTCCTTATTTTATATCAAAGCATGACTGCATCACTTGTTTAGGATGTCTGTCTTTTAAAAACATTTCACATTGTTTCTAGTCTGAAACATGCTCCTGTCCCAGCTTTCAGAATTTCTGTTCGAACTTACACTCACAACAATAATGAAAACATGAAATATCTTAATTGTCTTAGTATTGTTTTCTACATTGTTGGTTTCGTTTGCATTTTTCATACACTGTCCAAAGCTTTTGAAATATATTGAGTATAGATTTAAATATGTTGTACATATTACAGTCAAAACATATTCCAAAACACATTTAAAAATCTCTTTCTTAAGTAAAACCTGTAAACTATGATCCTGATGTATTTCTTTAATGTATTTCCTTTAATGCATACTTAATAGCATAGGTTTTGCTTATGTGTATTGGTTATATGATTCATGTTTACTGTTCAGAAGGCCATTTGTACAGGATTTGTATTTTGTAGGAAGGTTGGATGATGGTATTCAGTGATTTTACCCGTTTTATGTGTCAACATAGAATCCTGCAGCTTTTACCTGCTACAAAGAAATCAACAGAAATAACCCAGTTGATATTAATTCTGTGCTAACACATGAACCATGCAAATAACCCCGGGCTATATTAATTTTAATGCTAGGTAAATGAAAAGGATTAATCCTTTATACACTATAGTCTGTATCTGTATGTTTGGATAACAGTATTCAGCTAACACATCTTCAGTGTACTGGTGACCTGTTTGAGATGCTTGTCAGAACTTCAGAGATTCTTCTTAAGAAGTCGGGGGAGTCGATTTAAGTGTTCAGTCTTCAGAGGTTTCAGTTAAAACCATGATTCAATGAAGAAAGGGAATAACATACCCCACACACAGCAGAGCTAATGCACCATACCGGGCGATGGAGCTTCTACTGCATTGCAGTCTTTAAAGTGATTTTTTGGGAGCCACATGGTGCATTATAAACAGCAGGAAAGTGGCTGCTTTAGAACCCAAACAAAAAGTGCTGGAGAACCAGTCATTTTGGAACATGCATTATCAATTTTTATCAAGTTTTTAGAGTGGGTGTGTTTGTTCGTGTGGACAGTTACCAGACATCTGTAAGCAGCCTAAATCTATACTCGCTACTACACTCATATAAATAACATGATTGGTCGGTGGTCAATGACTGGCCTATGGTCGATCTTTTTTACAAATGCATTTGAGCCCTAGCCCTTAACCTATCTCTTTACAGTTAAGGTGTGGGATTCATAGGCCTATAGAAACTCCAAATCAAGATTCAAGATATAAGCAGAAATAAGTGTTTTGGCTGATCCACTACAACTGGAGTAAGAAGAAACTTGTAAATTATGTTTTTTTGCTGAACCATTCCTCTAATAACTCACACTTGCTTTCTTTCACCTTCTTTATTTTTAATTAGTTCTGGCTTGTTCAACTGTTTTGACACTATTGCTGTGGACATTTTGTTGTATGTTGATAAATAGTTTAATATCATATAGGTATTAATAATCAAATTAAAGAAAATATGAAACTTATAATGCTATTTCACTGTCTGGAAAACTAGTGTTACTTAAGCTGCTGTAGCTTTTGGTCTGTATTTTTCCAATGGTTCTCATGCTGATTGGTCTGTACCAAATGATTCTGATGGTTCTTTAAATTAAATGTGATAAACTGTCTTAAACCTGAAGAGACCTTTAAGTAAAGACCTCACAGATCACCAGTCAGGCTCCGCCTTCCTCTGTATCCTGCCTATCCTGCAAATTGAAGCTTGAAAAGTAATACATTGTGCAACAAGGGAACATAATAGAGTTATTTGAAAACATGTTTGTTTATGAAGAAAGAAAATGTTTAAGGGGCATAATCATTTCCTTTGAGTCTGTTACATGATACAAATTTGCATTGAGAATACAAATGTATAAATAGTGGGGATCACATTTGACCTAGCCCTTAACCTATCCCTTTACAGTGGTGTGGGATTCATAGGCCTATATGAACTCTAAATTAAGATTTAAGATATAAGCAGAAATAGGGGTTTTGGCTGATCCACTGCAACTGGAGTAAAAAGAAACTTGTGTAAATTAGACTTTGCTGAAGCATTCCTCTAATAAACGGACTTGCACTTGCATCCACCCTGTATTTTACAGTGTAGAGTAATTTAAAGCAATTCAGATGTGCAATAACTTTCATGCACAAATTCTCATAAGTTAAAGCTGCTGTTAATGACCCCCTCAGACCTTCCCCAGATTAACATTCAGCCTCCCTTTCTCTCTATCTGTCATTTTGTTCTCTCTCAATTTCTCCCTTCATCTCCCACCCCAATGCTGCTCTTCCATGTGAAATCATTACGGCCTGAATGATGCTTCAGATCAAAAGTAATCATTCTCCTTCTCTCTGTCTCTTTGTCTCTTGCTCTCTCTCTCTCTATATATATCTCTCTTTTTATTGCTTTCTCTGTATCGCTTTCTCTCTTTCTCTCAGTATTAAGATGATGAGGTGATTTTTCAGGCTGTGCACAGAATCGTCTTGTCAGCATGTCTTAATTGGTCGGTCAACAGTCTGCAGGCTTTGGTGGTGTTGTGTGTGTATGTGTGTGTGTGGATGTGTTTGGCCTGGAAAGCATTTACGAGGTAGCTTTATCTGTCCGTTGACTAAATCTACATAAAATTACTACTATGATGGACACCAACCTGAGTTAGATACTGGGGAGGGGGGATGTATTTTATACTAATGTGATGACAGACGTTTAGTTTGTGTGTTAATGTGAAAATATAAAGTATTTTGAACGTAGATTCTCTAATAGGGCAACTAGATGGCACAGTGGGTAGTGCTTTTGTCTGGGGTCCTCTCTGCATGGGTTTCGTCCTGGTTTCCTCCCACACTTAAATGACGTGCAGTCAGGTGAACTGTAGATGCTAAATTGCTACTAGGAGTTTAAGTGAGCGAATGTTTGTCAGTGTGTCTGCCCTGTGATGGACTGGCGGCCTGTTCAGAGTGTTTTCTGCCTTCTCCCCAGTGAACACAGGGATAGGCATCAAACTATTATACTATTTATACTATTTCTTTACTATTTATACTGTTATACTACTTATACTGCTACCACCTCCACTACTATACCAGCACCACCACCTACTACTGGTGGTGGTATAGTAGAGGTGGAAATTTTTGCTGGTAAGGGCATAAACCAGCATAAACCAGCTTGGACCTGCATAAAATCTATTTTCGTCTAAGCTCATGTTTTCAGCAGGTTGTATTAAGACCAAAGTCTTTGTTTACTAAGATTTCATTTATTGCAGTGTTATGCTTTGTAAAGTGTCACTGGGTAACTGAAACACGCTATAGAATTATAATGTGTTATTATTCATTACTATGATTAAAGCAGTTGTTCTGGATGAGAGAGTCTGTCAAATGCATACATGTAAAATTATATATACACAATTGCAGTAATTGCAGTAAACATTAGCAGTAAACTAACAAAGCACAATGTGTACACCATACTGATTTACTATATCTGGACTGTAACAAGTAGAAAATTGTGCAAATTAGATTGTTTCCCCCAACAGCATAGCAGTACATAGACAGTCGGGGTATTTTTAGAATATTTTAAGTAATCTCTTACAAACTTAAATATTAATTTTGAATGTATATATCCATCCCTAGTATATATATATATATATTTCTCAGTGTAAAGAGCATTAATAGTTCTCAATGTTATAAATACCCTCTGCTGCTTTAAACAGAATGGCTCGTGAGGTGTTTAGAGAAAGACTGCTAATGCCCAACCTCACACCAGTGAATCAGAGTATAACCCCAGGGAAATAATTTACTCCAGTTATTCCCGTCCTCCTCCCGGAGTCCCTGCTGTACTCATGTTACTTATTTCTGCTGCTCTAATACACCTAATTTACCTCATTAGCTCATTAACAGTCTCTTCATGGGGTCAAAGAAGTGTGCTGGAGCAGGACAAGTACAAATACAATATTATATATATTCAAATATATATATTCATACTGTATATTTAAACTTATGCCAATGTGACTAACAGGTCATGGAAGCCAATTCAAACTGCATGTCTTAATCATAGCACACTTGTCTCAAACAGTGTTGAATTGTTAAGTAATCTCAAATAGGCTTATCTGTGTGGATTTTACTTAATGACACACAATAACATAAACTACAAAAAAAATGGTAAAATGGCAAAACTTTGGTAAGCACAAATTTAAATGTAAAACATGTCAAAATATCTATTTTGTAGGCTTATTGTAAGATTTTGTGTATAGTCATTTTTACTTTTGTTTATTTTTAGTAATTTTATTGTATTAGTAAAATTATCTCACCATAGTGACAGACAGTATAATTATATAAAAAAAATAGAACCAGCAAAGTCATCTACCAATACAGTTAGGTCATTTCATTTAAATAAAAATAATATATCAATAAGTGCAATTATCTAATAATATTCTTATAACCATTCAACAATAAGAAATGAGACTGCATGTGCATCATAACTGTTAATGATGACCTTGTTGTTTATGTATGTAAAATGGTTTAGTCTGTGTAGAAGACCTGGGAGAACCTGTTCCAGAACTTGCACAGCTGCTCATCTCATGAAGATAAACAATTCATATCTGTTTTAACATAATCAATCATATTTTACATGTTTTAAATGGCCCCCATGTACGTCTTAAAGGTGCCAGGTGTCACAGTGTTTGCAACACAAATATGGCCATTTTGCTTACTATCCAAAACAACCTTCTCACATGTTAATGATGGTAAAGGTTCAACTAAAACATTCCATCAAAGCTATGGCAAAGCAATGTGTCAGACATCACGTAGTGTATTCACACCAATTTCATATAATAACTTTATTGTGAAGGAGCTTTCAAAGGCATTCAACTCTACAGATGGTTCCTTTCATCACAACTGTGGACAATTCTGACTTGTTACTGGCGTGTTTGTATTTATGCGCAGGTTTTTAAAAAAGTAAATGCTTACTGCTCAGAAATATATCCTTTCAGGCTATTTACACTTTCAGGCTTTTACACAACCTTATACATGTTTACAGCCTACGGAGTCCACTTAAGGCAGTCTATTTTACTGGTTTTAACATTTTTTCAAAATGTAAATATAATATAAATTATATATAATATAATATAAAAAATTGTAGAAATATAAATATGAGAACACTATTAATTACATCATAATACTGGCACTTCTTTTACTGAATGTAATGCCAAATCTATACATTTTGGATGCTTTGATTGCACACCTTTTTAATTTCTAATAGAATTAGGATTAGAATGTCAACAGCGTCAACCACCTGTTTTGCCACTGAATTGCAATAATAGCAAAGTGATAACAAACAGAAACAAAGGACAAAAAGTGCTTCAGAAGTTGTGTTTTATCTTTTGGCGTGAAGAAAGACACAAAGCAGCAGAAAAGAAATCAAATTTATTCTAAATTACAGAGCCAGAGTGTTTCTTCACGCATTCACGCTCGCTGTGAACAGTAAGTCCCATAGAGTAACCTTTAGAAAATTGATATTTTTGATCAAACTCAGCCTTTCTGGAAATTAAAATCACCACAGATGTCAAGACATCCTCCTGGGTCTGCAGCAAACTCTTCAAAGTTTTATAAAGTTACAGGGTGTAGTTTGCCAGAGCTGGATAACTTGAAAAGGAATGTAATAGATGAGATGGGGTTCACACTGTACGTACACTTTGAGGACTGAGGCACCTTTTGGGAGAAATATATTGTGAACCAGCTGCATTAACTTGAACTGTGAGCTTTCACTAGTCTAAATTATTTAGATATAAACACCGAGTTTTTATTTTAGTTTAGCTTGTTTTTGCTAGCAGCAGCATCCTTACTAATTAAAGAGGAATCACCTCTTTTTTCTGCATAATTCAGACTTTGAGATGTAAACAAAGTCATTAAGAGTGGTATTATGTCAAATGGTTTCAACAGATTTCTCTAGAGTGGCCTGTGACACAAATATAGCCATTTCATCGCAATTCAGTACAGCCGGTGAGCCTGCATGTGCCTTATATGTGATAATAATGATGGTAAAATAGTGGTAAATCTGAAATATTAGGTTTTCTTTGGGGGCTGTTTCATCCTACAAAACCCTGCATGCACATCATCACCTTAAGTAATATGCTTTAGACAGACAGTGTCTCAGACATCAGAACATTGTATGTGTTAGCTTTTCATATAATTACTTCCTTTCAGAGAGCTTTTAGAGGCATTAAACACTTCATATGTTTCTATCACTACCACTGTGAACAATTCTAATTCAAAAAGTTTCTCTAGAACTAAGCAATGCACATCAAACCACCCCGACTGACTTTGTTTACAACTTTATGTACATCAAACATTTCATTTTAATTATGTAGCAGTTTTGATTTTTGTACATAGACCACATTATAAAAGGACTGAGTTTTCTGTCTGGATGTATCACAGTGACTGTCTGCTGATTGACAGATATGATTGTTTCTTAGCAACTGTAAGACATGCAACTAGAAGCAGTGATCAGAAAACCTCAAGTGAGACCCCTGGAAATAAAAAGACCTTGCGGAGTGTCTTGTGTTTTCAGCAATCGAAAAAAAAAAAAAACTCCCCCAAAGATAACTTGGCCGATTTATGAGCTGAGTAAAAACTGGGCATCAGAAAGGTAATTTATGTAAAGGTTTAAATGCTTCTGTATGTTTTATTTAATATTTGTTAATGCATTACATTCTACAAATAAACAGCATTTGTGTATTTACCACAAAACTTAATTGACCAGCAATCAACTCTCAAAAGTTTTGCACATAACTGTACAATATGAATTTGGCCCTGTTGTGGTTCTGTGGATATCTATTTCCTTTATTAAGGAAACCTTACAAAAAACCTTATTTAGTGCTAACTGAAGATTAACATTATGTGTGTACTACCGGTTTTTACATGCCTTTAGATTTTTTAGATGCTTTAAAAACACACTTACCTTTATTCTATGTGCACTTTAATGGCATGTCAACTAATGGAAATTGTCTAAAACAACTTAAAATGACTTTAGTAAAGTAGAGTGGTTAAAAACAGAATCATGAACAGTCAAAGAACTGTTAAATGGTTCTTTGGATGGTGATATGGTTCTTCAGATTAATGATGTGTTGTATATGGTTCTATATAGAACCTTTTGGAAAAAGGGTATCGGTAGCACCAAAAAGTTACTGTGTATGGATAAAGGTGTGATATTAACCTTTACTACAGAACCCTGGAAGAAATTTCTTTTTAGGAGTGTAGCTAGTTAACATCTACTGAGGTCAGTTCTTGATGTGCGTGTGGCCATGGCTTGTTTGTTGAGGATTGAGTGAGAGAGTGAAGGAAGAGTGCTAATACTTCTGCAGTCAGAATCTTTGCAGTGATGCAGCCAGGGATTATTTTAGGATATTATTATATGTTTTATTAGGTTTGATGTATTACCAGACAGGCCAGTTTAAAAACACACAGTGGATCCGTTCAGCTGTGAGGTGTGAGCGCTTCTCTTTGTATCTGCGTAGGGCTCCGTGTATTGATGTTGTCACTCCTGATGACAGACATCACTTTTTTGAAACAGATCTCATTTATGTGAACAGTTGCTGTTTCTCTTGATAGCTAGATATCATGTTTGACAACTCTTTATAACTCTTTACCACTTTTTTATCATTTTTGATACATTGGTATTACTATAAATTAAATTTATAGTCATTTTTGAAACATTTATTTCACTCCTGACAACTATTGATATCACTTTAATGACTCTTAACCTTGCTCCTGATAACTCTTAATATGGTAACTGATATCATTCCTAATAACCTAATGCTATTTTTAATAACTGTTGATGTTGCTTTTGTTGACTCATGAATTACTTCTTAATATTTACTGGTACCACTCCAGATAGCTGCTTGTATAACTCGTAGTTGATATCAGTCTTGATTATGCTTGAAATCACTCCTGATAATTTGATATTAATCTCTGTGATGTTTGATATCACTTTCAATAACTAGCTTGTGAAGCTTTTGATGCCCCTTGATATAACTCGTATTATCTGTTGATAATCGCTTATTGGTGTTTATACTGATGCCACTGATATCTCTCTGCACTGTCTGTGTTTCTCTTGTAAGTTTCTCTAATTTATTCTGGTGGTGTCCAGCGCTTCTCCCACCTGCAGAGTTTAATTCCAGCCTAATTCTAACACACCAGGGTCTGATATGTAGATGTCTCTGAAGATCTTGATTCGCCCTATCAGACCTGCCATTTTGCTGCTGGAACAAAATCCAATGTGATCTTTATACCATTTGACCGAGAAAGATGCTGTTTGTCAGAGTGTACCAGTTCCGTTCCTTAATAAACCTCTACGTAAAGTGACAGCTGCTGTAATAGTGTCAGTTGAAACAGAGTATTAAGCCCTGCTTGAGCTGGAATAGTTTAACCCAAGGTGGGCCAATAAGGTTCATTTAGAAGGGATAATGGACCTATAATTTCTCCAAATTACTTCAAGTAGTTCAGATCAGAATTCCACTGCCTAGACATTCACTTAAGTGTTGCGGGGCATGCTACGCTTTCAAACAATAGCACACTATTGTAACTAATTGACATACTAGCCACTACAGACATTGTGTATTCACACTGTTCCTTGATGTGCAACATATGTCACTACAGACATGGTACACATATCAAAACACCCGGGAGACCTGGCACCTTACTAGCTTCACAAAAACACCCAAAAAAATGAAATGAGCTGTCTACCTTTAGCCTTGATATTACAGCTGTGTTCAACCATCAACCAGTAAGCCAGCTACAAAACAGCCCAAATCCATTATATTATATTATATTATATTATATTATATTATATTATATTATATTATATTATATTATATTATATTGGTTAAATATAACAAATGGTTAAATTAGCGTTAGACATGATTCATACATAACAGCACTCTGCAGACCCCATTTTCACTAAGCAAAGTGATGTAATCCAGCTATGATCAAGCATCAGACAGTAATCCTCTGCAATCTGTGCAATTTATAAATACATCAGTTTAAAAATAAAGCAACATAACAGTCTCAGTAACTCCCAGTTCTACTCTGCAATAAATATTATCTTGGCAAACTGAATTGTCTTAAATCTAGCCAGTATATCCATTATATGCACTTCTCATTCTGCCGTTGTTAGAAAAATACTAATCTTTTCTATATAGTCTTTGTTCTTTTGAAGTAAATTAAGTAAAATTGTCACAATATATTTGCAGATGAATTTAGTATTTTACAATTGTTTCAGGTAAAGAGATTGGAAATATGGATTTCACAGGTGCTTTGCTCATTAATTAAGGACATCACACAAATCCTGGTTACTGACAAATCTGTTCTTCTCAAGAAATGAGGCATGGTTCACATGAAGCTGAAAAAAGTTACAGAAAATGTAGGGCAGTTGATTCTCTCCCTAGATATAGACATCCAATTAAGAACACTCCAAAAGCACATTGGGCAATCCTGAAAGAAACAAGAGACCTACATAACAGACTCTACAAACTGCAAATGACAAAACAAAACAAAAAAACTTTGTGTGTTAACTGTTAGAAAAACGGTAAACAATAATGGTGTTGTTGGAAGGACAATGCGAAGGAATCTGCTGGTGTAAAAAAATGCCAAAAAAAGTTTGTCAAAGACTTCTATGTTCCACAGTACTTCTTGGAAGATATTTTACGGGGGAATGAGAGAAAAATGTAACTTTCAGCATAATAAATGGACAACACTGTGTTTGGAGATAGAAAGACACTGCACACCAACACCAAAACCTCATCCCAGCTGTGAAGCATGGTGGAGGTAGCATAATGGTTTGGTCCTGCCTTGTTGCTTCATGATCTAGACATCTTGTAGACACTGAGTGAACACTGAATTAAAAAAATGTATTAAGACATTTTATATGAGAATTTAAGTGCGGTACTAAAGTGACTAAAGTGACATTAGGTGGTGCAGCAAGACAATGGCCCAAAGCACCCAAGTAAATCAACTATGGAATGGTTGATAGAGAAGAAGATTTGTGTTTTGGAATGACCATGTCACAGTCCTGACCATAACCCTATTGAGATGCTGTGGTCTGACCTGAAAATGGCTATTCCAGAAATACTGATGAACTGAAACACATTTGCATGGAGACCCAGTGGCACAGGTAAGCGGATGCTGGATGCTGGATGCATGTGTACTGTATGCTTAGGCAGATCATGTATACACACATCACTTTTCCAGACTCTGCACATGCAAACTCACATGTAAACATATACATCTACAAAGTGTCTTTCATCTGCTCTTAGGGACCACGGATAACCACACATAGACTGAGTGCACTCCAGGGTAATGCATCTTGTGTGTGGATGTGTGAGAAAAGTTGAAACTGAATCTTCTGCAGGGAAAAAGGTAGTAAAAATAGACAGACAGAGTGACAGAAAAGGAAAAAGAGTGGGAATGAAAGCGAGAAAGCTGAGCGCGACTCTTCTTGCTGCTCTGCTGGTTCTTTTCAAGCTGGAGTTGATTGATTTATTATTTAGTGGAATCACAGTTTTGAACACGGTTTAGTGTGTAATTATTTATTGGCATGTCGGATGATTCTGTAAGTGTCTCATGTTAATGTGTGCTTCATGTTCTCACCCACACTGTCTCACAGCTCCTGGCAGTATTAAATTTCCCAAGAGGTTACCATCAGTGACGTCAATAGTCTAAAACATGTTTTTAGCTTTTGCTTGAAATTCCAAACTTTTCCACAAAAGGAAAAAAATGCTATTAGCCCACGGTTACAGAAGTCAAAAAGCTTGCTTGATATATTTCAGGTTAAATTAGAAATAAGGTTTTAATAAGAGCCCATCTAAACTGAAAACTTTGTTGCTGGCAACGATACTGATTTTACTGATTTTACTGAAGGGGCTAATAATTCTGATGACCTGTAGCATCAACTGAGTGAATTAGTAAATTACGGTATGTTTGACTTGTATTAAGTTAAACATGGAACAAAAACACAATATTTAATGTTTTTACCTTATAAACCTCATTGTTTTGGTAAATATGCATTCAAATTTAAATTTCAATGCCAGCAACCTGTTCCAATGGGTCATGAGTTTACTACTGTGTTACAACACTTTTCCTTTTAATATTTACATTTATGGCATTTAGCTGACGCTCTTATCCAGAGCATCTTACAAGGTTAATCATATTACAGCTAGGCCAATGTAGTGTTAGGAGTCTTGCCCAAGGACTCTTATTGGTGTAGCACAGCGTCGTCACCCAGACTAGGATTCGAACCCCAGTCTCCCACATGTGGTGGTGACTCTCTGGCAGGCAGTGGTGTTATCCGCTGAGCTACACCAACCACTCAGCTTTAACCGTCTTTAACTATGCAGTTGTGTAGAGCCTCCTATGTGGTGTTTTAAGGTTAATAATGTGCCAGGTTTTAAATAGGAGGCAAGTCAAGCCGTGCTTGATGTCGTCATGCTGAAATATGGATAGAGGTCTCCAAAACAGATGGCGCTGCTCCAAAATGTGTTCAGCATTAATAGATTCACAAATGTTTTTACTAATATCCTACCATGACAGACCCTGACAATTGAACTTTATGCTGGTAACAATCTGGATGGTCCTTACTTCGTTGGCCCAGAAACCTCAGCACCCAGTATTTACATAAGTTCACTCATCAGACCACAATACACATTTCCACTGTACTTAAGTCCAGTAGAAATGAGCTTCAACCTAAAGACGTCTAGAGTGTTTATGGATAAGGTTGACATAACCAAAGTATTCTTGAGCCCATGCGGAGATATCCATCGTAGACACATACCGGTTTTTAATGCAGTGCCATCTGAGGGGTCAGCTATGCTTTTCGGCCTTGGTTTTTACACAGATACTTCACTGGATTTTCTGAATGTTTGGATGATATTATGTAAAATAGAAGGTGAAGTTCAAGAACACTTGAAACCTTATCCTTAAACTCCGCTGCCTTATTTTCTGGTCTTTTTTCTCTCTACATATCCTTGCTCATAAAAGACTGGGGATTTTCTGAATGCTCCATTTATACCCAAGCATGATCCTGTTGAAGATGCGTTGTGCATCAGGTTAAGACTGAGTGTATATTTACACACAACAGTTACAAGTGTTTGAATTTGGTTTGTATATTTAGATTTACATCTTTATTTTTTACGCCAAAGCAGACCTAATTCCTTTCCAGTGTTACCTTTTATTTAGCTGTATGTAGTTTTTTGTGCATGTGAACAGTCTGCAAAATTATAAAGCCCAAAGTACAGAGGGAGAAACACTTTCCCCACAGAAACCTTTCTCAGCTGCCTGGAACAACTTGCTAAAATTTCAGCCCTTGTACAGTGCGTATGGTGCAGTATATTATAAGACACATATTTTAGGAAAACTGAAGCATGTAAATTTGTTCTAGTAGACCCCCGAAATAGCGTTCTGAAAATTAAAAATGATTATAATAGGTTTAAACAGTGCTTTGCTGACCGATGTGATATCCATTCTCAATAGTCACACTGAGATAAATAGGAGAAACTGACCATCTGAAGTAATAAACAGTTAACTAACATTTTCTTTTTTTATCATTTCATTCCTTGAAAGATTTTTTTTAGGAGCACAAGCAATAAACTTCTTACTCTATCTGCAGAAGATCCCAGGCTCAAAAGTAACATCGCTACAACTGTAAATGCCAGTAAAACTGTGAATTATAATATTGGCAGATTCTTTCAGCTAGCTAATATATAGTTGGGAGGAAAGTGCTTTCTGTGCAACCCTAATAATTACAGTCATGGTCAGACAATCTGTGATTAAAATCAAGCAGTGAAGCTGTATAACAAAGAGGGAAACCCAAAATCAGGTCTGGTTTTTCAACTCCCAGTCTTCTGCCTGGCGCAATACCTGGACGGACGCTTATTAGTCCTCTTTATAAGATGAACTATTTAAAAGGTTCACTAACAAACAATATTACATGTGCCATTGTCTCATGTCATTTCATTCGTTTATCATGGTCATGTGACGTTGTAACTCGCCTATTGGCTAACCGCAGGTCTGTCTTCTGAATACTAGTCAATTAGTAAGCTCCCGTCTGAGTCACGAATGCCCACTCAATTAGGTGAGTAAAACAATCATTTATGTGTTACATAGGTTAGGTTTTTTTCCTTATAGTGCCCAACCCCTTCCCCCCACCCCACCTCCTTTTTTTATTATGTCCTCTTTTTTGGAAAGTGGCCACCCTAGATGAAGGTGAGACAAAACCCTAAAGCCTATCAAAAAGAGGTAACTGAGAACCGAGCAAAGTCAAAAACCAGAGGGCATCGTGTGATAGGTGGGTTGAGGGGAAGTAGGAGGCACTTGATCTCCTGGAGCATTCTGAGAGTTGGGGTCTTGGAGGGAGTCTGGGGTGTTCCTTTAACTCGACACAGTTTGAGGTGAGTGTGTGATAATTGGGGTGGAGGTGCATGGAGTTGTGGAATTACACCTTTAAGTGTGTTTATTCCTAAAAATTGAGAAATTGCAGAATTCTAGAGGAAAATGTGGAGAGTCCTGTTAGTCCCTCACACACACTCATGCTGCCATGGCCCTCTGCAGCTTTTTCTGCAGTTCAGTCCTGATGGACACTTTCTATTAACTGCTCCAGCAGCCAAGAGAAAGAGGGGTGTGTGTGTGTGGGTGTGTGTGTGTGTGTGTGTGTGTGTGTGTGTGTGTGTGTATGAGAGTCTAGCCACTCACAACATGTGAAGAACTAGAGCAATCACCAGTGACAGAACACTTTACTACAAGAGAACCATGAGAGAGAGAGGAGAGAGAGGAACAACAGAAAAGAGGGAGAGAAAAGAGAGAAGGTAGAAAGAGAGAGAGAGAGAGAGAGAGAGAAATAGTGAGTATTGATTTGTTGATTAGGCAGGCTAAAGAATGTAGAGAAATCTAAAAGGAGGAGAGAGAATGTGAGCAAGCGGCAGAGAGACAGGAAAGAAAAGGAGAGGGGGAGAATAAGAAGAGAAAAAAGAAGTGCACAGAGAGAATATGGGAGAGAGACAGTGTGTGTGTTCGTGTGTGTGTGTGTGTGTGTGTGTGTGTGTGAGGAAGAGAGAGAATGGAGAAAAGGTTGGAGAAGAAAGGATCAAGATGGAGAGTGTGTGTGAGAAAGAGGAGTAGTGAGTACTGATTTGTTGAGACAGGAGCTAAAGAGCGGGGGGGGCTAAAAAAAAAGAGAATGTGAGTGAGGGAGACAGGAAAGAAAAGGAGAGAGGAAGAATACTGAGAGAAACAGATAGAGAAGGGAAAAGACAAAAAGGGAAATAAGTAAGTAAAGAGAGAAATAAGGAGAGAACACAGACGGGAGAAAGGAGAGAGAGAAAGTGGGGGAAGGAAAAGAGTTTGTGTGTGAGAGAGAGAAATGGTGAGCATCGATTTGTTGATTATTCAGGAGAGAAGAGAGGAGGGAAGAAAGAGGGGGAGAAGGAGTGTGTGTGTGGGTGTGTGTGAAAAAGAAAGGGATAGTGAGTATTGATTTGTTTATTAGACAGGTGCTAAAGAGTGGGGGATAACGGAAGAGAGAGAGACAGTTAAGAGAAAAAAGGAAAGAGGGTGAATGGGGAGATAAAGAGACCAAAATACAGAGAGGGAAGAGAGAAAGAAAAAAAAGAGAAAGAGAGTGAAGGGAGGAATAAGGCTAGCACGGGGATGGGAGACAGAGGAGAGTGAAAAGAAGGGGGGAGAAAAAAGCAAGAGTTTCTGTGTGAGAGAGAAAGAAATGGTGAGTATTGATTTGTTGGTTATTCAGGAGCTGAAGAGAGGAGGGAGTTGAAAAGAAAGAGAGAGAAGGAGGGAGAGGACAAATATTGAGAGAAAGAGGAGAGACACCATTAGCTTTGAGAGGACCAAGCAGCAGTGAGTTTGTGGAGGGAATGGATTTTAAATGGATGTAGTGAATGAGAGTAAGAGAGTGCGATATAGATAGAGAGATCAAAAGATGCTTTTGGAAAGGAGGGAAAGGCAGATGTGTAAGAGAAAGCAGCGAGGGAGGGAAGTTAGTGTGCAGTTTGTTTAGATGTCTGTTTATTGTGTAAGGGTGAAGTGCTGCTGTATCTGTGGAAGCTGTAGCGGGCGGCCCTGTACGAGCTGGAACACTGCTCTAGTATTTAACTGTGCTTGTAAAGCAGGTGGGACGCAAGCTCCCCAAACAAACAGTGTTTTACTAGAAGTACCACTCTGAGTATGACTGTAAATACTTAGTATAGAGATTTCAGCTTATTCTAATGCTGTTTAAATAGTTCTGTGCCTGGTAAAAATGCATCTTCAGATTGATGGATAATGTGTCGTATATGGTTCCATGTAGAATTTTATTCATAATGTTTCTATACTTATAATCAAAAGAATTGTTGGAAGGATCGGATTGCAGTTCTGTTCAGCAGGAAGATATAAGTTACCAGGAACAATAAATGGTGATGAATTTGGACTGATATGGGGAATATTCATTGAGCTACACATACAGAGGTAGTTTCTCAGTATGGCGTTGGACCCCCCATGAATGCGTATTGTTTGACGTGGTATTAAGGGCAGCTGTCTTCCAGTTTTGCTGGCATTAACACGCTGACTCCTGGAAACCGTCACTGCTTGCTGAATGTCAATGATTGAAAGGTTTGAATGGTGAATGAAGAAAGGTCGATCCTTACGTCACATGCTCAGCCAAACGTGAAACTTAAGTCATGTGTATGTCTCACAATGCCAAACCTACTCACCAAGTTTCGTTCCTGTCAGTTGATTCCTTCTGGGTGCAATAATTTTGATAATGAGTGTATATAGCATTAAAAGGTTTCTGCTGTTGTTAAAGTGTCAAGCCTATGAAAAGAAAATACATCTATGAGTGAATAGGCTGAGTTACGTTTCTAGGATATACACACACTTCTTGGTGCATACATCAAACAAATTCTGTATTAATGCACAGAAATATTGAACCTGTTTTTGCATCAAACATGGGATGTAGTACTGATAAGTAGAGCCAGACATAAATATGAATAAACCGCTTATAGCTGTAACTCAGTGAAGAATGAAATATATAGTCAGCACTGGTAACTAGCACGCAATATTGATTCAAAGTAATGGTAGAGAAGTTAGCTCCTAGATATTTAGCTGTTTAGCAACACAGCTAAAAACACAGCAAACGACCAGCATCATTGTATGTTGTGCTTGTTGTGTTTTGAACCAGCACTAGCCAGCATAAGCCAGAATGGACCATGAGGAATTCCATGTTAGTCTAAGCTGATTTTTTAAAATTTCTTTTGTTTAGAGAAATACACATACCCACCCACCCGCACACAGCCACTGTACTAAAGCCTGTGTGACATTGTGGGTATGGGTAATGTACCAGTAGTAGGTAGTTTCCTTCAAAAATCACTGTTTACCCACCCCAAATAATTTAATGGGATATCAAGAAGATGCTGCTTTTTGTTTATCAAGTCAGATTTATACTGTATAAAACCTATTAAGAAAGTCCTGTTGGTGCCACAGCCTTGTTTTGCGTGTTTGTCATACAAATTAGCATGTAAATATTAGCCACACTGCTAGCAGGAACAGCACAGACTATCATACCTAGATGCCAACAAAACCAGCATGTGCTGTGTTTTGAAACACGTACGCTGACTAGCTAGCATTACCATGTTGGGTGACCGGCTAAACAAGCTTCTAACTTTCATAATATATATGCTTTTATCAGGAGTTAAATCATTATTAGGCCAACCCTCACCTCATACTGAGGAGGACTCTTTAATGAACATAATTCTGGGTGCTGAAGCTAAATATACCCAAGCGTTAGCACATCCCTTATGCTAAACCATTACAGTGATTCTCTCTTACTTGACTAAAAAGTTACAGTGGGAAAACTGGAAAAAAGAAGGTGTCTTCAAAAGTTTTGACAAGTTGTATAAATATAGACCTTTGGAACTGACAGGGGTCTGGCCTAGCCGTCTAATTAGTGGCTAATTATCCAAGCAGGCGTCTACTAACTGTTCATTCAGCAGCACACACACTCACACGCAGTCTTTGCAGAGCAATAAATAAGACTTGTATTAGACTAATAAGGTTTGTGCGTGCAGTCGGTGCGTATGTGTGTATATTAACCCCTGCATGGCCTCCTGATATGCTTCTAGAACCTATCTGAGATGAGACTTTTAGTTCATGTTTAAAATGAATAAGTTTGCTAAGCTAGGGGTATTTGCACTATTCCTGCACCCAACCTTTTGTGGCTACTGTTGCTAGTTTGGGCAATCTTCATAGAATACTGGTAAAAATCCCTTTCAGTCTAATGAGAAAATGTCGTTTTTGTTGAGATCTACTACAGTACATAATGCTTCTAGTCTTTAGCGTAACTCTTCAAGGCCGATCCAAAAAAGTGGCTGTTACTCCCATTATAGCTGTTCTACATTATCATCCTGATTTGGTATGTGAAGAACAAGCTATATCAAAGCTGTATATTTGTGCACATCCAGTTAATCGTGCCACAGATTGTCCTTTTGAAGAAGAAAATGCATAAGTAAAAGTCACCCATCGACTAGGTCCATACCTCCGAGGGTCTCGTGTTTTCAGCAAGGTGCAGATTTTTTTTGTTTCTTTAATCAATCCCAAAACCACCAAATTATTATTCTAGCCCTTTCCTAGTGATGAGAAAGAGACAAGGTTATGGCCACAGTTGATCAGTTACAATTCCTAAACGAGTGAAGAAAAACTAAGTTTGGTGCAACTGTCTTAAAGCTAATCGAGCTAATGTTAGCACCAACTGGCAAAAGTCAAACTGGCCTCTTTGCATATCTCCTTGATATAGTGTGTGGTTTATGAATTAATATTAATAATTACATAAATACTTAAATACCTAATAAATAAATAATTACATTTTTCTATTCGAAATGTTGGTGGCAGGATTTTGAGAATGTTTTTGTTTTTTGCGGACTAACAAATCATCTGTAGTCTGTTTATTGCACAATTACTGTTTATTTGCTGAACATAAAGGTTCCTAAAAAAGGACATAATGACTCATTGATATTTACACCACCAAAATTTACATACGACAGCAAATAGCGAACAGTGTGCAGAAACGTACTGTTCCAGGGTGTGAAGTGGATGTCGGCACTTTTCGTGCCCTCTTTTGAGAAGCTAAACTGTCAGCGGGCATGGTTGATGTTCATCTTTAAAGGAGGCTGCTGTTGGCTTCCTATTTGCCAGCTTCTTAACTGAATGTTTTGTTCCACCTTAAACTTTATAGCCTATACAGGGTGATCAGACCTCTGCATATGGCTGTGTACACATGATGTATACTCAAACCATCAGAAAGTTTAATTGTACTGTGACACATACCATCCATTAGTATAGTGGAACCCTGCTTACAGTTCATTCAGTGTGTGCATGTGTGTGTGTATTGTTTGTTAACATCCTGCAGGGTTTTAAGAAGTCAAACTGTAGTTTTTGCTTTTGACGTCTTTTATGTTTTGTTTGCTGAGTTGTGAAGGTGCAAATCCATGATAATGCACTTTTAGTTGAATGCAGCTCTCTTTGAATATTCATTCGTTATAGAAATAAACGTGTCAGCAGCTGGGGATGCGTGTGTGTGTATGTGTGTGTGTGTATGTGTGTGTGTGTGTGTATGTGTGCGTGTGTGTGTGTGTGTGAGTTGTTTTGTATCTAGCAAGCCTTGGGAGTGGATTTGTGTGTGTGCGTGCGTGTACGTGTGTGTGTATGTGTGTGTGTGTGTGCGTGTGTGTGGGTGTGTGTGTGTGTGTGTGTGTGTGTGGGTGTGTACAGCTCCTTTTTCTCTGCGTTCTCCTGAATCATCTCTTATCCTCTATCAAATGCCACATGGTAGCACAGAGGTTATCTTGACCACATGATGTGTGGTCATCACTGTGTGATCGTATCTGGTCTATCCTGCATGACATCACCACTAAGGAATGCAGTCCTGCATGACTAACAGGGCACATTTTAGAACATTTTAGAAACCCCTATCTGGTACTTTCACTCACTGGACACTGTATAAGAAACGCCTTGTACTTTCGCTCTCTGGCCATTTTATTAGAAACACCTTCTTTATACTTCTACTAATTGGCTACTTTACAAGTAACACCTACCTTATCCTTTCGCTCCCTGGCCACTTTATTGCTCAAGCTTTTGCATATGACTAAATAAATTGACTGTTCATGTTAAGTCATTTGTAGGTTTTGTGTATAATACAGAGGTTTTGGTGTCGCTGTGATGGAAATAAGGTCATTTACAGTGGTTTGATGTGAAATGCTTCTTTCTAGAGAACGTACTGATTTTTTTACAGTGGTGGTGTGGGAAACAAGAGGCCACAATGTCTTCACCACAAATATGGCCATTTTATTTGCTATACAAAATAACCAGTGGAACTAGTGGAACTTTTGCCACACAATGCCCTGCATGTACTTGTCTGTATTCGAAACAGCACACTACTATACTGCATACTACAGTTGTATGTACTACATACTGCATATGGCCCTTGTGTGTAGTATGCAGTACAGCAGTGGTGAACAGTAATAAAGTAAATGTAATTGGTTACTGTATATAAGTAGTTTCTTGTGTATCTGTACTTTACTAAAGTATTTCCATTTTGGATGACTTTGTACTTTAACTGCAATACATTTCAAACTCAAATAAACTATTCATTTGGGGAAATGTCTGGGCATATACAGATGCGTAAACATATGGTGCATTTTTAGTTTCACGTGAGATGCCTAGCCCTACTATCAGATGCAAGGCAATAGCAGACTCCCTGAATGAGGTAGGTAGCAGGGGGTGTTAGTGTGTACAGCTATGTGCTTCCCTGACTTTGTGGGTAAATTATGACCACACATCACATGAAGTATGCTACACGAATGCACATTGTGACTGTGACGAGTTTCTTTTCTGATATTTACACAAACCTATTTCTTTATTAGTGAATCTGTTCTTGGCTATGTTCTAGTCTCGACATGAGACAGTAGACACGCATCTAGTCCTGCAGTAGTACAGATAGAAGTACAACACAACTATACACATCCAAGGTATCATCCAGTGCAAGAACTACAGAATCTTCGCAGGATTTGGGTATGTCATCATATAGCATACCACAGACTCTACAATCAATTAATAGGATTATTAACTACATACACAAGTTGTAGTATTATGACCATTTCGACCCATCCAAAAGAGTCTGAGGGCAGCAGGCTAGAGGGCAGGTCTCCTAGCCATCATCAGCGTTAATACGACGGTATACAGTCTTAATCTCTTCTTATAATGTGTTGGTAGCGTTGCTTATGTAGAGCTGCTCCACACATTTTAATCTGTATAAACCCTTGATCTATAAACAACTTAGAACATGGGAGAGCCTTAGGGACCTGTTTCATTTCAACAAAGCAGACCACTCTGACAAACTTACAACTTTCATTGGGTGTACTAACATCTTGTACTAAGTTCAATGTAGACCACCATTCTGAATTAATGCCTGAAATACATTAATGAGTCAGATTGAGTCAAAGTAGAGGCGGAATGTGTGCCAAGTATCAACTCATTCACGAATGCATGCAGGTACCATCCTACACCCAACCAGAGGCATCTCTACTTTTATTCTGGGTGTATGTATCATAAAAATTCTCGGACAAACTTGGGTATTTCCAGTAAGATATACTCACCGGCTATCTTTCCGACCTTTGAGCGCTCCCGAAAATTTGGTATGCCGATAACCGCGTCTTCATTTTCACAACTGTTTGAAGCAAAAAAAAACACTAGCATATTCCATTGCTGTATTCTGACCTTAGTTCAGTAGTTTTGGATTGGATACAAACGCAGACATGTAATTATAAGACCACAAACGCCATCCACCACTTTCCCCAGCCCATAGTGTCAACAACATAATAGTGACTTAACAGCGGTCTCTCCGATGAAATCTCTCGCGGTGATAGGGTGGGCCTGGGGGCGCCCTGACGGCCGGTTCCCATTCAACACAGTCAGGAATGAACAGGAGTAATCGCGAGATTATATTCCCAGCTGACTTTTCCTGTCATTCAATCACTCTGCATTTGCTTTACCAGCCTATAGGGGGAGATGAAGGACCTCATAATATCAGAGAGAGAGAGCGAGAGAGAGAGAGAGAGAGAGAGAGAGAGAGAAAGCTCTTTGTGGATTAGGCTCCTGCCACTACCCCCACTGTCAAAGCGAAGATACAAGCGCGTTTCGTCTTCTTTGTTCCTTTCTCTCCCCTAATGCCTATCTCCTACCCTCCAATCCTAGGCGCTCTCTCATCAGATCCCCTCGTCGTCTCTCACCTCTCGTTCTGCTCCGTATCATCATCGATTCTCCACTCTCCACGGCATCGGCAACTCTCTTCATCCACTCGTTTCTCATCGAGCTCGGTTCTCGCTTCTCTCGATATTCAGCTGCTGTTCCCTGAGAGAATGGTACATCGATGATTCTGTGGCTCTAGCAGGACAGAGATGTGTAAGCGTGTGCAGAGAGTATGTGTAGCGTTAAGGCTGCTGAAGGAACCTGCACACTGTGGCTGTATACCTGTGGAAAACTGCTGGCTCACAGCACAAGACGACACACAACACAAGAGCATAAAAGATATCACACGAGCGCACAAGCCAAGACACTGATGCATTTCTGCATCCCAAAGCAGCCGTTTCCAATGAATGGAACACGCTCCAGTCCGAGCTGTGTAAACTGAGGAGCCTCTCACAGTTGTCCTGTAAGCTCCTCTCCTCTGAGTGCTCGCGCATCTTTAATCTGTGTGTGTGTGTGTGTGTGTGTGTGTGTGTCATTAATGACTTTATGACGGATCCTTTACCCCCAAACCTTGATTGTATGTGTGTGTGAGTGTGTATGTGTGTATGTGTGTGCCTGTGTGTGGCTGATCTTCTAAGGGGTGCTTTACACACAGCTGTGGTTCTAATGTGTGTGTGACTTTATACAGGATGTTGTACCCCGATTGTACTCTGTCTATGTGTGTGTGTGTGTGTGTGTGTGTGTGTGTGTGTGTGTGTGGAGTGTGTCGGGAGAGGTGTATATAGATATATAGATGTGGAATATTATGTTTGGAGGTGAGGTAGAGAAGATGAGAAGATATTTCACTTGCATAAGGAATAACACTGATGTCAAAGCAGAGTATAAAGTATAAACAGAGAATGAGTGGGGCTACTGCCTAACAACGTGCAAGTCTTTGGTTGACCAATCACCTAAAATCGCTAAACCTTGTCACCATTCTAATAAACCAGCAGAGGAGAGAGAGAGAATAATCAACAAGCTCTCCACTAATATTGATTAATCGGAAAAAATTTACGGGAATTCCTGAAAAATAAGTCCACAGGTTTTTCTGCTCGCCCTGCTCCCATCTCAATCTCAACAATCTGACAGGTCATTGTGTAGCTGATACTAAAATCTCTTCAAAAAAAGGGTGCTCTGTGGGTGTCTTGAGAACAATGGACTAACCACCCCAAACCAAGCTGGCCGATCGATTCCAGAAGACACTCTCTGACCAGTCAATACATCAAAGTGTTTTTGGTTTGGGATGAACCTTAGATCTATCGAAGAAGAAGCACAAACAACAAAATGCCACCATGGACCACTTACTTTCAGGGGACTGAAACTTTTTGGAGGTGTGGAATGAAAACCAAAAAAACCCAAAAACCCAAAAAATAACCAGCACTCACACGTCCCTGCCAATGAGAAACGAGAGACTCATTTCTTCTCCTGAAAAGAATGAAGCAGCTGCAAGTAATCAAAAATTATATATAGATGAAGAGTCGTCGCGTCTCTGGGTCCTTGGTTATTCACCCTATATAAGGGCCATTTTGACCTGGAATAAAAAAAAACAAAAGAAGCAGTGATAATCTCGATTTCCCTGGCAATTTTTCCTGATAAGCCACTATATGTGTGTGTGCGGGAGAGGTGCTATTTTTATAACCCTCCCTTACTTTTTTCCCCGCTCCGTTCTAAATGTGCATGTGTGCTGTGATTTTTAATGAGTTTGTTTATGACGCTGTGTGAGTGTGTGCGTGTTTTGCTCGTGTGTACTTATAAGGAGCGCTGTGAACAGCACCTTTAGGCGTGTGTGTGTGCATGGGTGTTAGTGTGGATCCTTAAAAGTAGGTTATTCTGGAAGCAGCTTCCTCTCACACACAGCATCATCTCCACTAATCTGTGTGTGTGTATGTGTGTGTGTGTGATATGACAGTCTCTCTGCGCTGCTCTTGGAACCATTGGTTTAGTGCTGTGTGTGTGTTAATGTGTATGTTATATACAGGCTCATGTTTCAGCTGATCAAACACTTATGTACAAATACATAATGCAACCAGCATAATTCGATCAATCTCTCTCTTTTCCTGCTTTCTCTCTCTCTCTCTCTTTCTCTCTCTCTTTCTCTCTCTCTCTCTCTCTCTCTCTCTCTCTCTCTCTCTCTCTCTCTCTCTCTCTCTCTCTCTCTCTCTATCTCTATCTCTCTCTCTTTCTCTCTCTCTCTCTCTCTCTCTCTCTCTCTCTCTCTCTCTCTCTCTCTCTCTCTCTCTTTCTCTTTCTTGCTTTCTCTCTCTCTCTCTCTCTCTCTCTCTCTCTCTCTCTCTCTCTCTCTCTCTCTCTCTCTTCTCTCTCTCTCTAGTCCAGATAGTAATATGTTTGTGTTTAAAGGGCTTCTCACAGTACAGCTAATATTGATTTCACTGTGTTTAATTTTACTGAAGTGATTTTAAGGGAATCTACTATTTGGATCTCTCTCTTTCTCTCTCTCTCTCTCTCTCTCTCTCTCTCTCTCTCTCTCTCTCTCTCTCTCTCTCTCTCTCTCTCTCTCTCTCTCACACACTCTCTCTCTCTCTCTCCAGTGCTGACATAGCAATTTTCCAGAGAAGCACTCCCCTCTCCATTCATCCCAGTCGGTGTATGCACATGTGTGTGTGTGTGCGTGCAGTAATAAATATGACGAATAGGTCCTTCCTTATGATGATATGCATGATATATGATATGTCAGTCTACGTCTTTGTACATAAGACAGAATAAGTTTAGCAGCATATTACATCTATATATACCTACGTGTAATGATATGATGCCAGCATGTATAATATATATGTAAATACTTAAATCTTTCTAATGTCTGATATATGTGATTGTAATATGCGCTGTATGTATTATTTCTATGCAGATTATGTTAGGATATGTAGTAATACATAGGTGACTGTAAGTGTACTGTAAGAACTTGGTTTCCAGTAACCAAAGTCGAATGGATTCGTTGTTTCTAGTTCTACGTAATACACATCAAGCTTTTGCCAAAAAAGTCAAGCGCATTTTGTATGAAAAGAGCATTCAGGGTACGAAATGAATTGAAATCAGGGGCTCCAATCAGACCATGGCCACAAGTGTATAAAACCAAGCACAAAGGCATGCAGACTGCTTCTACACACATTAGTGAAAGAATGAGTCGCTCTCAGGAGCTCAGTGAATTCCAGCATGGTACCTTGATAGGATGCCACCTGTCCAGTCATGAAATTTCCTCACAGAGGTCCCCAACGTTATGCAGCGTCAATCGGTACAGACCTCCAAACTTCAAATGGCCTTCAGATTAGCTCAAGAACTGTGTGTAGGGAGCTTCACAGAATGGGTTTCCATGGCCAACCAGCTGCAAGTCTTACATCACCAAGCACAATGCAAAGCGCCGAATGCAGCGGTGTAAAGCGCCGCCACTGGACTCTAGAGCAGTGGAGACATGTTATCTGGCAACCCCTAGACGAGTCTGAGTTTGGTGGTTGCCAAGAGAACGGTACTTGTCTGCCTGCATTTGGCCAAGTGTAAATTTTGCTGGAGGGGGAATATGGTGTGGGGTTGATTTTTAAGAAGTTCAGTGAAATGAAATCTCAATGCTTCATCATATCAAGAGATTTTGGATTATTTCATGCTCCCAACTTTGTGGGAATAGTTTGGGGACGGCCCCTTTCTGTTCCAACAAGACTGTCCATCAGTCCACAAAGCAAGGTCCATAAAGACTTGGATGAGTTGTTGTGGAAGAACTGACCTCAACCTGACAGAACACCTTTGGGATAGCAATTACAGCAGAGACTGCGAGTCAGGCCTTCTCATCCATCATCAGTGTCTGACCTCACAAATCCGCTTCTGGAACAACCAACATCATATTAAACCCTACCGATTAAGAATGGGATGTCACTCAAGTTCATATGCAAGGCAGATGAGCTTATACTTTTGTCAGTACAGTGTAGGTTTAAGTAGGGGAATTACCGGATTGTGCCAGGCAGGACCAGAGTTGTGCACTGATGGTCTGTATCATGTAACACCTGGTCTGACCTTCCCAGTCCTGCTCTGGCGTTCCAGGAGCCATCACAATGTTAGGAAGGAATGTAATGATACAATTAAGCTTAGAGACACGCATGCATTTATGCTTTGTAGCATCTGCCTAAAGGCCTCCTGAAGTGGTCTGAGTGATCAGATTAAAAGCTGTTTAGATGGAAAAAGATTTAGTGTGACTGCATCCCTGAATAAAACAGGTCTAAATCTTTCAGTGCCACCTTAAAATAGATTAAAGGAGTCTTTACAAATTATTGAAAAACACTAAATAAGCTAATTAAAACATAAAAGAGGATGTATTTTAAACGATGGTCTGAAATAAGGAAAGTAAGTGTATGTGTCGTGCTTGTTCTTTTTCAGGAGGTGTTGTGGATAAGGATCTAAGGCGCTACCTCAATCTTCGCTTTCAGAAAGGATCTCTGGACCACGAGCTTCAGCAGATCATCCGCGACAATCTGTACCTCCGCACCGTGCCCTGTGAGTAACGGTTACAGTATACGTTCATGGTCTGATAACAGCTGTCGCTGTTGCAAAGGTGCCGTTAGAACTGTGGAGTTTTATTCAGTCTTCAGGCTTAACGTTTTTGGGATATGGTCCCATAGGGTCAGAATATTAGGCTTGATTAATACTTCAGGCAGTAATTGATTTGAGTCTTGAGTCAACACAGTGTGGTTGAGCTGGGTTCGGGTTTATAAACAGGGCCTGGACAGTGTATTGTTTGGACAATAGATGAGTGAAACAGATTTATCTATATTGGCAGAAATCTCACAGATGAACGGAAATTATATTCAATTCTTTTGGTTAATTCAGTGAGATTACCACAATAGACTGAATACACAATAATAACAACACAGACACAGTTAGATTCTTATTAAATCTTATTTAATCTTATTTTCATGTCTTATTTCAGTAAAGCCATATACATCATTGAACACTATTATAATTCTAATACATTTCTGTGAATTATGTTCCAAAAGCAATGCAGATGAATAACCATCCACATATCATATCTGTTTAATTATGTGCAAATATGCTGAGTGATTTTATATTATTTGTAATACCCTTTATTTGGTATGGGTAAAATCATGGTCGGATCAGATGAGTCATATGTTTTCACTCTGTTCATCTGTATGTGGAAGTGAAGCTGGTTTGCACTGTGGTGAGTCTGTTCAGTCTTCCCCGAGGTCGAGGGCTTTATACAAAGATAAGGACTGTAGTGGAGAAAGAGAGAGAGAGAGAGAGCAAGAGAGAGTCATTAGTGTGCTGCTGAGCTATGATTTCATTAGACCAAAGGGACAAAGCGAGGGAGAGAGAGGAGACAGAGGAGAAAGGGAAGGATGAGGCTGCCCAGGAGAGAAAGAGGAGGGACTAAGAGAGGAAAGGCTGACTGAAAGATGGAAAATGAAAGATGAAAATAGCAGAGCATGGAATGAGAGGGAAGGAGAGGAAAGGAGAGAGTTTTGGAACAGAGTGAGGCAGGCCGAGGGGAGAGAGAGAGAGATGCTAAGTGTCTTGCTAAAAATTTGCCTTCAGACCACCTACTGCCCCCCTGCTGCGAGCGCTGACGTGTCTGTAACATACTGTAGCATTGATCAAGGAGAAAAGCCTCTAGCTCTCAGGACAGAGAGTGATGGAGGTGGCGGTGGTTAATACTCTAGGATCTGGAGTGTGTTTAGGTTGCTGTCTATACTCTCTATCTCCAGTTCTCTTCTTCCCTCTCTCGTAAACTTTCCTGCTTTACCATGTGTTCTGCTTCTCTATGTCCTTCCACCCTCCCTTCTTTTTTTCCTTCCTTCTTTCTTTCTTTCTTTCTTTTTTTCTTTCTTTCTTTCTTTCTTTCTTTCTTTCTTTCTCTGTGCATACTGTGTTTGGGCAGCGTGACGAGAGCATCGACTGGGGTTTCCATAGCAACTGCTGTGTCTCTCCCCATGACGCCTTACCCATCCCTCCATCCCTCCTCTCTTTCTCTTATCCATCCCTACCTAGTTTCTTCATCCGTCCCCCTATCCAGGGGCATCAGGCCACGGTTAACGAGGGACTTTACTAACCAGGGTCAATCCTAAATGAGGGGTCCTCTGAAAGCCTCTGGAATAAATTGAGTTTGGTTTTTGGTTATGACTTACTTCAGAAATGAATAGTATGAGACGTCGCTTTCCATGACCTTCATTAATGTTCTACCTGTTGTTTCTGTTTTATTTGTTGGGAAGCTTTACTGAAAATGATAATAGATAGTTAATAGAGTGCAGTTATTTATTTTATACACGTTTCCCTCTAATTATGCTCACTGGCCCAATAAAATGAGTCAGCTTGTGCGTTTAAGGTGGTAGTAAATTCTGGTGTGTGACGAGATTCATAGATTAAGAAGAGGTGCAGTGAATGTCTCATTCCATGTGTGATAAATGACTCCAAAGCGGATGTTAATAATTGACAAAAAGAAGTGACTGCATTTGGGCGTGCCAAAGACCATAGTGTAAAGGAAGTAGCTGAATCTGCAGGTGTATGAAAGCGTACACTCATACGGGTCTACCAGCAGTGGCTAAAATCCCAGTCTACAGGAAATTCTCACAACTGTGCCAGGAAAGGCATCCACCAAATCTGGCGCAACTGCACACAGATGCAGAGTGACTGAACACTGAGAAACTTGTCCAGCCCATGCTGTATCGAATCACAGTTGTTATTTCAGGCTCTTAGAGGTATAACACACCTAGCATTTCAGCCACAGAGGACTAATTTTCCGTCTGGTGAGCTTTCACTGAGTCTGTAGGTACGTGTTGGGTCATGAACTCTGTATTGTTGTTTTTAATGGATGTGCTCCGTGACTCTAAACTTAGTTCTGTAGCACATCACAGAGTGACATGCAGGATCTCGCCTTAAAGCCATTTGGAGACCACAGAAACCCTCAGTAGATCACATCCAGCTAGAACTTTACAGAGATGACTTTTATCAGAGATGACTTTTATCAGCTCTACTGAACTACAGCAAGCATGATGACTCAACATGCCAAATGCTTCTTGGTGGGGGCGGGTGGGGAGTTACTATATCGTGCCACAGGCCTGTGTTGCTTCCTTTTTTCTTCTTCTTCATCCATCCCACCCTCCAACACCTTTTATTGCCTTTCATCCCACTCTACCGCCTCCCTTAAGTTCCTTCTATCCCTCTATTTCTCTCTCTCTCATTCGTCTCTCCATCTCCTCCTTCCATCCACCCTATTTTTCTCCTATCCACCTCTGTATCCCTCTGCTATCTCCTCCTTTCTTTATTCATCCTTCACATACTTCTCTGTTGCTTTCCTTTTGTATATGCACACCCATTCAGCTTTCTAACTAATTTTTCTCTCAAATATCCCTCCATTCCCTCCTCCTTTCACTTTTTCCCATCCACAACCCTTTAGCCATACATACGCTCATCCTATCATCTACTCCTCCCTGCTGTTTATAGAGCTGTGCTCTTATCAGAGAGTTTGTCCACACTGTGTGCTGATTGGGTGAGAGGCTGAGTGGCGGTGGGACTGATGTACAATGCTGGATAAATGTTTTAGTGCAAATAAGGCCATGCAGAGGGAGAGAGAATAACAGAAAGATGAGAGGAGAGTTTGTTAAAGTGTTGTTAATGGCTGTTTAGTTAACTGGCAATGAAATCTCTCTCTCACTCTCTCCCCCCTCTCTCTCTCCCTTTCCCTCTCTCTTATTTGGCATTGTGTTTGGCACTGCTGTTCTCTATTTGTCTCTGGCACACACACTGCAGTCACCCAACCAGCACTGACCACACACACACACACGGCTGTTTGACTCTTGGCAGTGCAGAATTATTATTTTAATATAAAGTGAAATTCCGTGTAGTTCAGTGTATCATCGTGCGGTAGCCTGATAAGTAAAACACTGTGTATGCTTTTTTTTCCTTAGTAGTGTTCTTTACCTTTTTATCTTCTTAACATTTTTACATTTTACATCTTCTTTTTTACATGATTTATTCTATTTTTATTGTTTCTTTTTTTGTTGTGTTTTTTTTGTTGTTGTTGTTGTCTTGCTGTCTGTACCCTGAGCAGAAATTGGTCTGACAGATCATATTTCTTTTGTGGTCAGAGCTGTGTGACCTTTCTGAAGCTGCTGTGATGTCTGTCTGCCCAAGCGAAAGGTAGTGTGTGTGTGTGTGTGTGTGTGTGTATGTTTGTAGTAGAGAAAGAGAGAGAGAGAGAGAGAGAGAGAGAGAGAGAGAGAGAGGGATAGAAAGAGAGAGAGAGAGAGAGAGAGGGATAGAGAGAGAGGGATAGAGAAAGAGAGAGAGAGAGAGAAAGAGAGAGAGAGAGACCAAACTTTTTATATGTCACAAATAGGTCTGGCTTATTGTAGAGTTGGAAAATAAATCTGGCATGCAGTGTCGTGAGGGTTAATAGCATTGGTATGTTGAACAGAAGTGTAGTTTTAAAGTCTGTGTGTGTGTTCATGAGTGAAATAGCACAGGAGGTGTAAGCCTCAGACTTCACAACAACACAGTTGCACCCAGAAGGAAGTGCTGGATTGAAATGCTATTCAGGAGGAAGATAAAAGTTACCAGAACAATACATGATGATACATTGGGGCTGCATTTTGTTTTTCTCTCCACCAAGACAAAGCAGGACTTGCCACTGAAGATGACCCGCTGCCATTCTGAGTCACAGTATGGCAGAGTTGACAGTATGGCACAACACAATTGCAGTCTTGCGACGTTGAGGTGGTGTTAAGGGCGGTCATCAAAATGGCCCGCATGCATGTAGTCCTGTCATGCAGCCCTCTGCCAGTGGTGCCGGCACCAACAGGTTGTAGCATCAATTTAAAGAACATAGTTAACATAGTTCACAAAATAAGCATCTGCATGTTGTTTGGATTTGTAGTTTTTTGAGCAGCCCATGTGTTTAACTTGGAATAATATGTCTTTACAGCAACTTACATTTAAAGCAGGTTTCTCCTGTACACTTACCATTTTACAGAATTTTGTTTTTCTTTGAACAGCAATGAGATAGTGTTTCATTAAACACTATATGTCTGCATTGTGTGTTGTTTTGTCAATATACTTTATCTATAACCCATGTGTTTTGTCTCTAGTACTTGTTTCTGTTTTATTTGTGTTTTGTCTGTAGTACATATATTTTGTCTGCACTGTGTGTGTTGTTTGTCCGTGGGGCATGTACTTTATCTGTAGCCCATGTGTTGTGTCGTTAATATTTATTGTTTGTGTTTTGTCTGCATTTGCTTTTGTATATAGTGTGGCTATTTTATTTTGTTTATAGTGGGTGGTCTTTGTTTGGTCTTTGTCTTTGTCTTGGTCTTTGTTGTTTTATTTGTAGTCTGTGTGTTTTGTTATTTTATATGTAATGTGTTTGTTGTATTGTATTTCTGGTGAAGCTCCTCGGCTTTAATATTAACGTTAAGAGCTGCTATGGCCCTTTAAACCCCTCCAAAACACTGTGAACAAACAAACAACACACTATGCATTATTCAGTACAGCTGAACCTGCTACAGCGCACACTCAAAAACTTGTGCCCTCGCTCCCTCTCAGGCTCCTGGTGAAGGGCTAAAATTCACATGGTTTTCACATGGTTCATAGTTTCAAAGCTTTCATAGGCACTATTCTTGCTGTTGTCCTGCACTTTTGCTACCCCCAAACATTCTTTACTCTACTAAGGATGAGAGATGCGTTTCTAAATAAGCTAGAAGAGAACTGGTTTGATTTAGAGCAGGTCTGGGTACAAAACAATTACTAGGTGTGCATTAGATCACTCAAATTTGATAGAACCTCTACAAAGGACCCTTAAGGTTACTGTACACTGGATGTGTTAGTCATAAAACATACACAACTTGGACTCTCATCTTCTGCCTTTGGAATCGAGGGAACTGACTCGTCGAGTCCACTTTATTTTAATCGAGTCAGCCCCTGAGCCCATAATAAAGGGGTACAGCATTAATCCGTCTTAAACATAGTTTTTCCAATTTTGAGCAGCTACAGATTATAGTAATATGAGGACAATTCAGATCATTTCACTTACTGAGGGAAAGATTAACTCATGAAAATCATTTCATGTAGTCAGAAGAAACCAGAAACCATTTCTGTGAGCAGAGTTTGTGCTTAAAGCAGATGGTAGGCAGCACCAGCATTGTTTAAAGCTGCTAACTAAACAAAGACTCGCTCCAGCTTCAGAATGTCCCTTAAGCTGATGATGATGAAAAAAACACCAAGGGTTGAGGGTGTCTGGAAGTCGAGCTCAGCTCGTGGCAAATGTGGCAAAAGTTGAAATGCTTGGAGCCATGCTTGACTTTTGGCCTGTTTCCCTAAGAGTTGAAATGCTTGGCTCAGCTTTTGGACAATGGCTACAAAAGTTGAAATGCTTGCAGATGGGCTCAACTGTTGGCCATTGGCTCTAAGAGTCTAAATGCTTGGAGTCAGGCTCAGCCCTTGACTTATAACTCTAAGACTCAAACTGCTTGGAGCTGAGCTTGACTTTTGGCCACTGACATTTAGAGTCGAAAGGCCAAGTCTGACTCCCAGACTACCAAAACTCTTTTTAGAATCGAGGTTAAGGTGAGGTTGCTGGCCTTGCTTCTAACAGTTTATACTAACTACAGTGACTGTAAAAACTAACAGCTTACCACAATGTGTTTTGGCAAAGTCCTGCCTTTTAGAGCAGTAGTAGTAGATATCTAGGGCAATTGGGTGAAGATTGAAATATCCTCATTCTTTTTTCCACAGCACAAACAATACTACATGTGTTGTTTTAACATAATTTAGCTGGAGCTAAGTCTGTAACTCCAAATCAAATCCTGTCTTTGGTGAGCAGACATGGCCACATGCTACTCCTGTGCCAGGGATCTAGTGCTCTTCTTGTAGTTACCAGCTGTAGTTCTGTTACGTAGATTTTTTGACGTTTATTGAATAATGGCTTGGAATTGTGTACTGCTCTCATTATTTGGCAACAGTGTAGATGAACTGAACCTTTTTGATAGTTTTTGAATTTAGAATAGGGCAGTATGCAGTGGCAGTAATATGTACATTATTACATCACCCAACGAATGGTTCTGAGTATGAGTAGCTAACACATGTTGATGGCAACTAGACTGGTTTGTAAGAGTACTATATTGAACTGTGTCCATGTAGAAATACCACCGAAATGCTTACTCTTTATGCTCAGAACCATTTGGACCTAGAGTGGAAAAGATTCCATTGAGTACAACATTTCTGTTTGGGGGTTCAGGTCAAATCATTGAATCCCTTTGCACCACACTACCCTGTTAGTAATCTGTCTTATTGCCAGAGTGCTCTGCCAAGGTCAAATAAAAAAGAGAGAGTGAGACTACAGCCTGGAGAAGAACAGTGTCAAAAAGCTAGCTGGAGCAGACTTGGAGACCAACAGCTCATGATGCTAATGGCTAGGGAATCGTAACAAGGGAAGACAAGATGAATTGGAAGAGAAAGATGAAGAGTAGGAGGAGAGAGAGGAGGAGTATAGAGATGGGTGATCCGTCCCCGCGGTGTGTATTTCCACTAATTAAAGTGGGCGAGGGTACTCAGGGGCCTGCTGGTAAAGAGGCTCTCTCTTAATACTAATTACTGCAGCTAAGGGAAGGAAAAGGTGGACAACACACTTCCTCCAGTGTGGGAATTTCCTCTACATCCAAAACACACACAGGAACTATCAGTCACCAGCTTATCTAGAGATGCTCTCATGCGTCACACTGCTTCACTCTGGTGTCTTCTTTTTTTGGAAGCTAATCATCGTACTGTTAGCGTTCTTTTTGCAGCCTTGGATGTAAATGTGAGTCTTTAGTGTAATCTAGAGTCTACCAGGGGCGTAATCTATGGCAGTGTTGAAAGCACTCCCACTGCCAGTTATCTAATAATGAACTAAGGTAAGCACATTCTTACTAAAACATGAAAGTGACTTCTAATGTCTGCAACATAGACATCTCCATGGGTGCCTAGCTATTAGCTCTTTGGAGGAAAATGCTCCATGCTCGAGAAACTACAGACAGAATTGTTCACAATCTTGAAAGGAACCAAACCTGTGATGAGTGAATGCCTCTAAAGAAATCACTCACAAAAAGTTATTTTATAAAATGCTTATGCAAATACTGTCTAATATAGTATATTGTTTAACAGTAGTTTTGAGAAACCAGGTGCTGTTTGAGTCTATGAACTACATACCTGAACATAGAAAATTTAATTTTCCAGATTTACCACAATCTTACTATTATCACTGAGGCATATTAAAACATACATAAACATATCAAAAGCATATTAAAAGACACATGTTGGTTCATTGGTGGTTTTTTGTTGAACATATCACATTTCCTTGTTCCTGTCACCACCAGTGTATAGAAATCTGGGTTTTCTCTGCAAAGAAGAATTTTGTATCAAACCACACACTGAATTATGTAGACATTTTGAAGATTTTTTTAGAATTTCCTTTAACGTCTTAACGTTTTAACATTTTGCTGAATTATTTAGAATTTCTTATGCTTTTACCATTTAAATTTTATTTCTTGCTTTATTTTTAGGTTTACTGCTTTACAGAGATTTTGGAGTGTTACATTTAGCAACGGCTAGGCTCCCACACTTTATGATATATACATATAAGAGGAAATAGCCACAACTTACCGTCCTGCAGTCTCTACCAAGCAAATCAGCCCACTCTTACTTCCATTCCGTTCTCTTTCCTATACCCCCCCCAGCTCCCCAAACCAGTGGTTGTAGATGTTGTCTCGTCTGGGTGTGTATGTTTGGGTGGTGGTGCTGTTTACCTCCACTGTAATCAGCACTTCAATCTGTTCTTCTCTGAGCGAGGGAGAGTGAAGAGAGGTGGAGGAAGAGAGTGATACCATGCTGAGTGAGGTTTGGAGGACACGCTGCTGGAGTGATTGCGCTGGCCTGAGGGCTTTATTGTTATTCATAGGCTCAGAGAAGCTGCTGTGTCACCGGGCTCTAAGGTCATGACGACATGAGCAAGAAATGGCACCTCAGATCGCAGAGGCTCAGGAGAGCTGATTAGAGCTGTGTTTTCCGGTTTTGGAGTTCCCCTGTCCTGTATAGGTTTTTACGCCTGACTCTACTTATCAGCTCATTCTCTAAAACTCTGGAAGTGAAATACAGCAATAAGCGAGAGGCAGTTATGTGCTGTTAGACACAGTGTGAAGCAGAACTAAGGCTTAATAAAGTGTTAAGAAATTACAGTAAACTATGAGAAAAACTAGTGTTTCATAAATAATTAGATTTATTATTAATGGGGGCTTTCCGATATTAATCTTTACCATCTCCCTCGTGGACTGGGAGTTGAACCCCGTCTTCCTCATGGGGTGGTAGCTCCCTGGCGGGTTGTGGTGTTATCGCTGAGCCACACCAACCGCTTATGTTATGCAGTCTTATGTAGTGTAGCGTCCTTCACCTTCATCAGTTTGTTAGGTACTAAACACTAAACTTGTGCATAACAGAATCCATTGTGCAAATCCATCGTACAACTGTTGGTTGCAGATGACTACTTGTGGGTTTGCGCAGCACTGCTGTGATTCATACTGGTTAGAAATTCTGACTTTCACCAGGCCGAGAGGGGAGGCCGATTCAGGTTTTGAAACCAGGTGCTGTAGTGGCTCTCCATCCCCTATATGAGCTACAATATGCATTCATGACATTTGGACCTCAGCCTCATTGGTTGGAATCTCAGATGTTGTTAGATTTTTACTCTATAAGCTTTACATTTGTTATCTCCTGCTTATTTCATTCAAAGGGGAGGCTTTACTGGAGTTTACATATGGCCATTTTTACATACAGCCTTTTTTTACTTCCGTTCTGTGCCTGAGTCTGTTTAAAGAGCAAATCATTTTAAATTCAATTATGCCTTCTATCTTTCTGTAAGTGTGGCTCTAGCAGGTGTTTCACATGTGGCCTTACTGAAAGGATAAACACTGTTTAAGAGGGTTTTCAGTCATCTTTGTTGTTCATTGTATTCTTTGTGGGAAAGCACTGGGATTCTGTGCACATTGACTTCGTCTGCAACAAAAATGGCAAACACGGCGAGATCGCCCATTGACAGTGATGTTCTTATTCCCCACTCATGCAGTCATCTGTAGTTCACAATGACTGCCAATGCAGCTCACATTAAATCAGGCAAGTTGAACATGAACAGAGACATAGGGATTCACCCTGAGTTCCTAATGTATGCTAATGCAGCCACAGCCTTAGAAATGCAGGCACAATGTTATGCTTCCTAGAAGTAACTGTAGCTATCTGGTTTTCCCCTGCTTTAACCAGATAGTGGAAAAAATGACATTTCTAGTGGCCCACCAAGTTTCCAGTTCAGCCTATCTGAACTGATTGGACTAGGAAAATAAAAATGTATGACTAAACAAATTGGACTGTTGGAGCTCTATACACGTTAAACCTCATTTACTTGGATTCAATTGTAAGGAATTTGTATTAGTTCTTGAATCTTTCAAAAACAGCAGTCTTAGATATTTTATCGAGTGAGATGTTTTGAGGGATGTGTTTTTCAGTAGTCTATCCATGTATATAAGTGCAGACCTGGGGAGTTCATATACAGCACAGTGGCCAATAAGATCACCCTAAAACCTTTCAGTACCTGGATCAGTTCTGCAAGATTAGGACTGGAGCCAAACTGTGTAGGACGGTAGGTGTTAAGGACCACGACTGAACATCCTGGTGTAGACTGAGCACTCATGCTTTATTCTGACACTCATCAAAGTAACTTGGTGCTGTTAAATGCTTATGGAGAAATGGATAGTTAGTTTCATGTCTAGAAGTTGAAGAGTCTGGATCTGAAAGTAAAGCCAAAGCACACACAGTTTATTATTTGTTTTATTTTTATTTTAGCATTTTGGCCTTTTCTGGTCTGGCTTATGATTTTCTCTTGTTGAATTATTCTGTATTCTCTACACTCAAGATATAACTGGATGACGTTTGATCTAACGTACAGCTAGTGCAACCGCGGCCTGGTCTGCCACAACACAGCAAAACACGTTCAGCCTATTGACTTCCAGTTATTGTTTGCACGTTTGACTGACCTATTCCTTCAGCACTCCTGATTCAAGTGTAACATTAAATCAGTCAGCTATAACACTATATATCCTGTTAAATCTCTCTCACGCTCTCTTCCTCTCTCTGTCTGTTTCTCTCCGCCTCCACACGCTGGGACTGAACTGGCTGCCGAGCTGCTTGGCTGATTGCATCTGATATTTGATATCGGATATGGTTAATAGGCGAAAGAAGAGCAGGAGAAGGAAATGGACACTCAAGCTCCATCTGCTTAGTTTAATTACAGCGAGCGTAAATACGCAGGCTAGTGTAGGCTTGCTAATTAAACTAACATATGGAGCTGGAGGATGGGCTTTATTTCTCCTGCTCCCTTCTTTTTCCAACTCGTACCTCGGTTCTCATCGAGGCTCTAAAATATGATTGAAATCATTTGCTAAAATCTCTTTGCTATATCATTGTCAGGGATACAGCACTTGTAAAATGCCACCTGGATAGCCCTTACAGAGGAACACACTGTAATACAGATTCTACAAAAACCTAGAGTATAGGTTCTATATGTGCCGTTAACCTGTATAAACTGAGACATGATAACCTAACTGTGCTACAAGAGGTACAGGAGTTATGTTCTTTGTTCAGAAGTTTGGAAAGTGCTCTGTGATGTCTGCATACATTTTTAAACTCTAGTTAAAACCAAAGTGCGCAGTTGTTCTGTTTATTTAGGGTCAGAAATGCCTTTTCCCTATTTTCCCCCATGTATTTGTTGGCTACGTTTTACGAAGAGTTGTGAGAGGTGTGAAGAGCTGTGGTTGCTATTGGGGCAAGAAGGAGAGGGTCACAAACTCCAGCATGCAGGGTCGCAGATCAAACATGTTTGAGAAATGCTTTTTGTCAGAGCACTTTCCTCCTCAACCAGCCAGTGTGTGTGTGTGTGTTTACATGTGTGTGTAATAATCTGCAGAAAGTCTTATTTTGATTTTATCAGTAATCTGATCAACATGTTTACATGGACTTTAAATAATGTCAAAACATCCACATCGCACTGAATCGCTTATATAACGTGAATAAAATAAACCTTTATGCTGAAACTAAGACTCACCTGGCCGTTAAGCACAATAGGTCAGGTCAAGTAGTTTTATTGTCAATACTTCAGTAATTACAAGACATACAGAGGACTGAAATTGCGTTACTCTCCATCCCAAGTTGCAGCACATAAACATTTAACGATAAATAGATCACAACTAAAACAATAACAAGAGCATATTGAATGTATTAAAAAGTAAACATAAAATAGACGAACGCAAGACATACAATCAAATAAGGGCCCTGAGTTAAACATAATGAGGCAGTAGGACATTGAAGACAATAAGGACAATAAAGTGACGTGCACTAGCAGAATTTAGATGTGGGATTAAAGTGGTATGACAGTGCCAGTATAATCAGTAGTGCAAAGTGAAAAGCATTAAGGCTGTTTTTAAAGTAATGAGTGCAGACCAGTTCATGAAAAAGTTCAGTATTTAATGGGGGCGGGGTGGTCAGGGTGCTGAGTTTGTGCCTGTGTGTGCAGGGGGCAGAAGAGGGAGTGGGGTACAGCAGGGAGAGAGTTCAGCATCCTGACAGCCTGGTGGATGGAGCTGTCCCTCAGTCTGCTGGTCTTAGCTCCTATGCTCTGCAGTCTCCTCCCATGTCATGCATGCAATGAAAATGCCATCGCATTTAGTACAGGTGTAACAGCATCGTTTAGATACTGCATAGGTGCACTTACCTGCCTCACATTTACATCACACAATTACAAGACCAAGATCTGCCAACATGGAAATCTATCAGTGACCAGTTGCTGTTTTTGTGTTCAGCAGATTCCAGTCCCTAGCAGCAAACTGTGTAGTTGCTGTGTGTGAATGATTGCACATATTCCTGTGAGAACTTTTGATTGACAGCTTGTATGATCCTTCTAGGCCTTTTGCCCTGTCCAAGCTTTGCAATAGTGCTCTTCCATAGCTGCTATTGTGAGATTGGACAAGCTTTACAGCCTGCTGGCAAACAGTTGCTTCAGCCTAATGACTTTAGGCTGGAGTTTAGGAATCATTTGAAAAGTGTAGCACAAGACTGAGTCTCTCATTACGTTCAGTGGGATCAAGTCCAAGATTAAGTCCAGTGTAGCAGTGGTAGCTACAAAAGAGCACATTTGTAGGTCATTTTTGATTCAGTGCAGCACACTGCTGTGTTTTATGGAGTGCGAGTGTTTCCTCCAGTAAAGAGAGATGCTCTTAAATTGTACAATAGATTTGGGAAAAGGAGTAGAAAAGAATGGAGACCTCTGAAGTGCTGGAAGACTTGAGGTTTATACGAAATTGGTACAAATATTTAAGGTTACAATGAGATGTGTCAGTGAGGGTGTGTGCTTGTTTGTGCATCTGGGTGCTTGTGCGTGTGTGTGTCCCAGGCGCCCTAGGCTGAGCCCTTATCACTCATGACTGCTTTAGTTTGATGGCTTCATCACCATTGCCACTCTTTCTCTCTCTCTCTCTCTCTCTCTCTCTCTCTCTGTCTCTCTCTCCTGTCCTCAGTAGCCCAGATACTGCCTTAGCACTGAGGCGAACAAGAAAAGGGCCAATTAAAGCAAGAGAACAGAGAGAGGGAAAGGGAAAGAGAGAGGGGGGAGGTGGGCAAGAGCTTGGGAGAGAGAGTTAGATATGAAGAACAGAAAGAGATGAGGAACAATAACTGTTGGAATGACATGAAATAAGAATGAAAGTGAGGTGAGAAAAGGAAAGGGACGTTTTGAACGTGATAAAAGAGAGAAAAGAAAAAGAAAACATAAAAAAGAGAAAAACACAGTACAGCCTCTAAGTAACAGGTCTTTTGCACAGATTGCTGTATGACGGAATGGCACCTTTTTTTTTTTTCATCTGAAACAGTTTGAGAATGCCTGGTGTCCTTTAACTTGCGTATACATTTCTTGATGAATAGACCAAAAGAAATTACCCACAATGACTTGGTGGTGAAAACGGTCTGGCTACATTGACTTACATTATTGTTTTTGCTCAGACAGCAGCAATGTGTATATACACTCATTATCAAAAGGACAGTTGCACACAGAAGGAAGTGTGGGATTGCAGTGCTAGTTAAAGGAAGACAGAGGTTACCAGAAACAATGAATGATGATAAATTTAGACTGATATGGACAATATTTATTAGGCTTCACGTACAGAAGTAGTGTCTCCCTGTATGGCGTTGGGCTGCCATGTTGTACCATGCCAGACATCTCAGCATGGAGTTGTAGAAGTTCCTAATGGTGTCCTTTTATAATTCTTTCCATGCAGCTTGAAGATTCTCACACAGTTCTTGCAGATTTTGCAGTAGTGGTGGACCTGTGTGAACGATTTTGGCCCGTGGTATCTGTTCCTTTTATCGCTATATTAAAATCTCTAGTGCAGTAAAACGTGTGTTCTCTGTTCTTCGTAGAGGAGGTGTGACTTATTTTAACTTAGACAATCAACAAAGAGTGTAACCGGAGCTGACCGACCGGAGCTGTTTAGACTTCCGCATGCCTGTACATAGTACATCATCATTAATGTAATGTTATATTACTGTATAGTGAAGCTGCTGTATGTCTGAGCAGCGCTGCAGTAGAGCTCACGAGTCACACAGACCCAAAGTCTTCTGGAGGTGAGCTAGTGTGTGTGTGTTGTGTGGGTCATGATGGCTAGATTAGCTCTGTGTATGGATTTTGGCCATGGAGATGCTCTTACTCTCTGTGCATGAGTATGAGGGTGTGTGTGTGTGTGTTTAATTTGAGCAGAGCGTGATCTGAAAGCTGGAGTGTGTCTCTTTGTTACGCTATATATAGACTTGCAGCTTCTCTATCACAAATGGGTCAAAGTAGTTAAAGAGCAGGAAATGTCAGAGCAGCTCGAAGAAAACTGTACACGTTTACTGTCCACCACCATTATTATGTAATAATAATAATAATAATAATAATAATAATAATAATTGTACACAGCATCTTTCTCTGATTCACGTTTGACATGAAGTAGTGTGTGTTTGTGTGTGTGAGTATCTGTTTGTGCGTATGATTTTGTGTGTGCATGTGTGTGTATATCGTCGCTATCCAAAGAAAAACAGGTATCTCCATTTTTGTTGATTTTTACTTTTATGCCTCATTTGATCAAATGAGCTGCTGTTCACACTGTGTGGAACCTTCATGAAGAATAGACCAACAGAAATGACCCAAAACCACTTGGAAAGACCTCTGGTTCCATTGATGTCTGTTTAAAATAAATAAGGTTTTGGCCTCTCCTGTAAAGTTGCCATTTTGGAGATACCGACAGCGACGACATGTGACTGTGTGTGATTGTGTGTTTGCATGTGTGTGAGTGTGTTTATCGGAGTGTTTGTATGTATGTGTTTAGTGTGTGTGTGATTGTGTGTTTGCATGTGTGTGTATCTGTGTGTATGTACATGTTTGTTTACGTTAGTATATGTCTGTGTGTGTGACTGTGTTTGTGTTTGTGTGTGTATGTGTGTGTGTTTGTGTGTGTGATTGTGCATCTTCATGTGTGTGTGTGTATGTGTGTTTGTGTGTGTGTCTGGGTGTGATTGCGTGTTTGTGTGTGTGTATGTAAGCATGTATGTGTGTGTATGTATGTGTTTAGTGTATGTGATTGTGTGTTTGCATGTGTGTGTGTGTAAGTGTGTGTTTATGTAAGTATGTGTCTGTGTGTGTGGTTTGCGTGTTTGCATGTGTGTGTGTGTAAGTGTGTGTTTATGTAAGTATGTGTGTGTGTGATTGTGTGTTTGCATGTGTGTGTGAATATATGTGTGTGTGTGTGTGTGTATGTATGTGTTTAGTGTATGTTATTGTGTGTTTGCATGTGTGTGTGTGTGTAAGTGTGTGTTTATGTAAGTATGTGTCTGTGTGTGTGATTGTGTGTTTGCATGTGTGTGTGTGTGTGTGTGTGTAAGTGTGTGTTTATGGAAGTATGTGTGTGTGTGTGTGTGTGTGTGTGTGTGATTGTGTGATAGCGTGTGTGTGTGTATATATGTGAGTGTGTGTGTCACTCTCATCATGTTTAGTATTCTGTGTTTGCTTCTTCATGGCTGGCGGCTGCAGCATCTCTCGCTCTCTCCACTTTCTCTCTTCCTCTCTGTCCCCCTCTCTCCCACTATCTTGCTCAAGCATTCTCTCTGTCTCTCTTTTCTCCCTCCGTTTCTCCCTCTCTCTCTCTCTCTCTTTTTCTCTCTCCTTGCGGATTTCCGCCTGGTGGAGGCGTCGCCATGGAGACAGACATGATGTCAGCAGGCGGTGATTCTGGAAGAAGTTTTAGAGTCTCTGATCGCCTTCATCAACACAGACACACTCACACACACTCACCCACACACACACACACACACACACTAATACACATATACATATGGATATACATATAACATGGTGAAAGACTGAGGCTGGTTGGCTGCTTCACTTGGCTAGTGCTCTAAACTCCTTGAAAGATGTATGAGTGATAATGTGTCCCGTTCATATACAGTATATATAGATATATGCATACGATAAAGTGTCCCTTATGTGTTATAAATATCACGGCTATCCAAGAGAGAGAGAGGGAGAGAGCTAAAGGGAGAGAAAGATAGAGAGAGTTTAATAAAATTGAAACATGGAGTACTTTACAAATTCAGGAGCATTTTGTCGCTTCTTCTCTCTCCTCTCCCTCTACACTCCTTTTCTCTGCTGTGTAAAATCCCTGTTATTCCACACTCACACTTCCTGAACGGCTGCAATTGTGAGCATTGTTCCTGAAGCTATTTCAGACTGCTGATAATCAACAGCGTGTCTAAAAATAGCACAAGCCATAGCTGCATCACACACACACACTGGAGCATGAGGAACATACTAAAATGACTCTTTGTGACGATTCTGCCCCCTCCCTTTACGCAGATTGCATAAGTGCCTGTTCCTCATTACGTAATCCGCCACAAGCAAAAGCCATCACTGACATAATTACTGATGATTCCACCATCAGCATCAAATACAGCTGTTCATTGTCAACGTATACCTGCTACTACTATTAATACATGTTATTAGACATTTATCACCTGCTATTATACATTTATTACCTGCTATTATAAATTTATTACATCTGCTGTTTATTTATGTGTTATTAGTGTGTGGGATGCAAACTCGTTTTCAAGATCATTTATTTTGCTTCCCAGATGAATTGTTGAATGAGCAGTGTGAGATAATGCTCTTAATTGCTTAATACTTAATTACATCTATAGCCTGTGTTGTTCAGTAGTTTTGCCCTCTGTGTGTATGTATTTAAAAAGAGGGTGCGGTGGGATATTTATTTATATATTTAGTTATCTCCTTTTTTCATATGTGACATTCCAAATGGTACTGCCTAATGTATATGTGTTAAAATAACAAAAAAAGGGAAAATCCAAGTATTTAAAATTGTCCAAAACCCCTGGCTTTAGTAAGTGGTTAACAGAAGCCATTTCGTGTAGGCGTATCCTATTACTGTCAACTGGCTTCTTGCATGTTTCGAGTCCTCCCACAACATTTCAATGGGTTTTAGATCTGAGCTTTGAGTATAGGTCTTTCCATTGGCCTCTGTTTCTTCCTCTTAGGCCATAACTGGGTGGATGTTTGGGATTATTAACTTTCTGTAAGGTCTCATTTTGTAGCTTAAACTTTTTGGCACATGGTCACATGTTCTCCTCAAGCACACTGCGATGTGAAAGAGATTTCAGGCATAGTCACTTCTGTGATTCCAAGTAGACCAGTCCCTGAGGCAGCAAAGCAACACCAAATCAGAACATCTCCACCACCATGCTTCACAGTTGATCAAACGTCGCCATGATTGTAGTCAGCCTTTTTCTTAATTCAGATTTTGTTGTGTGAATGTGAAACTGTGAGCCCAGTATAGAGAATGCTATCAAATCGTTGGCATCAGAGTGTAGCGTTACACCCCTGTGCTTTTTCATCATACTCATCTTCCAGTGCTTGGCCCCCAGTGCATTGCTGGCGTGCGTTGTCGCTCAGCTCACGTAGCGGAAGGCTCCGGAAAACGAGCGCAGTTCTGAATGGCTCTGTCGCCTTTCAACCTCTCACTAGAGCTTCTTATGAGCAATGAACCTTCTGTCAACCTGGCAGGAGGACATAATACTCGAATACCTTTACTCTTTATTCTTCCCTGCCCTCTCTCTTTCGCACACTTTCATCGCCCTCTAACTGTTTCTCTGGTTCTGCCTTTTCTCTTTCTCTCTCTCTCTCCATCAGTCTCTGGCTCACTCCTCTTAGAGTCGCCTCCACTTTAGAGTTGAAAAGGCCGGAGTCTGGGTGAAAGAGCCATTTCAGGAGTGCCATAGGGCTGAATGGAGATGGAGGAAATGCTTTGCGATGGCTGATGCCTTTCTCAGGAAGTTATTTCTGCCACCATGAGACACTGTCACTTACTGAGCGTGCTCACTGGAGTCAGGAGGCTGAAAGTGAGGCAGTTTAAGGACTATATGTTGTTGTAACAAATTGTTTTAGCTTTGAAAATGCCAGCTGCCCTTTAAGATTGTGTAAAAACAAGGTAATAATGATAATACTAATCCTGTAGCTAAACTGTATGCTGTCTGTATTCATTCCTGTGTAAAAGCCATTTGTCTTGACAACTAGTGTGTTGTGCTTGTAGATACCGCATATGGTATTAGAATAAAAGCAAATGAACATAAATTGTGAGCTAGTTTGAAGAAGAAAGTTTGGTTCCACATTTCTTTAGGATGCCTCCGGCTGTTGCATGGATTTCTTCAATTCCATTAGCAGCAAACTTGATTTATTATAATGAAGTATTGATTAGCCACACCAGGTGCTGGATGATAACTACTACTACAAATCATCTTAAGCTTGGAGAAGTTTGGAAATGTTTAACTCTTACATACATAAAATCATTACTTATTGCCTTATTTGTGTTTGTGCTGTTATTATTGTTTTCTGAGCAAATAAACTCGTACTGAACATCTTTCTTGTAGCTGCAATTAAGATTTGACCAACATTGAGGAGGTGCTTTGGACCATTTCTCCCTGTAAATGTGTTTCAGTTCATTTGTATTTCTGGGCTGACTTGCTTGCACAATGCTCTTCAGGTCATACTACATACAGCATCTCGATAAGTTAAAGTGACGAGTCCTGGTCATTCCAAAACATGAATCATGGTCATTGTCTTGTTACTTGACCCATCTCTTCAGTTGCAACCCCTAAATTCTCCAGTCTCTTGTTTTGGTACACAATTAAATGTATTACTTCCTCAATGATTACAAGCTGCCCAGACTCTGAAGCAGCAAAGTAGCCCCAAACCATGATGCTCCCTCCACCATGCTTTATTGCTGTGTTGCTGTATTTATGCAAAAACTTTTTCCATAGATCGCTTTTGCAGAAACATTGTGGATGGTTCAAGTTCACCCATGAACACAAGACTTTGTGTGGTGCCTGTATCTATCTACTTATTTATTTATTTACAGCAGGCATACACGTGTAATGATGGTAACAGGAGAATGTGTAAATTCTTGTGACTTGCTTAACCCAGTAATAATTGTGACTTGTAGGGGTTAAAAAGCTTTTAGATTATTTAAAAGGCTTTTAGACGTGGATTTGTCTTGGCTGTAGCTGACGGATCAGGCTGGATGTGCAAAAGCTTTTAGAGAGAAATGCCAAGCCTCACCTGTAACCACTATTACTGGCAAACACCTGAGAACACTCAGCTGCAGCTGAGGACACTAATGCTGTGTGTGTGCGTGCGTGTGAGTGTGTGTGTGTGTGTGTGTGTGTGTGTGTGTGTGTGTGTGTGTGTGTGTGTGTGTGTGTCTCTGAGAGAGACTAAGAGAAAGGTTATTAATCTTGTCTTACCTAATGTATTATTGGCCCTCAATTAAAAGGGGTTGTCATTGTTTCCTTGAATTCAATGCAAGTAGCTCATTCTGAATGTCAAACTTTCTTCTTCTTTAAAGTCTATATATGTTAGAAAGTAATTCCTGAAAAACATAAGAAATCCTGAATTGTTATTACAAGTTCAGTAGTTTTTGTTTTTTTAACAGAAATAATGGCTCACTGACACTTTGGAGCCGGGGCTACGTGTTAGCTGGAATAGCCTTTACAGAACAGTGCTAACAGGCCACATGCTACTACTGCTCCATTAGCGTATGCTAGTTACACCTGGCCTAAATGGGAGACAAAAAAAACATTTTGTTGCAGACTGAGAGGAACAAGGTTGATTCTATGGCATGTCAATGCCCGCTAGCTCCAAATTGGATCGGTAGCTAAAACATGTTAGACAGAGAATCCTTTGTTTGGGATATATCAGTAGTTGACATAGACTGGACCTGTCTGCATTTGAACATGGACCCAGTGCCTTCTGCACACACATCTCCCAGCATTTCAGAGCACAGAATGATGGAATACTAATTTGAATCATTTGTCCGATGTTTTATCATTAAGATTCGGCTGGGTGGTTAATAACAGATTTCCCAGTACACATATTTAATAGCGCTTTACACAGACTTCAGTAACGTGATTTCCCAGCGCTGTTGTTCTATTGATATGTAAAGAGAACTGGCAATTAAACACATACTTCTGAATATACTTCACTCTATTCTTGTTAATCTTATGAAATAATTCAATAAAATGTGTTTCCATGAAGATGAGGATTGCATTTTAAACATGTGCATGCTCACTCAGAAACCAACATAGTGCATCCAACAGTGAAAGACCAGTGTGGCTATGCATGCACACCAAATATTCTAGAGGCAGGTTTTAATTAGGTGTGATAGGGTTAACTAATTAAGCTCATGGTAATGGTTGTGTTTATCTGATATTGACAGTTTTTGGTGGTCTACCAGGACCACTTTCTCACCCCCTGCTTAATGCAACATAAAATTTGACTTTCTTATTTTGGCCATTTTCTATTCATATCAAAATGTATGCAACAAAGACACTGCCATTAGAAAAGGAGAAGAGTAAGATCAACCATATAAATAGTTTATTTATGTATTTATTTATTTGTTTATTTATTTATTTATTGCCACTCTACACTGTGTGCATCATTCCTAATGAATCATTTTTTGCCCCAGTCTTTTTTCCAGCATTTTGAGCCAAACACATTATTGATTTATGTACACAGGAGGGGTATTTTGATGCTTTGACTACAACTTTGTCCTTTGTAAGCATGCCAACTCCCACAGCCTCCTACAGCACTGCCGCAGCAATCACTGGAGCGAGATTTTCTGGTTAAACACTGAGAAAACTCCTTTGTGATTGCCTAAAGATGGAATGGACCTCTGAAAAATTATACAGGCGGATATGTGAGGGTGGGCCTCTAAAACAGGATTGCTAACATTAGCGCTAAGAAGCTGAATGTATCTTTACTTCATACTGGCTGCTCCAGCAATCATGATTTTGTTATTGCTGTATATTGAAGATTCCATATAGCCGTTTAATGTGTTTGCACAGTGCGTGCTGGGGTTTGTAGTGAGAGAACTTAACTGCCTGAAAACCCAAAAACACACAATGAAGTGAATTGCTTCTAACTGATGAGACCGACAGATGCAGTTTTGGGATACTGGGCATTATATAACACACAAATCTGGTTCCATATGAACCGAATGTATTACTGGATTCTTGCCATATGTAAGTAAAATGAAAGGCAGACATTGTGTTAAAATGAGATTTTCTGTTCCTGTTGTTCCTGCTGCAGTGTACACAATTCAATCAAGGACGAAAGAGAGAGAACAAGAAGGAGAGTTAGACAAAAGAAAGACAAAAGGGAAGAAAAAGTGAAAAGAAAAGACTCTGAGTGGTGAATGAGTAAACAGCAGTACAGACTGAGTGTGTGTGTGTGTGTGTGTGTGTGTGTTTGTTTGTGTGTGTGTGTGTGTGTGTGTGTGTGTGTGTGTGTGTGTGTGTGTGTGTGTGTGTCGTTTCAGCGTCCCACACAATATCATGACCACCACCATGTCTGTGTATCAGCTGTGCTGAGAATGACCTGCCACACACATAGTATCTGGACAGCAGCAGCTCTGGGTCAGAAACTGACCATTATTGGATGAGGAAGAGGCAAGCTGAAAATCTGTACTGTACTAGTGGCCTACACTAGTGAGAGTGAATGTGCACCTATGTAGTGAACTTATAAGTGAGTGGAAGTTGAGACATGCATCAGTGTTGCCTTTGTCGCTGTTTTACTATGTGGTCCACTTTTGTTATATGTGTGTGTCCATGTTATGAATCTCCATTCTGATTTCCACTTATTAGGCTCTTGCTGGAGGGCCATGTGGCAGCCATTCCTGGGTTACAGCCATCCTGCTATCTGCTACTGAAGGCTTTAGTGGGCACTTGTCTTTAAATCTGACTTTCGACCTCAACCGAGAATAATTCATCACCAGGTCTAATTTCATATCCTGCAATATGGATTTCTATTAAAATATTAATCAAGGTTTGTGAGGAATTCACCTTGAAAGGCTTACTCTAGGTCTTAACACTCAAGAATTAGGAAGACGGACTGACACAGAGAGAGTAAGGAGCGAAGAAGAGAGTGTATCCATATGAGTAAGAAAGAAAACAGATAAAGTGAGGGAGAGAAGAAAAGAAGGAAAGAAGAGACAAGGAGGAAAAGAATGAAGACAGAGTTGGAGAAATAAATAAATAAAATACAAGAAAGAAAGAAAGAAAGTAAAAAAAAGAAGAAGTGCAAAAATAGATACAAAGAGGTAGAATGAGAATAAGAGAGTAAGAGATAAAAAGGATGGTGAAAAAAGAGAGAAGTGGGGCAAAAAAGACATTGAAAGAGAAAAGATGAAGTGAGGGAGGAAGTTAAACAGTAGACACAAGTGGAAAATGAATGAAAGAAAGAAAGAAAGATAGAGAAAGAGCAGGGGAAGAATTAGAGTATAAAAGGTAGAAAGGATGGAAGGAGTGCAAAAAAGAGATATAAAGAAGAGGAATGAAAGATAGAGTAAAAGAGAGATGGAGATGGAGACAACAAAAACTGAGAGAGAGAAAGGGAGAGGCGGGTGGGAAAGGGGGCTCTTTACTTTGCGACTCTTCCTAATGGGTTTTGCTGATGGTACAGTAATGGCTGCTGTGTGTTCAGGGCTCCTCTTTATCAGAGAAAAGCTTTTCCACTGCCTCCTGCGCGCAGTGTCTGGAAGATTCAGGCTAAAAATACACCCCCATCTTTAGAGGAGTAGTGGAGGGTGCTGCTCCGTGTGTTTTAGTAGCTGATGTTGCGAGGTTGGGCAAGCTTTACCTCTTTTGATTTGCAGTGACCCTTCCTTTTAGGGGGGACAAATGAGCCCAGACCTTTCCAGCCAACACCCCGCCCCCACCACCACATGAGAGAGCCAGCAGACCCCCCTTCACTGTAGAGGTCAATGTTCCATCAAATTTCTCAGTCCTGAAAGAGAGTTAAGCTCTGTCACAGCTGGATTAGTTGTACCTGAAGGGATGTTTTAGTCTGTAGTCTTGGTGATTTTGTGGCTTCTGCTTCTACAGTGTTTGCAGCTTTTACAGGCCTGCTAAGTAATAATTCTGCACTGAATTACCTGCTGTAAATTGCTGAACTACCTCAGTAATAGTCGTGCCTGCTCTAATCGACTTTACAGTAACAAAACCAGATAATAGAAAACAGCTAAAGTAGAGCTTCCTTTGTTACACATCCTTCATCCTCAAGTTCATAACCAGACTGCTGAACTCCCACAGTAGGTGGATCCACAGTACCCTTATGTGGACGGATAAAGTGGCCCACATGTAAGGCCACACAAACACAAACACACACACACACACACACACACACACACACACACAGTAGAGAGTCCTTTACTGTGTTTAAGTACTGGTGCACATTCTGTTAAAGCCTCTCACATGAAGGACGATGAATATCACATGAAAAGATAAATGTGACATTGGCCCAACACAGAGGGCACTAAATTCTTGTTTTTCAACTATCTGTCCATCCCTTCATCTCATTTCACACCTGAGAGAATATCCTCCCTTCCTCCATCTCTGTCTTTGCACACCATCCAAACGGAGTACAGACATTTCCTGCAGTTCACTCACAGCTGGATACCAGTGCAGTTAAATTTCCCATGCATGATAAAGTTAAACCCAGTCAATCTTCTCTTCTCTTCTCTTCTCTTCTCTTCTCTTCTCTTCTCTTCTCTTCTCTTCTCTTCTCTTCTCTTCCCTTCCCTTCTCTTCTCTTCTCTTCTCTTCTCTCGTATTCATATTTTCATTTTATCCACTTCGCTGTACTTCTCCTGTCTCCTGTTTCTCTAGTCCACTTCCCTCATCTCTTCTCCACTCCTTTTCTCTCTCTGTTTGTCTATACTCTCCTGAGAAGGTCAAGATGACCCCACTTTCATGCTCTTGTCACTGACCAAGAGGATGTCTTAACTTTAAACTCTACCCTTTTAAGAAAGAGAGTAGGTGAAAGTGCTTCACAGCGTGTTTTTGACAGTGTATGTGTGTGTGGATGGGAGGATGTGTGGGTGGGTCGGTGTATGTGTTTGTGTGTGAATGTCATGCTGAATGGAGCAATACGAATGGTCCATAATGATTTAATAAGATCCTGTGTCAGTTACTTCTATTCATTTTTCTAGAGATACATTTTGAACCAACATATTATTATTACAAATAGATTCATACTTTAGGAATGCATATGGGGCATATTATTATTACATATAAATATTTATATAACACATATAGATCATAATATTAATATCCTTAGCATTATTATTACATAAAGTTACTTACATACATTAAATACTGTAGTAGCAATGCAGGACTACATGCAGGCAGACTGTTATGTCGACTGCTCTTGACACCACCTCTACGTGGCCAAGACTGCAATAGTGTCATACCAGACTGTCATGGAGTGACTCAGAATGGCAGCAGGTCATCTTCAGTGACGAGTCCTGCTTTTGTCTTGGTGGAGACGACCAACGAATCTGTGTGTGGAGGCACTGTGGTCAGCACCAAGATGAACAGTTTGTTGTCACGCGACACAAGTCTAAAAGGCCCGTTGTCACGCCACTTCTATCCCTACAGCAGAAATTTGCAGGAACTGTGTGAGAATATTCAAGCTGCTTGGGATGAATTATTGCAGGACACCATTAGAAACCTCTACAACTCCATGCTGAGACGTCTGGCATAAGATAAGATGCCTTTATTGTCATTGCACAGTGTACAACGAAATTGAGCAGCAATCCGACGACACTTTACGCTCCAAATAATTAAACATAACAGACTAACATAAGAAAAAATAAATAAAAATAAAACAATAATATACATATATACACATTGCCTAAAAAATATTTCAATATAATAAATGACTATAAAAACTGTATATTCTAAACAGACAATAGACAGGTGAGGTAGCAGTTAGTTATTGCACATTCCTTGGATAGCTTATTGAGATAATTATTGAAATGGAACACTGGAACAGTATACATTGCTCTGTTGGAGTCTGTGCCAGTGTAGTGTTGAGGTAGTGTTTAGTTCACTTCTACTGAGCACAGTGTTCTATAAGAGTCCTTGACTCTGTGTGTGTGTGTGTTCGGAAGGGTTCAGTTCCCGTATGGCTCTGGGTAAAACCTGTTTTTGAGTCTGTTTGTCCGTGACGTGATGGACCTAAAGCGTTTACCAGAGGGCAGCAGGCCGAACAGGTGATATCCTGGATGAAATGGGTCTTTCAGGATGTTGGCTGCCCTGTTGAGGCAACGTAAGCTGAACAGGTCCTCCAGGCAGGGCAGTGGGCAGCCGATGATCTTCTGGGCCGTGTTTATGACTAATGTTGCTAATGTTGTGATAGCAAACATGGCAGCCCAATGGCATACTGAGAGACACTACGTCTGTATGTGTAGCTCAATAAATATTGTCCATATCCGTCTAAATTTATCATCATTTATTGTTTCTGGTAACCTTTATCTTCCTTTAAATAGCACTGCAATCCCACTTCCTTTTATGTGCAGCTATTCCTTTGATGGTGAGTGTATATGTAATACATAAATGTGAGACCCTACATCCTGACAAAGTGTAAAAGTGAACCTACATATGTGTCTGTAGAATGTTTGTGTGTAAATCATGATAAAATCATGGTCAGATGTTGATGTTGTCCATTTTCCAATCTTCTCCCATTTAAGTTCATAGGTTATTGTAAGCGCTCCCTGTGCTGCTTCTAACATTTACGGAAAGGGCTTTTCTGAGAGACCAGCAGTTCGTACACAGACCCGTCATTTCCTAACACTTCACCTGCCTGCCACAGTAATAACAGGGCTATTCATAATACAGGATAATAGCCCACATTACTGTAGGACAGTGCTGAAGGAGGAACACTTGCAATCATGGACCGATTTGTACATGCTTTATAAGAACAACAGAGTTATTAACTCTTTAAAGTCTAGAGAGATTGTTAGTATTGTATTACTCTGCACTGAATTTAAATTACATCATCATTAAATGTAATTACATAATTGCTTAATGAATGCCTTAAATGTAAGGAGTATTATTCCTTCCTTAACCTTTCCCATAACCACTGTGGGATTGTGCAGTAATGGCTATGAAACTACCTTTGAAGGATTACATATGACACGTGGCAGAAAATGTATCCATGCTCTGCTTGCAAATGCATACTTAAGTAGTCTGTGGTGGAGATGTTCAAAAATTCAGAGGCAATGGTGACTTCAAACAGCAATGTAGTGGGAGGAGTACTGGGGCTTATAGTGTAATTAGAGTGCCTTGATATCTTCTTTTACTTAAATATGTGATTTGCAACTGTTGTGTGTGTTTGATCATATACACAAAATGTTTTAGCATGTTGTAAATGTTTGAATCAAACCAATTTCAGTAGCACTGCTGTGGTCTATTAGCATCAAGGCCAGTCACAACCCCGTTTATAGTCTGGCAACACCCTCCATTCTCATGAAAGCTGTAAGACGTGAGTTACTCAGTACTGCTGTCTCTGTGTATAAATCTAGATGTATTTATTTGTGAGCTGTTATTTCTTTATTTGACATTTTATTTCCTCTAGCAAAACTCTCCACTACAACGAACAGCAACATTCAGTATATAACATAGCTACATATACCTAACAGTTGTGGAGAGCTGCTGCTTTTATGTACTGTTTCACATGAACTTTGATGTAATTTAATAGAATTAAATTTCAGTTTTCGGTTTCCTGAAATTTAAACATCTCTCACTCGTTACCACTGGACGTCAAACCTGTTTGTCTTTTTTAGCATTTAACATTAAATCATTTTCCAATATAAAATACATAAAGTACACACTGTACATATAATGTATAATAAAAAAGGTTTAGAGAGAGAGAGAGAGAGAGAGAGAGAGAGAGAGAAATCCAGTAGTTTGAATGTATAGCAGATGGAAGTGATTACTTGATGGTTCATAAGTAGTGGCACATAGGAAACCCACTGTAGTCCTAAATGCATGTACCTTATTGCAGGGTAATTCAAGCCTTATATCAAGCACTATAATATCTTTTGAGTACAGAAAGAAAGAGAGAGAGAGAGAGAAAGAGAGACAGAGAGAGAGAGAGAGGGAGGAAGTGCAAGCTTTGAGTGGCAGCTATAAACACAGCTACTCAGTATAATCTCAAATGGGCTTATAATGTCCTGCATTAGCCACTCTCACTAATGTTCTTCATCCTTTTCCTCACTTCCTCTTGCTCTCTCTACTCCTTCTCTCATTCTTTCTCTCTCTACACATTGTCACATATTCAATCACTTCTTCGTTTTCTCGCTCATACTTTCTTTCGTTCCCTTTCTTTTAATCTCAGAATGGATTCCCTGTCTCTCTGTCTCCTCATAGTCTTTTATTCTGGCACTCGTTTTCTGTCTCTCTCTCATTTTTCTCTTTCTACATACTCACTCTACTGCTCTCTCACTCAATTTTTTTCTTTTCTTCTTTCATTTCTCTCTCTTTCCTCTCTCTCTTTGCGCTCAATTGCTTTCTCACGCTTTCCACTCTTAGCACTTTACTATCTCTTGTCACTCTCTCTTACATTTTTCATTCTCACTCTTTCTCTCTCTCTCTCTCTCTCTCTCTCTCTCTCTCTCTCTCTCCCTCCCCCTGTACCTCTAAAATCCAGTGTAATAGCTGTAATAGCCCAGTTAATAAGTGTACTTTGGTGAGTTGTGGAGCGGGAGAGGAATTGTGCTGGCTGCTGTTTTTGCTCGATCTGTTCACGTGTGTGAGTGTCAGTAATGGAGAGTTGGACACAATCATGGAAACAGCTTGTAAAAGGAGTGGGAACTGCTGTCATCACAAGGAAGAACAGTGAATTATGTCATCTCTGCGTATAATGTAGTTACAGTACATGGTGTCCTTGGTAGTAGTGGTGTGCTGATATTGTACATGTAAATGGCCAATATTTTTCATCATTTTTATTGGCAAAATTGGCAAAAAACATACATATGTTAAATGTAAACTAAGCAATTTGGGCTAAATCCAACAGCATTAGTATTATAGAGACACATTTCACATATGTGCACATAGAATCAGATCTGTATATAGACCTGAACCCGGTATTTCTATAGTGTTCACAAGAGGCAGTAAAATGTTTTATGAAGTAAATGATATTGTATAATGATATAAGGTGACATATGAAATGACATATAATTTATGAAAGTTAGTTTGAAGTGATCATAAATTGTCACAGAACGTAAATACAATATGTTGTTATCTAGGGCTATAGTCCTTAACTTGGCACATGCTTATTGGTGGTGAGTGGAAAAATCAATATAAGATATTATTATGAAATTAAGTATTGATATCTTGTTACACAAACTAAAAATGCTAATTAATATTCACCATAATAATATTATGTTGTGAAGTCTTTATCAATACCCACTTTAAATGTTCATACATGTATTATTGTGTCCCTATGAAGGTAGCCCTCAACTAAACCCTTTAGTTTAGTAATCTGCCATGTCAATAAAATCTCATTTATTTCATAAGATCGCATCATCTAGAGAATTCTCATATATGCTGTTTATATAGATTCCAGTACTGCATTTTACATGTGTCATCCTTAGCTCACTCATAGGTTATAGAAGGTACCATTCTTATGAACTGTTACAGAATAAAGTCCATGTGTGGACGATAGTGTGGTGAATAAAGAATGTTCATATTACAAAAAGAGTACAAATGTCTTTTCTTGTACAGACAGAAGTTCTGACAGTGCTGTGGTTGAAATATGAAGCTTGCTGTAGGCGAGGAGAGTAGGTGGACACTTCAGGAGAAATGGGGAACAGACAAAAATGGTACACTGGCTTTCCCAACATCTGCAAATCACAGTTCCTTTTCATAAATCCAGCTATATTTTTCTCCTGAATAATGGATTGCCGTTGCTGTGTACAACTCCCTCTCAGCAGCATCGCCAGCGGTGAGAGATACGTTCATCATTTTCCTCTATTTTTCTTGTACTTTTCTTGTGTCAAACAGAAATGACTGTCCCTCGCTTGCAGAATGAACTAAGTTCTAATAAGAAGTATGTGTTTTACAGTAAACAGCATGTTGGGTCTCTTTCAACAACAATGACAACAATGATAATTAATTATTGCTGGTGCGGTGTGTAGCGCTGTTGCCTATCCCCAAAAAGGGTAAAGCAGCAGCGCTGGCTGGGGTGTCCAGAGTTTAGCTGGGGTGTCCAGGGTCCTTTCTCTGTGGAGCCTGCATGTTCTTCTTGTGTCTGTTTTCATCTGATTTCATCACAGTCCGAAGACATGCAGCCAGGTGAATTGGAGATGCTAAATTGCCCCCTAGGTGTGAGGGTGAATGTGTATGCCTGTGTGTCTGCCCTGAGATGGACTGGTGGCCTAACTTTCACCCAGTAAGCACTGGAATAGTGCAGGGCTTGAGGAGCAAGTAACAACTGAAACAGTATATAAAACAATAAAAGTAATGTAAAAGTGAAGAGCTGGATAGTTAAAAGACCAGCTAAAGGAAAGAAATACAGTTTTGTTTGTTTGTCTGTTTATGAACAGCTATAAAAGGATGAATATTTATTAATATTATGTTGATTTTTGGTCCATAAAAAAAAGTTTACTTTATGATTCCTTTTGAAATGTATTAATATTAATATATAAGTAATATTATGGCCATGCAGTGTATTTGTATTGTCCTGTTGTTATACAGTTGAATGAGTTTGGGCATTCCTGGTCAAATGTCCAAGAGAACACACTAAAGCTTCCTAAAGCTTTGATCTGTGAGAGGGAGAGGACAAAATCAAGCTCCACTGTTGCTTCACATGTGAAAACAACCACAGTCTGTCAAACAAGCTGCAATGGACTGACCACCCCAGAGTCCAGGCCTCAACTTTACTGAATCGGGACAGGAAGAAGCATAACATTTCTGAGACTGGTAAAAGCAAATGGGAAAATAATGGAAGAGTGTTTGTATTCCCTGGCACTGAAGAATGAATAACGTGTACTGTTTGTCTGTGTTGGCTGGGGATTAAATGAAGGGTGGTCTCTGACTTTTGTACAGTAAGACATCAGAAAATGCAAAATTCTAGTACCTATAAATAAATGCTAATCTGGGCTATAGGAGAACGACATGATTCTTACTGATACTGTTTACTTACTGGGCTTACCTACTATTATTTACTGTTACTATTACTGTTTACTTTCCTGCTTAAACATGTATCATCGCATGCTATATGCCACACTGTTAACAGGCATCATTACTGCACACTGTGCCTCAAACTCCAGTTGTAAAATGCATCTCTATATTGCTTCATAGCGTTTCCAGAGGGAGCGCTCTTGAGGGCCTGGAATTGTCTTTTGAACTAGGAAAGGGTCTCCTTTTGCAAAATGAACATGAGAGAGGTGCTAAGGTACGAGAGATGTATTTTTCATGAAGTTAGTCTGGAATTCTCTTTTGAAGAAAACTCCCATTTGGAAATTCTTTATGAAAATATTTGACTTCTTTCTGTTTCATTTTTTTCTTCCAGTCAAAAATCTTTTAACACTACCTTAAATCCAAGTCTTTCTTTCTCATGCTCCTTCCATTCCTCACTCACTCCCTCTCTGTAATATATAAACAGTCTCTTTCCTCGCTTTAGACGTGAACCCCGCAAGACATATTGCAAGCAGCATTGTGGTTTTGATGTGTGGGTGTTGTCTTTTCTGGGTTTTGGGTGGATATTGTTCTCTCACAGCAGGTTCTTCTGTTCAGACTGGAGCAGATAACCTCTGGGTGGATCGCTTTTAATAAACTGTGCTCTACCAACATTCACTGGCAGGTTCAGCTGTTTCTCACTCCTTTAAATTCATAATACTTCAGTTATTTTGCATATGGTCGCTGTCCAAGGAAAACCATGTAGAGTTGTTAGAAATATCAGGTGTTGCTCGGCACTTTGGGTGATTGTGTACTGGTTTCTCATGTTGGGGTTAGGCTTAAAGCAGTGTTGTGTGCTAGATCACGCCTAGACAGAAAAATGTTATTTGGGTTTAGACTAAAATGTCAGGTCCATTTAAAGCCCATTGTACATGGCGTGTGCATGTGTGTACATGTGTTTGTTAGACTATCTTTGCTGGTCCGTCTGTGATCTCAGTTTGGGAGTGCTTTGAGGTCTGAATAAGAATCATCATTGGACTTTTCTTGGGGATGTTAACATAGAAATTATGCAGTTCAGGCAGTCAGATCTGAACCCCTCAAAAAAGAGAACAGCTTGTACTCATGCAAGTGAGGATGTTAATGCTCTGCTTACAAGCACACGCTGTGAGAAACACAAGGTCCTGAAATACTGTCAGAAAAGATAAACGATCTCACAAGACACATTTCCGCAAATGCTCTTGAGCCATCTGAAAAAAGAGTTCCTGAACTCTTTGAGGAGCTAGAGAAACAACCCTTTGCAAAATAAGGATTGACAGCTGTCTCTGAGCAATATTTCCTCTGCCAAGCAAAAGGAAAAACTTTGACAAAACTTCTCAGAATCAATTTGCAGTGAGAACCACGGTGGCAGTGAATTGGTGCGAATCAAAGAGTGGTGAAAAGGGGTTTAAGGGGAACAGGTAATGCAGGCACATGCTAACTTAATTATCTGAAAGATGCAGAGTGTTTATTTAATTCTCAAAGTGTTCAGGATTTAAAGACCAAACTGAAAGCTTAAGTTAGCAAGTATAGCAAAGTTATGAACAGAATGTAAGCTGAACTTTACTTGATAACACTTCTCTTAATCTGAAATCTAATAGTAACATTACAGAACAACGTTAGTATCCGTGTTCTTACCTCCAGCTTAGGCTCTAGCATTAGCTTTAGCATTAGCTTATCTGAAGGGGTAGCTTCAGCTTCAGAAACGTCAGTCGGAGACCCTTTAAGTCGACTGAGAACCTTCCAGTCGACCGTCAACAGTGACGATTTTTTTTTCTCGCAAAACAGACAAAGGTTTACAAAAATGTGCAAGAACTTTAATTATTAATAGGGGAATAATATATTTATATATATTCTAGCTGGGCTGTGACGCCTGCTTGCTAAAAAATTAAATACACTTGACAACGTGCGCTGGCGGTTCACCGCTGAAGGAAGCTAAAGCTGTGAAGCTGAAAAACACGGGTGGAATGATGTCTCAGAGAAAGTCTGGAGGAGATTTTGAAGAGAATCCGAATAAATGAAACCGAATTCTGCTCCTCCTTCAGTCAGACATCGATCACTGCTTCAAACTAGTGAGCTGACTCTTATTTTAGACATAACGGCTGTTTGCGGTGAAGGAAAAACGGAGCGAAGATGTTTGTTTTATTATAATTCCATTATTTTAGAACCTAAATTACAGATATCTTATTTATTTGTCTACAGCTAAGATTATTTTTATTTAAAGATAAGTACAGTCACTTAATAAATGTGTTTTTGCTGCTTACCTTCACAACACACAGGTAACACATGCACACATACTCACTGCTGTTTCATATAAATGGTGTGTAGATTAATAGGAACAATGAAAGTGGAGTCATGAATATGGATTTTAGTCTCTGTGGAAAGCAGTAATTCTTTTATACTTCGCTTCCCTTTCTCCATATCTCCAGAGTGAGTGACAGGCTAAGCCTCTGTCTGTTGGTGTGCATGAGTGTGCATGTGTGTTTGTTGGTGTCTGTGTTTCATGCTGGCTTGTACTCTCAAGAGTAAGACCATTTTACTCAGATAGGTCAGACTGTACAGCACACATATGTACAAACACTTCTGTAATATAACCCAGTGACTCACATTTCATCATAACTAAGCCAAATATGTGAAGAGCAAGGTTATGAAGCAGTGCAGATTTATGCTGAATTGAGCTTTTCACTGAATCAAACTCAAATTCTGGGCTGCCACAATGTTTAATAAGTTTCTCTCCTATGACATATTCAGTCAAACTGATATGGTTTGATAGACCGTCTTGGGTACACCTGGTACATTATAGAAAAGTATTTGAATTTGAACTATGGCTAGATCCAAATCACACTTGCATTTCCACCAAACAAATTAATTACCTTTAACCAACATAATTCTCCACAAAACATCATCATTCTCTTTTAAGTACCTTCATTCTCCACCATGTACCATGTTTCAGCAAATACCTTCATTATTTACTGTACATCCACCAAACACTACGTTCATTAACAAACACCATCGTTCTCCACCAAACACCCGCCAATCACCATGTTCATCAGTAAACACTGTTATTCTCCACAAAGCACCATCATTCTCTGCCAAATAGCATCATTCTCCACCCTGTACCATGTTCATGAATAAACACCGTCATTCTCCACCCTATACCATGTTCATGAATAAACACCATCATTCTCCACCCTATACCATGTTCATGAATAAACACCGTCATTCTTCACCCTATACCATGTTCATCAACAAACACCATCATTCTCCACTAAAAACCTACCAAACATCATGTTTATCAACAGTCATTCTCCATCCAACACCATAACTGCATGCCAAATGCATCATACAGTCCTACCCGTTGAGGGTCATACACAGGTACAAAGGTACCAGATGAATTTGTTGGTTTGTTGGAGTTTGTCAGATTACAGTGCTCTGAGTTTACAAAGAGTACAGATGAAAGAGGTGGGATAAAGACAGGTCTGACTGTCTGTGAAAGAAGCAGTTTGAAACAGATAATTTCTTTGCAGAAGATCAAGTCTACTGCTAGGAAACATTCAGATGAAGCCATAAACACAGTGATGAAAACAGTCAAAACTCCTCCATTATACTCTCATTCAGTGACATTCAATCCTTCTCTACACTCTCTCAAGGGACCCTATGACTGACAGATACACCCAAACGCACAAACTCACACTCCAGCTCCATCAGTGGCAAATTTTCACCTGTCATCCCAGCAGCTCTGTTGATGCCTTTGTATATCTGGATGGATTGATGTAGTGTGTGTGTGTTTGATTGTCCCTCCCGTGTGTCGTGGGCACTCTGGCCCCCGGGGGAAATATGGAGATGGACTGACTCCCTGCTGTTACGCCCAAATGTGTCACCTGTCAAATCAGGTATGGCAGGATGCGCCTCAGTGAAACGGCAGCTGGCTGAGGGTGGACTTTAGTGGACCAATTTCACTTCTCTGTTGCTCCCTATTAGAAAGCTTCTCGCCATACAAGAGCTTTCCTGGCCTCATTATCCAAGGAGCAGTGCCCCACTCTTTTAATCTGGCCCCGGTTAGACACAACAGGTGCAGATTTTTTTGGAGATCAGAAGATTCATGCAATGCTGTTTTACGCTGATTATGAAAAATGTCAAAGTGGATTTTTTGTTGTTTTAGCGGATGAATATTTTTTTGTGTTTTTTTTTTTTATTAGCATTCAGCATATGCCAGTAAATATCACCAAAAGTTAAATCTCTGATACTGTTAGTATATACCCTGGGCAGGAAAGAGAAAGAAAGAGCAAAGAAAATATTGACAATGGAAAAAAAAAAAAAAAAGAACAGGAAGTGATCTTCTCTTGACAATAAGCCTCAATATGTAAATAAAAACATATATCCATGGGGCGTTATATAGTTGCATCATTTTCGCCAATAAATTGTTCCCATTTTAAATCAACAAATGCTGTTATTTTCACCATTTCATACATATCCACTGTAAGTTCCTCCATGCATTTAAACTGGGCTCTCGGTGATAGCCACTTCCTAGTAAGAGCTTTTTTTAGCCGATACCAGTAGTATATTCATAAAATATTTATCTTTTTCAACCATTTCTGAGGCGTATATGCAAGATAAATATTCTTACTTTCTAGGGGTATTTCACAGTGAAGAATGTCTTATAGGGCTTTATGTAGCTCTCTTCAATATTCATATTAACAATGTGTAATGTGTTGTAACAATAATATAACAGTTTATTACAGCTGTATATTCTGACAGATTCCAGTACAGAGCAGGAAATGCAGGGGTGATATAGCTTAATTGTTTCACATGCTCTCTAACGCTCTAAAATCATCTACACCAGTGCTCTTCAACCGTAATCTTAAGAAAGCTACATTCCTGCAAGGCTGAGTTCCAACCTGTATCCAGTAAGTTGCCTCACCCTGTACTTAACTCTAATACATTTGATCCAGCCAATTAGGGACATGGAAAGAAGTTGATTAGCTGGAGCTGGTGTGGCAAATTGTGGTTGGAACTATATAACTAGGCTTCCCAGGAAGAAGGATGGAGACCACTGATCTACACAGTCATTCTGACAGACTAATGCCCTGCAGGAAGTGTAGGGGTGATGTGGCTTTAATTGCTTCATTTTAATCTAATTGCTGCATGAAATAAAAAAATGTCTTGTGACACAGATGAAAATGATGGTGAATATATTTTCAGGTAGTGCTATAGCATGCCAGGAGACTATAGCTTATAACCAGTACAGCAGTGCAGCCATCGTGCCAACATCCAGTGAGCCACAGTGGTGAAAATGAGATAATGCAAGTTAACATTAAACCAGCAGCCAATGCAGCATGCATCCTCTCAATAGCACAGCATTCAACCCAGCGAAGACCACATTAATTAGAATCGGACAGCTGACATGCATGTAACAAACATAGAGAAAGCAGCACCAACAGACTTCCAAAACAGGAACGTCAAGCAACCTGCCCTACAATATGCTTATTTACAGGAGCATACATTTAATCCTTACCTTTGATGGCAGTAGTTCACAAATCACTGCCAACAACAAAAAGCTTAAAGCTTGACTGAGGTCATAGTGGTTAACGCAACAGTTGCTATGAAGTGATTAGATGTGATAGGGAAAGACGTGGAGTGCCATACATAACTGCAAGGTTGAAATGACTTATTTTCTTTTCCCTGGTTTAGTAAAGCTATTTAAATGTGGTCATAGTTGCTTGCAGGGACCATAAAGTTTTGGGCCCCCAGATATGCGCCTAGGTCTTTACCAGCATCACCTCTATTTATTTATTGCTGGTGAAAGTTGATTCATTATTAGTAATAATGGTGTAATAAACATAAGTAATGAACCATAAGTAATGATCAGCAACGCCTTGTGTTTAAAGTGTTCTGGTTGACCCCGGTTGACCGCAGGTGTTGCTCCAACAATTCGACTCTTTGTAAGACTCTTGCTGTGCTGTGTACCATGAAATGCAATGAAACTGTTAGTAACACATAGAAACAGCAAAAATGGGCAGTGTAATCTCAAGTGTCCATATGTCTGCATGATGAACATACAAACTAGATTCCTAAAAAGTTGGCACACTAAACAAATTGTGAATAAAAACTGAATGCAATGATGTGGAGGTGCCAACATCTAATATTTTATTCAGAATAGAACACAAATCACAGATCAAAAGTTTAAACAGAGAGAATGTATCATTTTAAGGGGAAAATATGTTGTTTCAAAATTTCATGGCGTCAACAAATCCCAAAAAAGTTGGGACAAGTAGCAATAAGTGGATGGAAAAAGGAAATTGAGCATATAACGAACAGCTGGAAGACCAATTAACACTAATTAGGTCAATTGACAACATGATTGGCTTGAAGAGCTTCTCAGAGTGTCAGTGTCTCTCTGAAGCCAAGATGGTAAGAGGATCACCAATTCCACCATTGTTGCGCAGAAAGATAGTGCAGCAATACCAGAATGGTGTTACCCAGCGTAAAATAGCAAAGACTTTTAAGTTATCATCATCAACCGTGCATAACATCATCAAAAGATTCCGAGAATCTGGAACAGTCGCTGTGCGTAAGGGTCAAGGCCGTAAAACTCTACTGGATGCTCGTGATCTACGGGCCCTTAAACGTCACTGCACCTCAAACAGGAATGCCACTGTCAAGGAAATAACAGAATGGGCTCAGGAATACTTCCAGAAAGCATTGTCAGTGAACACAATCCATCGTGCCATCCGCCGTTGCCAGCTGACACTCTACAGTGCAAAAAGGAAGCCATTTCTAAGCAAGCTCCACAAGCTCAGACGTTTGCACTGGGCCAGGGGTCTTTTAAAATGGAGTGTGGCAAAATGGAAGACTGTTCTGTGGTCAGATGAGTCACGATTTGAAGTGCTTTATGGAACACTGGGACGCCATGTCATCCGGACCAGAGAGGACAAGGATAACCCAAGTTGTTATCAATGCTCCGTTTAGAAGCCTGCATCACTGATGGTATGGGGTTGCATGAGTGCTTGTGGCATGGGCAGCTTGCATGTCTGGAAAGGCACCATTAATGCAGAGAACTATGTTCAGGTTCTAGAACAACATATGCTCCCATCTGGACGTCATCTCTTTCAGGGAAGACCCTGCATTTTTCAACAAGATAATGCCAGACCACATTCTGCGGCAATCACAACATCATGGCTACGTAGGAGAAGGATCCGGGTACTGAAATGGCCAGTCTGCAGTCCAGATCTTTCACCTATAGAGAACATTTGGCGCATCATAAAGAGGAAGGTGCGACAAAGAAGGCCCAAGACGATTGAACAGTTAGAGGCCTGTATTAGACATGAATGGGAGAGCATTCCTATTTCTAAACTTGAGAAACTGGTCTCCTCTGTCCCCAGACTTCTGTTGAGTGTTGTAAGAAGAAGAGGGAATGCCACACAGTGGTAAAAATGGCCTTGTCCCAACTTTTTTGGGATTTGTTGACGCCATTAAATTTTTAAACAACATATTTTTCCCTTAAAATGATACATTCTCTCAGTTTCAACTTTTCATCTGTGATTTGTGTTCTATTCTGAACAACATATATGATGTTGGCATCTCCACATCATTGCATTCAGTTTTTATTCACAATTTGTTTAGTGTCCCAACTTTTTTGGAGTCTGGTTTGTACATGCGAAGGGGGCTCTGATCCTGCCAGGAGGATGGCATTCAGAGGACATTGCTGAACAGGTGAGCAGTGGCCTTAAAACAGAGGACATGACACACTGTAGATGCTGTGCGGGAGTGCACATTGATAATTACGCAATCATGCCACCTCTGGAGTAAAAGTAAATGGAGTAAAACCAGGACTGGAGCTATATAATGGAGATGGTTGTCAACCTGTTAAGTGATTGTAGTCGCAGCCGTGGACTATATAGCCCCATCTCAGTCCCCTGGTCTGGTGCGGGGGGGAAACACCAGCTGCATTTCAAGTTAACTTTAAAACATTTGGATTTGTAAGAAACCCTGGTGATCCTCATTAAAAGTGCTGATCTATTTCAGCATGAACGGAAGTCTCCAATGTGAGTGTTCCCAGTTCCAAATTATTTCTCTCCCAGAAGAACTTGTGCTCTAATGACAGCCATGACTCATCACTCAGAGAGCACTGGAGACTGCTGAGTCACGCTGGGAGCCTGATTAGTGCGGACTGTTAGAAATGAGCCAGGCTTCACAGAGTGTGTAGGCCTATATATGTGTGGGTATGCGTGTAACAAATATGGTGAAAGACCATATTACTTGGCCTGAATGGCGCTGTGGTGTTAATGTGATTTGCTAGCTGTGCTTTCTTTATCCCCTTAACCCTTAAAGGTCTACAGCTGTATCTGTCGTTTTGCTAAGGTATGTATTTTTACTGAATTACATTTACTTGTAATTTTAACTTTATATTTGTTTTGATGTACAAGTCATCAGCTGCGCATGTACAATAAGCAAGAACGGGCCTTATTGCTGTTCCTGACTGACTCAACAACTATGGTTGTGGGCATTTAGTGAACAGTGATACCCTCCATGGGTCATCTTATTAGTGAGTGCAGCATAATACAGGACTACATGCACGCAGACCGTTGCGCTGATTTCCTGAAACACCATGTCAACGTCGCCAAAGACTGCAATGATGAAAGGTTTATTGTCACGTGTCACATATCCAGAGGCCCTGTTGTCACTCCACCTCCACCTTGCAGTAACTGTATGAGAATATTTAAGCTGCATGGGATGGATTATCCCAGGACACCGTTAGGAACCTCTACAATTCCATGCCAAATGTATGGCCTGCCGCCATACTTAGAGACACTAGTTCTGTATGTGTAGCTCAATAAATATTACCCATATCAGTCTAAACTTATCATCATTTATTGTTCCTGGTAACCTTTAACTTCCCTTCCCATAGCATTGCAGTCTGACACTTCCTCCCGAGACTTCCTTCAATTCTTTTGATGATGAGTGTATGTTTATATATGTTTAAATATGTATGTATACACACATTGTCTACCTCAACATACTGTCCTATTCCTACATGTACACTTACACCAAGCTGTATCTCGCTCTACTTCATATGTTAATTGCTGTTTACACTTCAGTTCTAATATTCTAACAGTTACTGCTACATGTTCATGTGTCTTACCGTTTATGCACAGATTATAATCTGTTGTATTTTTATCTTTGAGCTTGGAGATTTATCTATTCTTTTTAATTACTGCACTGGGGAAGGAGCCTGACGGTGTTTCATTATACTGTACAACCCTGTATTGGTATAATGACAGTAAAGTCAAATTAAATTGAATTGAATATATATGCAGTGTCGAGTCTGTATATGAGCAGATGAAGAAGAAGCAAGTCGTCTCTCAGCAACAGAACACATTGGAAAGTTAACATTGGCATTGCCTTCACTGCTAGAGATGCTCTTTGTGAGGAAAGGGAAGAAGTTTAATGAGGGATGTAGTTCAAGGGTGATGTCACAGCTGTTCCCCAGACTTGTAAATAAACATGGGAAGGAGTGAAGAGGGGGAGGGATGACTGTGTGATGCATTCAGTTGATGATCTTGCATACTGCTTCATTAAGTACTGCACACTGCAGATTCATACAGAGTTAAAACCACTACACCTACTCTGTCAGGCTAATCCAGCTCCATTAGCCCACGTTTCATAGTAGTTACTGCATAATGTAGCATAGTTACTACCAGAGCAAGTTCAGTTCTCTCTCTGGACAGAGTCCACTCTTTTATTCTCTTTGAATTTTTTTTTCCCTAATTCCTCTTGATCTATCACATGGACCTAATGATTTTATTTAAGAGACAGCTCTTGCTTTCTACACCTCTCTCTCTCTCTCTCTCTCTCTCTCTCTCTCTCTCTCTCTCCACTTATTTTCTTTCCCTCTTGTTTCCGTGTCTGTTTTTACTTTAGCGTTCATGAAGACCCTGATGACCACAAAGCTCTTAGTCTCTATGCTGAAGAGAATGATGGTGAGATCGAGAGAGAGAGAGAGACAGACAGACAGAAAGTGAAGAGAGTGTGGGAGTGAGAGAGTGAGAAGAGAGAAATAATATGAAAAACAAGTGTTGTTCTCCTGTCTTTAAACTGAGGAAAAGAAAAGAAAGACAGAAGAGAGAAAGTGAGGAAAAAAAGAGAAAGAAAAGGAGAAAGTAAGTCCACTGTGCAGTTGTAAAGTGCATGTGTGCGTCTGTGTGTATGTCTGTGTGTGTGTTTACGTGTGTCTGTGTGTCTGTGTGTGTGTGTGTGTGTGTGTCTTTGTATGTCTGTGTGTGTATGTGTGTGTGTGTGTGTGTGTGTGTGTGTGTGTGTCTGTATGTCTGTGTGTGTGTGTGTGTGTGTGTGTGTGTGTGAGTGTAAGTGTATTTTGTGAGTGCCCCTGTTCACCCATGATAAGCACACCCCCACCCCGAACCCTTATAACTGTGCAGTGGTGCAGCAGTGACACACACTCTTCAGAGACCTGTACTTATCTCCTCTCCACACACACATACACACGGGTGAATTACTCTATTACCGAGGGTCTCTAATTGGGTCTACTGTGCAACAAAGCACATACAACCAAAATAAGCATAGTCACTCAGCAGATAGAAGACGTAGGTTTATTTTTTTAGCTTTCAGAAAAGAGACTATTTCCAGACGACAAATGAGGGCCAGCACAATAGTGTTACAGAAGGGACATCTCTGACCTCATAATGATTTAGTGATATTGCGATGAGGTGTGGAGCTTGCCTTTTTCAGTGTTAAGGTGAAGTGAGAAAACATACATTAGGAGCAAGCTTAAGAGGTTTGATAGTGTAGTAGGACTGTATGAGTTTAAGGTTTTATGCAACACATTTCATAAGTGTGTTTCAGCTAGATAGCTTTTAATAGATAGACTGTTATTAGTCAGACTAATGTTATTATTCTTGTAAAACTGGAAAAATGGAAAAATGTCTCAAATGGACATTTAGTACATTCTTTAATGAAGTGCACATTTTCTTACAACTTTTATTACAGTATTGACTTCATTCACAGTAAAATATTGACAAAAGTAAAATTTCCAAATTGTTTTTAAAGCTGAATGTCCCCCAAAACCAGGGTGTGTTGTTTTTGTTTATATTAAATGGACAGAAGTATAGGGACCCCACATTTAATCATTGATTTTGGGTGTTTTATTACGTCCTAGTGCCATAGATCTTTAAATTTAGGCAACTAGCCATGCAGTTTGCCTTTATAAACATTTGCAAAAGAACGGGTGGTTTTGAAGAGCTAACTGCTATTTCTTCACTGCTAGATATTCCACAATTAACTGTGACTTGCATTTTTGTAAAGTGGAAGCATTTAGGAACCACAGCAGCTCAGACCACATAAACTTACAGATTGGGGTCACTGAGTGCTGAGGTGCATAGTGTGTACAAGTTGCCACTGTACTATGCTGTGCTGGCTCAATAGCGGCAGAGTTCTAGACCTCCTTGGCTATTAAGATCAGCACAAAGGCTGTGTGCCGGGAGCACAATGCCAAACGATGTCATATGGACTGGTATAAAGGACCACTGCTGTGCTCTAGAGCAGTGGAAATCTCTATCTAGCAGTCTGAATAAATCAGGGTTTGGAGAATGCCAGGAGAACATTACCTGCCTGACTGCATTGTGCTGACTGTAAAGTTTGGTGGAGGAGGGATAATGCTATAATGCTATAATGTTTTTTAAGGCCCCATAGTTCAAGTAAAGAGGGATCGTAATGTTTCAGCATACAGCAAGTCATTGTGGAAAATGGTATGCTTCCAACTTTGTGGGAACAGTTTAGGGAGTGCACAGAGCAAGCTCCACAAAGACTGGGTGAATTTGGTGTGGCAGATCTTGACTGGCCAGCACCTGACCTTAACCCCATCCAGCACTTTTGGGATGAACTAGAGGGGAGATTACGAGCCAGGGGCTCCTGTCCAACATCAGTGTCTGACCTTGCAAATGCTCTTCTGGATGAATGGGCAAATTCCCTCAGACACACTCCAAAATCTTGTAGAAAGCCTTCCCAGGAGGAGTGGAAGCTGTTATACCTGCAAAGAGAGGAACCAACTCCACATTAATGCCAATGAATTTAAAACGGGTTATCATAAAAGCTCCTGCAGGGGTAATGTGTAAGTGTCCCAAAACCATATAGTGCATATTGTACTACTGTGCAGATAGAATTTATGTTCATCAAATTGAAGTACCATATAGTGAATGAATCATATTTGACTTGAATGAGTGGTTTAAACTGCTGGTGCATGTGGAAAGGTTATTGAGGCACCTCTTTTTTATTTAATATATTGCCACTAACCCCTGCAGTTTCCTCTATAGGCTTTTATAGCTAACGTTATAGAAATGTGGAAGGTTAAAATGATAGTTATGCTGGATTTATATGATTTATATGACTCTTAGAGGAGCATAAAGGATGACACTGTAGTAAGTAATTGTGTTAGCTTAATTATAATATATTCTTTAGTGCAGTGCAGTCAGTGGTGCTGCAGATCATAACCTGAATCCAGGAGATACATCATTAAGCTTAGATGAAGAGGACAGTGCTGTATATGCATCATAGCATGTTATTGTGCTCACTCCACATAACTAAACATTATTTGTACATTATATGTTCCAGTCACATGGACCGGTCCTTATGAAGTCAAGGGTATCAATAGTTTGTCACATTTGGCTACAGCAACAACTTATTCTATTCTATTCCTTTCAGAAAACTTTACACTAGATGTTGAAACATTGTGAGGATTTGATGGCATTCAGCCACAAAAGCATTAGTGAGATCACGTACTGATGTTGTACGATTAGCTCTGGATCACAAACTCCTTTCCGACTCATCCCAAAGGTACTGGATGGAGCTCCAGAGAGCACAGTTCCGCTGCTCCACAGGTCATTGCTGGAGGGCTTTAAACCCCTCTAATTGATGGTAATCGTGGGCTCCTGTGAGGTTTCTCCAAGGCATCCTGTAAGGTTAGCAACATTTTCTGTACAGGTTATACAAGCTGTGTGTGCACACCCATTGCTGCACACCCGTGTCAGGTGTAAGTGAATTCCACTCATTAGATGGGCTATCTGGATAGTTGTAAATGCACATAGCCCTTTTCCACCAACATGGTGCCGTTGCGGTGCCAAAATCTCGAAGCGTTCAGCACTTTTCCACCACAAAAATCTGGTTCGCGAGGGGGAAGATCAGGAGGCGTCCGTCTTCTAATGAGCTAAAATGTGAAAAATTCTAAACATTTGCCATTTACGAAGTGCATGTGCATTGTGAAGCACTACAGATAGCTACGAAACTTAACGTGCTGCCTTATAACAGCACACGTTCATGAAAAAGAAACAAAACTACAAAAGGTCTTGTGTAATTTGGGGAAAAAGGTAAAGCTACATTTTAACATTTACATTTTTGTGTTCTGCGGCCTCCAGATCAACACCAATAGGGCAACTTAGTTTTGTGGAAAGCTAAGTCAGACTTCCATATGTTGTTTTCACTGTATCCTACATGTCTTTACTCAGACTTCTTTTTAAACTTTCACTCATACTTGCTCTTTTTCTATTCCTGTCTTAATTGCTGCACCCTTACGGTCAAGTTTGTAGATTTGATTTATTTGAATAATTCACACAAATAATCGAGAGTGGAAATATTGGTCTCTGCTTTTTTCAGTCCAGACATATTAATATTAGCCCTACTATTTACACAGTAATGTAATACAGAAAACATAATGCTTCAAGCTTTTAAGCATTTTTATTTATTCATTGATTCATTTGTTATTTGCTTATTATTTGTTTAATATATATATATATTTTGTGGCCAAACAAGAAGCTTTTACTTAATTCAGTATTTTAATAGTCTATTATTTTCAATTTTAACATTCCAGAATGAATGCAGTTAAATCCCTGCTTTTAGCCCCAACTAATTTACCTTTTCACTTTTGGACTCTCTCCCCATGCCGTAAACTCTTCTTTTCCAGCCGAGCCACAATGTAGCGTTTCAAACAAGACCATAATTGACCGTGTTGAGTGAGTTTATTAAGGAATAAATTGGAAAACGCTGCCTAATTAATTGATTGTGTAGCAGACGCAGCAAAGGCCAAATTGTAGGCCTCTTTTTTCCTGATGTTACGACAACTTGCTTGTTTCTAACCTTCTGTTTACATCCTGCTGCCTGAGCCTTCTAATTAAGTTCTACAGCAGTAAGTATCCTTTCTTGTTTTCGTTCACAAATCTCTTGTTTTATGCCTTTGTTCTTATTCTGCCTTATTTATTTCATATCCTCCTTTGGAGGTGGTAATGTTACTGTTTACTGTCATTAAGCTCTTTATCATCCATCTGCTCATCCATCCATCTAGCTGCTCCCTTCATTTTTTGGCACTTATCCTGTCAGCAGTGATGAAGTAGCTCCATTTAAAAACTGACTGATTTCCTACAGTAACCTCATATAGGCATAAATTAATCATGCTCAAACCCTCATACATTTTCATCTTTCAGACACCAGGTTTACAATGCAGTCTCTATGAGTTCATCACATGTTCTGAATGTTCAAACACATTAGAGTCGGCGCTACGTACAAAGAGCTGACAGACAAAGAGCGTGTCATCATTAACTGATTGCTTTTAATGTTATATAAGTTATATCTAATAAAACCCATCATCTGAAGAATAGTTGCACAAAAAGCCACACCCAGAAGGAATCAACTGACAGGCATGAAGCTTAGTGGGTAGGTTTGACATCGTGAGACATGCAAATGATTTAAGCTTTATGCTTGGCATCACATGAGGTGTAAACAAAACTAGACTGACCCAACAGCCACAATTGTGGACATTCAGTGAGCAGTGATGCCCTCCTTAAGTCAAGCTGTTAGTACCAGCACTATTGCCAGACGGCTGCATGACACAGGACTACATGCACACAGACCATCCCAACGACTGCCCTTAACACCACTACAAAGACGGCAATGGTGTTGTGCCAGACTGTCATGGAGTGACTCTGAATGGCAACAAGTCCCGCTTTTGTTTTTGTTTTCATCTAAAGCTACATGATAAACTGCAAATACTTAAAACTTGTTTTTTTAGCATCCTGCTTTTTATTTAGATTGTGCATGTATCTGCAACGATATTGGATTTATGTAATTAAAATAGTGATTTCAAACATTTGAGCAGCTTTGTTAAGGCAGTTTCGGTTATTAGTTAAGGCCACTATAGCTAACATGGTTAATTCACCCACTGGATATTGACTGGAATAGCTGCATTCTAGATATTCATTTCTTTATAAATGGATTCTGCATCAATAAATGGGGTACAGGATGCCTGCGAAATGGGACTATGAAGGATGGGTTTCTTATAAAATGGCTGCTGAGTGTATAATAAGAACTGTGTTGGTTGTGGGTATATATAACACTAAAATGTCTCAATGCCATTAGACATTGAATGGAGCCTCTAGATTAGCGCCTACATTGGCTTTTTACATTAGCCTGTACATTAGCCTCCACACTGCTTCTGTATTAGCTCCTAGATTAGCTTTCACAGCTGTGATGATGTGACTGGCTCCTCTTTCCTTTTAAACCTGGGGTCTTGCAGATGAGCAGATGGGCTTCCCATTTGATTTCCTTTACTCCACCCTGAAATCAGTGAGGTTGCTGAATGGACATTAGAGCAGTCTGTATAAACGGCTGCTGAAAAAGCCTGTATGGCCTGAGCTGATTTGTCTGTGGGGAAAATTGGATTAGACCCAGGGTAGATGAGTGCTGCATTTGGAGAGAGAAATACCATTTCTCTCTATCCCTCTTTCTCTCTCTCCCACTCTCTCTCTCCTACTCTCTTACTTGCCCTTGCTGTCCTCTTTCCCTTCTATCCTCCTTTCTCGTTCACTTTAACTGTCACCTCCTCCACCTTTTCTCCTTCAGTGCCCTGTCAGGCCTGAGCCTCTCAGTCTCTATTTGACTCCCTCTCTCTTTATTTTGGACTCACTCACTGACTTTAACTATATAGGTAGAGAATGGAAGGTAAAGACAAAAGGAGGTTGGATGGATGATAGACTGAAGATGGCAGATGAAGGATGGATTGAGGATGAAGGATACATTGGGGAAGAAGGAATGGAGGACGTCAAGGTGTACAGAGGTTTGAAAAATGGTGGAGGATAAAGGATGAATTGACAAAGATAAAGGATAAAGAAAAGTGTGGATTGAGAATGAAGGAAAGATTGAAATTAGGTGGATGGAGTATATAATATAGATTAAGGATGATAGGATAGTTTGAGGATAGAGGACTAAGCATAGACACGATGGGGGATGGAAAATGCAAGATGGTTAGTGAATGAAGAGTGGGTTAAGGTTTAATACAGTGAGGATAAAAGATAATGAGGATGAACAATGGATTAAGAAAGGAGGTAACAGATGAGTAGAAAATAAAAAATGGGTTGAGAATGGCTGCAGTGAGGATGGAGGATGATCAAGGATGAACTGAAGATGGGGTGAAGTATAGGTAAGTAAGTAGGTAAGTAGTAAGTATAGGAAGGTGGATGAAGAATAAAGTATAGTTGGAAGTTAAAAGATGGATGGAGCCCAGCTGGAAGATGAAAGATAGATTGAGGATGTAATATGAAGAATTGAAGATGGAGGATGGATTGAGGATATATGGACTAGGACTAGGGATAAGGATGGCGGTTAAGGATGATCAATGATAGGTATAGGAAGGTGGATAAGGTATAGAGTGTAGGTGGAAGTTAAAAGATAGATGGAGGCCAGGTGGAAGGTGGAGGATGAAGGATAGATTGAAGAAGGAGAGTTAAGTATTGGACATAGTATAGAAGTAAAGAAATATGAATTGTCAATTATGTTTTTGATCCATAAAACCAACCAATGCTATCAGATTAAATATACTGTACATTTTTACATTTCAAAATGTAGTTTGACATTTGAAGGTAATTTTGGAAATAAACTGAAATCAACAGCAGTGTTTATATCTAGTGTTCATATCCAGTGTTTATATCTAGTATACATGTCTATATATCTGGTATTTATATGTAGTGTTAATATCCAGTGATTAAATCTAGTGTTTATATCTGGTGTTTATATGTAGTGTTTATATGTAGTGTTAATATGTAGTGATTGTATCTGGTGTTTATATCTGGTGTTTATATCTGGTGTTTATATGTAGTGTTACTATGTAGTGATTGTATCTGGTGTTTATATCTGGTGTTTATATCTGGTGTTTATATGTAGTGTTACTATGTAGTGATTGTATCTGGTGTTTGTATCTGGTGTTTATATCTGGTGTTTGTATCTGGTGTTTATATGTAGTGTTAATATGAAGTGATTAAATCTAGTGTTTGTATCTGGTGTTTATATGTAGTGTTTATATGTAGTGATTGTATCTGGTGTTTATATCTGGTGTTTGTATCTGGTGTTTATAGCTGGTGTTTGTATCTGGTGTTTATATCTGGTGTTTATATGTAGTGTTAATATGAAGTGATTAAATCTAGTGTTTGTATCTGGTGTTTATATGTAGTGTTAATATGTAGTGATTGTATCTGGTGTTCATATCTGGTGTTTGTATCTGGTGTTTATATCTGGTGTTAATAGCTGGTGTTTGTATCTGGTGTTTATATCTGGTGTTTATATGTAGTGATTGTATCTGGTGTTTATATCTGGTGTTTGTATCTGGTGTTTATATGTAGTGTTTATATGTAGTGATTGTATCTGGTGTTTATATCTGGTGTTTATATCTGGTGTTTATATGTAGTGTTAATATGAAGTGATTAAATCTAGTGTTTGTATCTGGTGTTTTTTTATGTAGTGTTAATATGTAGTGATTGTATCTGGTGTTCATATCTGGTGTTTGTATCTGGTGTTTATATCTGGTGTTTATATGTAGTGTTAATATGAAGTGATTAAATCTAGTGTTTGTATCTGGTGTTTTTTTATGTAGTGTTAATATGTAGTGATTGTATCTGGTGTTCATATCTGGTGTTTGTATCTGGTGTTTATATCTGGTGTTTATATGTAGTGTTAATATGAAGTGATTAAATCTAGTGTTTGTATCTGGTGATTATATGTAATGATTAAATCTGGTGTTTATATATAGTGTTAGTATGAAGTGATTAAATCTGGTGTTTATATGTGCCTTATAAGCAAAATTCAAGCTTTCATACCAGATTATAAAAAATGGATATTCAGTCAGGGGAGGGTCCAGACTCTGGAGTTAGCTTTCTGTAGTGCACCGTTTTCCACTCTAAGATGTGACATTAGAGCTGTTTGTGCGCTCTTGGAAGTACAGGCACAAGAATAGGATCTAAAGGAAGACGAAAAAAGAAGATTGTGTGCAGCCTTGCCTTTCACACTGTCACACTGAATAGTCAGCAAGTAGATGAAGCCTGTAATGCAGTTGTCCAGCCATGTGCCAGGATATGAAGTAGGTTGTAGTCTTGCTCGTTTGTGTCCTAAATGAAATTAGCGTTTTTCTCCGCTTCCAAAGCTGAACTTTTCCCAATTCCCCTTTCCCCTGTAAGCACTCAGCTGAGTAAACACTGGGATCCGTTTCCCCCCACATTATTATTTATATAAACGCTCTCTGCAAATCATTATTTGCCGTTCACCCGTACACAGTGGATATGTATTTTATATTTTATTTTTATTTTTTTTAGAAAGAGAGGGAGCACAGTTTTGGCCCAGAGCGAAACGCTCTACGCTAGAAGGAAACAAATGTATGAATTATTCATCTTTGCTTTCTTTATTATTTATGACTTTTTTTATATAAACTTGTATGCATGGAATATAATTTTTCATAGAACTTTGGGCTCATGCTTGGAGTCAGTAATTCCATAGCCTTGTTTTTTCCTCTTTCCTGGAACACTGTGAGTGAAGACAGGATTTTCAGTGATAAAAGCTGAGAAGTCATGCGGTCGAAATGTCTTGAAATAATCTACCCTGAATTGTAAATCAGAACAGGGCGAGCGTATGTTTTATGATTTGGGCCATTTCTGCTGTATTACACTGTGCATAAAAAGACTGTATAAGGAGAAGAAAACACTACAGCGTGTAGTCGTGATTTCCTCGCACAGATAAACTCTGCATCACAGAAGTTCATCTCCATAATAATACATCACATATTCACAGCCTCCATATGCTGATCTGTGTATAATTGAAGATGTTGAACCTGCTGAAGGAGAAACAACTGTTCAGTGTCTGTGCTGTGGCAGCTGGATCAGCAGCCGAGATTACTGTGAGTGAACGAGTCTATTAGCACCAGCACAGATAGAGGACAAAGTCAAAGTAACTTCTCCTCTGTTGGGTTCATTCATACTAACCCTGATCTCCTAAACTCCCTTCCATAGAAAAGACAAAGACTGACTTCTCTTCTCTTCTCTTCTCTTCTCTTCTCTTCTCTTCTCTTCTCTTCTCTTCTCTTCTCTTCTCTTCCGTTTTCTTTTCTTCTCTTCTCTTCTTTTCTCTTCTCTTCTTATCTCTTCTCTTTTATTCTCTTCTCTTCTCTTCTCTTTTCTTTTCTTTTCTTTTCTTTTCTTTTCTTCTCTTCTCTTCTCTTCTCTTCTCTTCTTATCTCTTCTCTTTTATTCTCTTCTCCTCTCCTCTCCTCTTCTCTTCTCTTCTCTTCTCTTCTCTTCTCTTCTCTTCTCTTCTCTTCTTTTCTCTTCCCTTCTCTTCATATGTTACCTTTAGCTTTAGAAGGCAGCAAAAGAAAATTAATGGAGAAAGTCCATGCTTAAAAAAGGGAGAGAGGGAAGGAGACAAGAAAAGAGAGCAACAGATCCAAAAAAAATAAAGTGAGACAAAATGACAAATGAGAGAAAAAGAAGAATAGACTAAGAAAAAGGAAAAGACAAATAGAAAGATCAAAGATCTGTGGAGGAAAAAAAGAGAAAGAAGGTGAAAAGAAAAAGGAGAGAGAAAGAGACAGAAAAGAGAGAAAGAGAAACAGACCTGTATTGTCATCATTTATGATGGATGATTTTAGAACTGGTGTTTGTATCTGGTGTTTATATCTGGTGTTTGTATCTGGTGTTTATATGTAGTGTTAATATGAAGTGATTAAATCTAGTGTTTGTATCTGGTGTTTATATGTAGTGTTTATATGTAGTGATTGTATCTGGTGTTTATATCTGGTGTTTGTATCTGGTGTTTATAGCTGGTGTTTGTATCTGGTGTTTATATCTGGTGTTTATATGTAGTGTTAATATGAAGTGATTAAATCTAGTGTTTGTATCTGGTGTTTTTTTATGTAGTGTTAATATGTAGTGATTGTATCTGGTGTTTGTATCTGGTGTTTATATCTGGTGTTAATAGCTGGTGTTTGTATCTGGTGTTTATATCTGGTGTTTATATGTAGTGATTGTATCTGGTGTTTATATCTGGTGTTTGTATCTGGTGTTTATATGTAGTGTTTATATGTAGTGATTGTATCTGGTGTTTATATCTGGTGTTTATATCTGGTGTTTATATGTAGTGTTAATATGAAGTGATTAAATCTAGTGTTTGTATCTGGTGTTTTTTTATGTAGTGTTAATATGTAGTGATTGTATCTGGTGTTCATATCTGGTGTTTGTATCTGGTGTTTATATCTGGTGTTTATATGTAGTGTTAATATGAAGTGATTAAATCTAGTGTTTGTATCTGGTGTTTTTTTATGTATAAAAAGGTTTTTTATTATAAACTCAGCTGCATACATGGTTAATACCTGGCTGTGTGATAGAGAGTGTGGCTAAAAAAAAAAAAAACATCAATCCAACAGCTCATCCTTCCATCACACTCCTCATTTTATTTATGGGACCTAATGAAAATCTCTCCTGCATTGCTGTGAGATATTTATGGAAACGGAACTCATTTCTGCTAATATAACTTACAGAGGTAAAGATGCCAGAGCGATGCCTTAGAAGAACCTTTCAGGTTCTCTTTCAGCGCTTGTGTCTGTAAAGAACCATGTCTGAAAGTGAGATGTATGAAGTGGTTAAAGTTTAATGAGTCTTTACACTACAGAGAGGATCAGTAGTAATTGAAGCTTTTCTCTGGAGCTGTATATCCAGGCTGAGAGACGATATTTTGCGGAGTTTTTGAAGCAGAGTTTTGTACAGAAGCGAGTTTCCTTTTGCTACCGATGAAGCTTTTGAGCGCTCAGTGTGAGCTTTGAGTGCATGGTATGGGGTTGCCAGCAGGAAATAGAAGAATAGAAGCGATTTAAGGATGGAATCTACAGTGAGAGGATGATGGCCCAGATAAGCACCATGTCTGAAACCCAGACTAGGCTTTTGGAACCGCATTAGAGCAGTCTGCTGACTGTTAAGGCTTGTTGATGAGTTCACCCTTAGAGTCTAGACTTCCTATTGCCTCGTTGCTGCACTACATTCAGTTGCATGCAGAAGTTGAAACACCGCTGGTGAGATTACACGTTTAGTTGAATTGTTAAGTGAAAATACATAAACAATATTCTTTATATTCATATATATATGTTTTTTTTCTGCAAATTTATGTACATTTGCTGTGTTTAACATAGTGGAAGATATGTTCATAAAAGAGGCATCCACAGCTCAGCAGGTTCCTCTGACAGCATGATGACTGTAATATTTACTGCAATATTTAATAACCTCAGAGTTTGATGCTGATTGGTGTAAGCACAAGTAAGAAGCATTTAGCACTGTTTTGTGAGGATGTGTGAGGATGGACAGACAGACTGTGACGCCCGCTGAGCTAAAAGCAAAGCTAGGTTTATTAAACAGGCTCGCAGCACAACACAGTAGCAACAAGGTACAAGCGGACATAACACAGAGGGCAAGGACTGAGTCAGAGTAAGGAGACAAGCAGAAGTCAGAACCAGGCAAAACAATCAGACCAGCAACAGGATCCAATGGGGAAAGACCAAAAAGTAAACCAGAAAGTCAAAATGGAGTCAAACCAGGTAAGCTAACGAGAATAACAACAGGGGAAACCGCTCAGTACGCACAATGAGGCAATACTTCCCAACGGGTCAGTGGGAGAGAGGAGTATCTGTACAAAAGGCTAATCAGATGGAGATGGAACGGGATTGGGAGATGGTGGACATGTGACAGTGACATCCTCGAGTGGTGGGTTATGGGAAACGGAGTCCGGGAGATTGGGGATGAGAGGAGAGCCAGCAGGCGTGACAATAAGCCACAGAGGCTGCTGCATGCTTGTGTCTGCATGTGTATACTTTATCAAGCTAATTCTATTTAATAAATTACCCCCAAAACTGCTGCATCGCCTCTTCTTTTCAGGAGTCCCTGTCCTGTAGATCTGAAATTGACGTGTGCTTCATTCTTGCTTATTACATACTATCACAGATGCTGGCTTTTGAACTGTTCCCTGATAAACAAGCCAGATGGTCCATCTGCTCTGTAGGCCGGTGGATGCAAAGTCCATGATTTCCAGCACAAACTTCAAAGCTTGTTTTATGATCCATAGGATGCTTTTCCACCTCTCCTCAGTTCATTCAGGAATACAGTGTTGGATTGACCCACACCTGTTTGTTTCTCCTTTTTGTTTAGCATCCCTCGTTCCTTCCTTAGAGTCCCAGTCATTTTTGTAACCCTCTAAAGCCAGCTGTTTTGTTCAGCCTAGAGGCACGAAACTTCACATACACACTAAGGGCAGGTCCCCAAGCACTAATCCACAGTCATAGTGACCCGCACTCCTCTATCTGTCGTTTATTCATCCCTCAATCTTGCCATAGAGTCCCAATCATTTTCAGCCCAAACCAAACCCGGCTGTTTTCTTCGCCCAAGAACCAGGAAATGTCACGTACTTCCTAAGGGCAGGCCCCCAGACACTAATCCACAGTCATACCGACCCGCACTCATTTACTCATCCTTCGTTCCTCACTGAGCAAGCTGCGCAACCATCCCACGTTTCTGTCAGAAAATACACTTTTCTAGTTATGCATTGTTCTTGAATTGTTGAGCTCGTCTTTCACAGAGTGGTGACCCCTCCCCATTTTTACTTCTTTTAGCCTCTTTGTGGTGCTCTTTTATACCCAGTCATGTTACTGACCTGTTGTCAATTAGTTTCATTAGGTGCTTGTTTTAGCATTAAACAACTTTATCTGTCTTTGTTCCTCTTTCAACTTTGGAATGTGCTGCTGGCATCAAATTAAAAAATGGTAAATAATTTAAAAATATATATTTCTAAGTTTTAATATTTAACATGCTGTCTTTGTGCTATGTTTAATGAAATATAGGGTTTATATTTGATTTTTTCATTTTCCATTTCCATTTTTTATTTATGGCATTTATCAACTTGCATAAGGGATTTGTTGCCTAATCAGAGAATATATCCAAACTAGTACAAATAGGTTTAAGTCCAATCTACCCTTAAGCTTAAACACTGTCAGAACAAGATCTCATGCTAAAAACAAGTGCAGGACACTACATTTCAATAAGTACTTAGATTAGTGCTCACTTAAGTGCTTCACTAAGAGATGTGTCTTTGGCCTGTGTTTGAAGACGACGAGTCTGATCTTGATGCTTGTCCATGCATCTTGAAGGATAGCAGATCAAGTTGAGCTGTGCTTGAATCTTGAAGCCGGAGGTACAGACCATCTTCAGACCTTTGCCATAAGGTAGGGAGGGGCTAGTCTATTCCTGGCGTTGAAGGCAAGCATCAAAGTTTTAAATCTTATGCGGGCAGCTACTGGAAGCCAGTAAAAGGAACACAGCACTGGAGTGACATGAGTGAACTTGGAAGATTGAAGACAAGCCATGCTGCTGCATTCTGGATCAGTTATGTTAGCCTGCAGAGAAAGACCAGCCAGTTACAGTGGTCAAGCCTCGAAATGAAATGAGGCTTGACTAGTGCCTGTTTGGCCTCCAGAGATAGAATGGGTCAGATGGTATAATACAATATGATAATATGTCCTTATATATTAACATCACATCCACAGACTCAAAAAGTAGGTCTGGTGCAATGTTGGGTTTCAAATGCAAAATCAGCAAAAAGATATGATGGCAAGATGGACAAGAGGTTCTGCACTTGCATCCTCAGAAGACACTTTAAACACGCTCGCAATCATGAGATATGTTTTGACCCTTGGTATGTTAATGAGGAATACAATTTTATGCACTGTTCTATATGGTTATGGAAGTGAATAACGGAGGAGACGAGTTTAACATGTGGATGTATAATTGGAGGATTAACGGTAGCAGGATAAATAACGGTTTGCAGGGCCACTATAGAAACTGAAACTGGAGAGCAGCAATGCCCTGTTAAACTGCAGAGGGTGCTGTCACAATATGTATTTATTTGGTTGGAAGATTCCTGTGCAACTTCTTTAAGGAGTATTAGTATGCTGAGTGCCCAAAATCGCTTACCAAAAAAAAAAAGAAGAAGAAGAAGAGGTCATGTCCCTTTAACAGAACAACACTGGTTACATGTTCTACCACAAGTTCTGGTACAGGTCTACAAAGCTCTAAAACCAATCTGAAGATATTAAATCTTTCTCGGTTCAGCAGCAAAGTATTATTTTAGAAGGAGGCTGGTCAGTTTCAGATCATTGTTTCTTTGGTTTGTATGCAAGTTGCAGCCTTTCTGGGCCTTACAGTACTGTTTCTTCTCCAGGCATTCTCCACTCATAGAGTCCACTATCAGTTTGATGTTGTACTAAAATAATTATCTGAAACCAATTTGTGTGTTTCATGAATGAGATGTTAATGAACTTCTTTAAACTTTATTAGTAGTTACAGTGTCCAATAACTTGTTGGGGTCACTGTTAGTTAATACAGTGTGTGTGTGTGTGTGTGTGTGTGTGTGTGTGTGTGTGTGTGTGTGTGCGTGTGTGTGTGTAGGCGTGTGTGTGTATGTGTGTGTGTGTGTGTGTGTGCGTGTGTGTGTGTAGGCGTGCATGTGTATGTGTGTATGTGTGTGTGTGTGTGTGTGTGTGTGTGTGTGTGTGTGTGTGTGTGCGTGTGTGTGTAGGAGTGTGTGTGTATGTGTGTGTGTGTGTGTGTGTGCGTGTGTGTGTGTAGGCGTGCATGTGTATGTGTGTATGTGTGTGTGTGTGTGTGTGTGTGTGTGTGTGTGTGTGTGTGTGTGTGTGTGTGTGTGTGTGTGTGCGTGTGTGTGTGCGTTCTAAGTCCTGAATAAACCCAGTGAATACTCAGATAAACAGATTATGTCATTGACTCACTTTCTTTCTCTCTCTTTCTCTGTCTCTCTAGCTCTCTTCTCATTGCACATGGTAATGAATTCAGACAGTGACGCTCTCTGACATCATTCTTCTATATCTCTCTATCTCAGTTGCCCTCCTCTTTTTACTCTCTCTCTCTCTCTCTCTCTCTCTCATCCCTCTGCTTCAGATTTTTTTTCTCTCTTAGTCAAATCCCACCACGCAGCCCGTCCTTCAGAGTCATGGCCTCTATTCTTCTCTTTAAACACATGGGGTCCACAACTACTACTGGGCTACGCTTGGAGGCCACTAGCATTTCTTTTTCTTTTGTGCTTCTCTCTTTCTTTCCTGGATGGCATGAGATTAGAGGATGAGTGCAGCCAGAAAGCCAGCAAAGCCAGTTGTTTTCTCAGAGATCTTGCCTTCGCTCACTGTCAAACCGTTCCAGATCTCCGAAAAATAGAAAGAAAATATTTTTTTCCGTCTTTCCACCAAGAAGCAAGTGATTTGCTTTGATTCTTGTGCGTCTCTGATGTCAGCAGAAACCAAAAGCAGTCTATTTCCTATCACAAGCTGGAAAGGAAAACCAGAAAGAGAGAGAGAGTGAAAGAGAGGGAAAGAGAGAAGTGAGAGACCCAGAAAAAAATAGAGAGAAAGAGGAGAAGAATGGCAAGAGATATAGAGTAAAAGGGGGAGAGAACTATAAAGAGAGAGAATGTTAGTAGGGGGAGAAACAGAGAGAACAAAAATCGGATAAAGCAAGAGTGGAGAGAGAGACAGACAGAGAGACAGAGAGGAAAGTGAAAGAGTAAAAGAGGACAGTAAGTAAGGAGGAGAGTTAGAGAAAAAGCAAAACAGAGAAACTACAGAAAGATGGTGAAGCAAAGAGAGAAAGAGTAAAAGAAAGTGAACACCAATACAAAGAGACAAAACCAAAGAGAGAGTGAGAGAAAGTCCAAAAGAGAGAGAGAGGAGGGAGAAACAGAGGCAGACAGAAGAGACAGAGAGAGGGGGAGACAGAGGAAAATAGAGAGAGAGAGAAAGAGAGAGAGAGAAATATGCCAAGCAGAATCTGAAAGCCGGGGTGTGTTTTTGAGGATATAGGACACGATGATGTCGCTGTTTGGAGGTATGTGAACTGTCTTTTAGGCTTTTTAGTTCCACCTCGCAGTGTTTCTATTACGGTGCATGTTTTATCTAGAACTGTTTGAGCATCAATAGAGATTTTGGTGTCACATAATGTTCAGTGTAGCTTTGGTATACTGATATATAACAAGCACTGTATTAACTACAACATACCAACCTGTAAAAGTCTCCTGAGGCGGTGATGTGTCTGGGCAGTAAACATTTATTACTAAAACCCTAACATGTGATATGAGCTATTTCTAAATACCTCCTTAAGGAAGTCAAGTATTTACAGTTACAATTAAAATACATTGACTCAAATTAAGAAAACAGTCAATATAGAAACCAAACACATGCTCTTATAAGTGTCTCCTTCTTACCAACATAATATTAATAATACGATTCTGTTCCTCTTTACTATTACACTAACGTTGCTTTGTTTTGTTTTCCTCACTTTGTGTGTGTTTATTAGTCTATAGCTCAGTCTAAAGTCTAGCAGTTTGAATCGGGTGACACCACGGGGATTCCCAGTTGTTGCAATTAAGGCTAAAAGACTAATTGCTTTTATACCAAATTTGAAATTTAAGAGGATGCGATTTCCAAATTGCAAGACCTGCAATTATTAAAAAGCTTGGCTTAGGTTTTAAGTGAGGATTTTTAACCTAATAACACAGAACTGCCTATACTGTGGCATCCACCATTCCTCCATCCATCACGTTACCTCTGAGGAGCAGCAAAGGGCCATGCTAAGAGCCTCCTGAGAGGTGCACGCTCCTGTCAGTAGGGGCATTTAAAGTTGTTATAGTTGGTGTTTGTTAGATGAAGGTGCGTGTACGTGTATTGTGGTATGTTGTGTTAGGCTGCAGGCTTGTTCAGTGTGAGAAGTGGCTAGTATGGTTGGGTATCCTTTGAGTTAATTTCGATCCTGCCCATCAGTTCCAGTTCTAATCAATTCCAATTTTTGTATCCAATGAATGTGTTAATTTATTTTTTCTGATTGTCCGCTTGTAAATTGCACATGAACGGCCAGTAAAGTTTTATTTGAATTTTGAAGATTGTATGAAGGAAAACACATTTGTAAGAACAGCAGAGCTGAACGTTTATTTATTTTACTGGTACCTGTTCTTTGAATTTTGGAATCAGTCTCGAACCAGCCTACCATTGCTAGTCCCAATCATCAGCAGGCTGTATACCCGGAAGCTCCCTGCTTATTTTTCCATCATGTGCTTGTTCTACTCCTAGCAGAAATCAAGGCATCTCCCGCATGTTTCCCTTTTCAGCAAGAGGCTTGAAATGAAACTTTAGGTTTAGACTGAAATGCCCATGTAACAATCAAGGTACCTCACGGGTCTCCTTAGAACCATGCAAGACAAGGAACAGTTCTCTAAAGAAGTTCCAGTGGGTGGTTTTATAAGTTTCTTAAAGTAAAAGTCAAACGGCAAGTAAAACTTCACCCTAGAGCCGTACATCCAAGCCAAGAACCATTCAGAAACCTGTATTTATATAACCTATATTTATGCCTTTATTAATGTTGGAGTAAGGAACTGTCAAAAAGTTATGAAATGTCTACACTGGTAAGTCATGTCAGGTGGTTTTGATTTTTGATACACGAACGCTAGACACATTAAATATCTAGAACATGCTACGGACAGTCGGGCCAGAAAACTTTTTCAGCCGACTGATTGAAGTGTAGGTCGAGCAAATTGTCTCCTCTGGGTTTCCGTAGTGCTCCTTTGGCGTGCGTGAGAGGGTATGTGTAAGTCCTGGTGGATTCTCCGGCTGATGAAATGAGATTTTTCACACATCAGATCAGATAAAGCACTCACTTACTGAGCTGTCCAAGGCCTCGCTCCGTGTGCTATCTCTGAAATCTATCTCACACTCGTTCAGTAGCTGCTGTCACGCCAAGCACCTTGAGCAGTCAGGAAGAGATGAGCTCGTTAAGTGTGTTCGCTATATCGTTAAAAAGGGGTTTGAGCCTGGTTTGGGGTCCAGCCTGTACGTTGCCAGTTGCGATACTGATTTTTAAGTGGCTAAATTGAAAGTGAGTGTGTTATAGCTTAGTCTTAATGGATCTTCACAGCTGTGATGTTAGTAACCAATACCCTTAAAATGTTTTTTTAAGGGTTCTTTAGGTTCTTCAGCAATTGTTTTAGATACATGGTCAGTTAATTATCATTATCTTCATCAAGATTTAACAGTGTAGGTCTTAATTTGCTTAAATAAGTTATAACGGTAAACTACATTCACTTTCCCAGATTAAAAGGCTTATTTGTATCTTTTAATGCTATTTTAAAATATAATTATAAAGCCTAGGCGGATGGATGGATGTATCGATGAATGGAGTGAATGGACCCTAAAGCTACACTATGTAAGGTTTTGGGAAGAGCATTTTGCACCAGTTGTGCTTTAGACCCTGCAGTAATGGATCTGATAACTGTTGTTAAAAGAGCATTCAAAGAGAACTAAGTCAAAACTTGGTGATGGTCATGTGATCAGCAGGTGTGCACCTGAACTTATGAATGTTTTGCCCTCTCTGGTAAAGTTTCTATTTTGGAGATACTTAGTTCTCTAAGAGCAACAATATCTTTTCAGCATTGGTAGTATTTCGTTGTTTGATTAAGAAAACCCCAAAGCCATTTTGGTTGGCAAGATTCAACTCTGACTGTTGCTGATTGTCTCACTATTATTGGTGCACCTACAAGCCTGTAAGTGGATAAGTGAAATCGGCTCAATAAAAATGAAAAATCAATAAATAGATGCAGCTCCAGAAAACCACTATGTGGGGAAAATTAGCTATGTTGGTGGATCCATATAACATAACCTACAAGTCTCCAGATTTCAGAGCATTCCAGTGGTGACGAAAGATTCCCAATTAAATATTCTGTTTCACCCTAAATGGGGCTGCTGTTACACAGTGGCGCCTTAAATGTAATGCAAACTGGACATGAGCTAATTTTCACTTAGACCAGGCATTTAAACCAGGCGTTTAAATGCGCACCACTAAATCTCCACCAGGGAAATCATAAGACTCACAATCAAGGACTGTAACTAATTGCATTGTTATCATGAACATGAAAAAGCAGGGTCCATAAACTCTTGAGGGTCTGAACGTGGGTCCATGATTCAGCTCCTTAGTTTAATACTGCAATGTACACATCAGCTTTATAGTAGCTAATGCATCATTTGTGTTATTCACTGAATAAAAAGTCTTAGGGATAATGAATAACTTTTGGGGTGATGACCCAAACAGTTTGAGCTTTCAAATTTTCTCATGTTTTCAAAAGCCTTGTTTCTCAAATGTGCTCACTCTCTTCTTCAGTGCTTAAAATAATACAGTCAGGTCAGTTATTATTTTGTTCTTTAAAAAAACTTCCAGAAAATGTTTTTTAAAAATCCAAAAAGTTACTGCAATTATTTTAAAGGAGCAGTAGTCATAGAAATGTTTTGTGTTACTGTGACATAATCTCGTAAACCTGGAAACTTGCATTATAGTCTTGTAAAATTGTGGGATTTTGTCTTATCCTTGTCAATTTATTAGTCTTGTGGACTTGTGATATAATTTTGAAGCTATTTCACTGCTAATTCAAGGGTCTTCATCAGTTCATCTTGTAAATTTGTGGTGTACACTTGTAATCTTAAGATTTTATAGACTAGCAATGTAATCTTGTAAATTTGTGGTGTACACTTGTAGACTTGTGTTGTAGGCACGTGATCTTGTAGACTAGCAGTGTAGTATTGTGATACTACTGTTACACTGCAATCTTGTAAATTTGTAATGCAGTTTTATGAACTTTGAATATATAGTGTAATCTTGTGGATTATGGTGTAGTTTTGTAGGTTTGTGATGTTATATTGTGGATTACGATATAGTTGTGTAGGTTTGTGGTGTAATCTGGTGGATGTATGTTGTAGTTTTGTAGACTTGTGGTGTAGTTTTGTAAAATTGTGATGTAATCTTGTGGATTAGCGACGTAATCTTGTGAATTTGTAGTGTAATCCGTGGATTTGTGGTGTACACTTGTAGACTTTTGGTGTAGTCTCATAGGCTTGTGATGTAATCTTGTGGACTAGCGATGTAATCTTGTGTATTTGAGGTGTAATCTTGTAGCCTTGCGATGTAATCTTATGGATTTGTGGTGTAATCTTGTGGACTTTTCTGCCTTAAAACAGCATCCTCTACTATGAAAATCTTTTTCTCTTCATCAATAACTCTTTTGTGAAATCATGCTTTATAATGGTGAAGTCATTGACTGAATTCTAGCAGGGTCGGCACTATGCTGTGATAATGTCAATAGACAATAGACTAGCATGTTGTCTTTCTGTTTCTGAAATCAATCCTACCTCAGACCTCTCAATCACAGAGGATGGTGTACATATTGATTGGAAACCATTTTCAAGATGACCAATATTATAGCACAACTGCAGCATGTGTAGAATTCATATTTCACTCCTACACAAAATACACAAAAATGTGGGAACAATTAATAATGATTGAACATTTTTCTCCATAACTTTGATTAGATAAGTAGGGCATATTTTAACATATTTAGTTAACTTGATGATCATTAACTAAAGTCAAAAAGGAAGAAAACATTCTAAACAATATTTCTACTCGAGCAAAATACTATAAAGACTATAGCTACTTTAGTGAATAGAACTATGTGAGTGTTTTTAACTGTATCGTAATTGACAGTAATATACTGCCATCAGTCTATTATGAGGAAGTGGGAGGGGCTGTACTTTTTTACATACAGTACGTTGCCCCCTATTGTGTGAAGTAGGGTTGCAAAGGGGTGGATAATTTCCAATAAATTTCCAGTAAATTACCGGTAACCTTCCATAGGAACGTCAGCTCAGAAATTTTGAAAATATTCCAAAATGTAAACTTTCCATAGAAATTTTGGGAACTTTGGGGAATTTACTGGAATTAATAGAAACTATTGAATAATTATTTGGATAACTGGATAATAGCTCAATAGTTAAATCAAAAAACAATCAAAATAATGCAACTCCTGTGTCCAACTCCAATCTGTCATCTCAGGTCTCTGTAACATCCATAACACACCTTGTGCATGTTGCTTTGAGAATAAATTTTTCTTTTATCATCATGTAACATAATCTGACCCAGACAACATCCTCTGAGCATTGCAGTTGAAACATTATGTCTTGGTTAATATTTAACCTTATAGAAACATGTTCTAAAATGACTGTATAAACATCGTCAAATGTTCTTTGAACATTAGACTAGACCATTTTCTTAAAAAAAAGTAGAACCTGTAGGTAACTGTAGCCAAAGTTCTGGGAATGTTCCCCGCTAGCTGAGAAGTTGCCGACTTTTTGTTTGCACATTCCACCTTAAATAGTGCCTGAGATGCCAGTATGTGAGGGTTGCGCCATTAAAGGTGGGTCAGGAAAATTGAAATGGGATCCTGGAAAAGAAGAGGCTGCACAGTTTTGTGTTGCAGATCGGGAAACTACTGTAAATGGAGTGCTAATGATGGCAAGCCATTCCTGGTTGAGGGCGGATTATGGAGGATTATTTTATTTTACTGTTACCTAAAAACCTAATTCTGCTGTGGAGCCACAAGGGGACAGTAACACAGCAGCATGTTCTCCGGAGCCGCGCGTTGCCGACCCCTGGGTCAGACACGACTAAAGAGATGTTGGTCTATTCGACGACGGGTGACTGGCAAATCTGTCTCAGATTTTCAATTCTGTGCCAGTCAAATTTACTCATGCACCGCATGGTGGCTCACATTGCACAACAGGAGTGCAGACACAGCCGCACACACACACAGAACATGTCATCAACATCACAGTTTATCACTAAGAGCGATAAAGACAACAAGACCACAAAATAGCTCTCAAATCCTTTTCAGCAAGCAACGATCACTCCACTGTTACAGTGAGGAAAATAAGTATTTGAACACCCTGCGACTTTGCAAGTTCTCCCACTTAGAAATCATAGAGGGGTCTGAAATTTTCATCTTAGGTGCATGTCCACTGTGAGAGACATAATCTAAAAAAAATATATCCGGAAATCACAATGTATGATTTTTTAATAATTTATTTGTGCGTTACTGCTGCAAATAAGTATTTGAACAGCTGCCAATCAGCAAAATTTATGGCCCTCAAAGACCTGTTAGTCCGCCTCTAAAACCTCCACCTCCACTCCACTTATTATTCTAAATTAGAAGCACCTGTTTGAGGTCGTGAGCTGCATAAAGACACCTGCCCACCCCACACAATCAGTAAGACTCCAACTACTAACATGGCTAAGACCAAAAAGCTGTCCAAAGACACCAGAGACAAAATTGTTGACCTCCACAAGGCTGGAAAGGACTACGGGGCAATTGCCAAACAGCTTGGTGGAAAAAGATTAACTGTTGGAGCAATTATTAGAATGGATGGAAGAAGCTAAACATGACTGTCAAACTCCCTCGAACTGGGGCTCCACGCAAGATCTCACCTCGTGGCGTATCAATGATCCTAAGAAAGGTGAGGAATCAGCCCAGAACTACACGGGAGGAGCTGGTAATTGACCTGAAGAGAGCTGGCACCACTGTTTCCAAGGTTACTGTGGGTAATACACTAAGACGTCATAGTTTAAAGTCATGCATGGCACGGAAGGTTCCCCTGCTTAAATCAGCACACGTCCAGGCCCGTCTTAAGTTTGCCCATGACCATTAGGATGATCCAGAGGAGTCATGGGAGAAAGTTCTGTGGTCAGATGGTCTTAATTCCACTCGCCGTGTTTGGAGGACGAAGAATGATGAGTACCATCCCAAAAACACCATCCCTACTGTGAAGCATGGGGGTGGAAGCATCATGCTGTGGGGGTATTTTTCTGCACATGGGACAGGACGACAGCACTGTATTTGGGAGAGGATGACCGGGGCCATGTATTGCGAGATTTTGGGGAACAACCTCCTTTCCTCAGTTAGAACATTGAAGACGGGTCGTGGCTAGGTCTTCCAACATGACAATGACCCAAAGCACACAGCCAGGATAACCAAGGAGTGGCTCCATAAGAAGCATATCAAGGTTTTGGAGTGACCTAGCCAGTCTCCAGACCTAAACCCTATAGAAGATCTTTGGAGGGAGCTCAAACTCTGTGTTTCTCAGCGACAGCCCAGTAACCTGGCTGATCTGGAGAAGATCTGTGTGGAGGAATGGGCCAAAATCCCTGCTGTAGTGTGTGCACACCTGGTGAAATACTACGGGACCTCTGTAACTGCAAACAAAGGCTTCTGTACCAAATATTAACACTGATTTTCACAGGTGTTCAAATACTTATTTGCAGCAGTAACACACAAATAAATTATTAAAAAATCATACATTGTGATTTCTGGATATTTTTCTTAGATTAATATGCAGTGGACATGCACCTAAGATGAAAATTTCAGACCCCTCTATGATTTCTAAGTGGGAGAACTTGCAAAGTCGCAGGGTGTTAAAATACTTATTTTCCTCACTGTATGTACTCTTATATGTATATGTAAGGAAAATAAGCTAATACAAAAGCTAGTGGAAACATGGAGCAGCCACACACCAGCAGACTTTGCTCTCTTTCTTCAGCAGTGAAACGACCAATATCACAGAATGCATAGCACTGGAAGACCAGCTACACTCTGAGGTTTAGATATCAAATAATACATGAGCCTGAGTTACACAACACACGTTTGGGTGCTCAACACTTTCAATTAAAGACAAGTTACTAAGTTCAAATACAACTCTTAATAAGAAAGACAAACCTAATCAGGTCAGACTTGAATAAAAAGGCAATCAGCCAAGAAAACTGCAACCTCTGTGGTGTGGGCCTGTGGAAAACAGCTGCCGATTAGTAAACTACCTTAATTCTGATCATTTTGAGACATAGCTTGACACCAGCAGCTTTAAAATGAGCAATATTATCCTTTAGCAATCCATGGCCCATACAGTACCAGTACCAGGTTTAGACACACCCAACTAAATGGATATTTTTGGTGATCTTAAGATCTTACCAACTCCACAGGCTTACACTCAACAGTTCCAACGGATGAGATGACTGAAACAATAAATATCCTGATATACCACATATACTCTTGATGTTTTACAATATTATATTTTTGCAGTATCACCACCTGTAATGTACTGTATCTGTTGTACAAAATCTTTTTTTGCACAATTTAAGAGCTCTAAGTCAATTCTCTTAATATTCATGAGGGCTAGATCTAAAGATTTTGTTCACAATTGATAAAAAAAAAAATCTTTTAATATCAACATCCTTTACAGGTTAAGAAAGCTGTTTTATCCTCCTGTGCAGTTCAGTTTTGGAGATTTATAAGGTGACTGCATAATTCCATAAGTGCTATTTTATGGGTCTTCACCTTTATTCTACAGCAAAGATGTAGTTGTGTCCAAACTTTTGACTGGTACTGTACATGTAGAAGCCTATAGCTAAAAACAGCTTAACTAAATAATTGGACAGCCCCTTTAAGTTAGTGCAAGCACTCAAAGAAAACACTGTGATAAACGAGATGGATGTTCCCAAGCTTCAGCCAGTGTACATATTCCATTCGATGGATTTGCTATGCTATATCTGAGCACCGGTCACAGCTGATTAAGACCGCTTTATAGGCTGTATAGTGAAACAGTTGAATAAGCATGTCCCTGGCTGTGTACTGGGCCTGGTTTAGAGAAAGTGCGATGGTGGCAGGATTTCCCTTGCTGTGCTGCGGGTAAACTTGCTCTCCGGACGGGTGTAAGTGTTTGCTGCATGCCTCTGTAATCCAGCCCCACAATGCACCAGCGTCACGAGCCACAGCCGCTTCCTCGTGGGGTAATGGCACGATTAGGGCAGACACAAAGCAGCACGCTGACACAGTCCCTCGCTGTGATAACAGAGGGGATTAGAGGGCTGAATGGAGTGGCCAGTAGAGCACGACCGGCTCTGTGTCAACACGGCCAATTGGAGCCCTGATACGATCACAGCCAGAAAGCAGGATGGCCCTTTCCCTGCTGTAGATTGGCATTTTAGCCATTGTTATTATTAGAATACCAACATTTTAGACAGATAGTATTCTAAAACATTCCATCATGCAGTTTACACACAATGTAAAAGTTACTTCAAATGACATCAGTAACTTAAAAACAACATAAATGGAGATACAAGATTTTGTTCGGGCAACTGTTCATAATACATTTCAAACTAACTTAGACTATAGACTTAACTATCAACATTAATGCTGTATTAAAACAGTAATAACTAACAAACATTAGCAGATATTTCAATAGTAACAGTTCTGGTAGTAACAATTTTAGATTTTTTTTTGCATAACTCAAAAAAGGCTAGCCAGAACATGACTAGCAAACACAGCTATGAATAATTGTATATACCTAAAATAATATTTTTTCATTAAAACATAGCATTTATTTACTTATTTACTGTCTAAAATGTAGAGGTATGGAAACAATAAGTCTCCAGATTAATATAAGGCTAAAATGTTTAATGTTTAGGCATTGACATGAATATTTCTAATAACAATCTCATAATATGCGTAAATTCAAATTCACTACAAAAAAAAAAGTTGAAATTCAGAGTTTTGGACAGAGGCTTCTAATAGAAAGTAGCCTATAAATGATGATTTTGTATACGGTTAGCTCATTACTAACTAACATTAATAAATAATATAACCCCTGTAAATATCTAGTCTGAATATTTTATTATTTTGGACCAGAAATAAAATAAAGATGAAACTCTCCCTGTCCCACATTTCCTGCAGTTCCACAGCGCACTCATTTTTATTTTTTTTTTTGATGTGTATCAAACCCACCTACCTCTTAGTCAACTACCATTTTAAAGATGGGAATCACTATTCAAATGTCTGGACTGTTTTCAAATATATCAAATAGACTTTCTTTTTTCAAATGATTGTTACTTGGCAGTCCTGTGCAACTTCTAATAGTTAGTATGAGGGGGTAGGGAAAACACAAATGGAGATAAAAGTGTTTGACGTGTTCAGAATGATGATTAAAGCTCTAGTTTGACTAAAATTAAAATTGGTACTGTCCTGGTATCACAATGAAATAAAAATAAAGTTAACATACTAAATTCCTGAGGGATAATTTCAGGAGGGCTGATCATACCTAGACCATTGCTTATCATTTTAAAGCTCCAGTCCCAAAAAGGATACACAGTAAAGCCTGTTTTGCTCATGTTTATCAAGGGTGCAAATGTTTGTGACGGGCACTGTATCACTGTTTAAGAAATATTGGCTTATTGCTGTCATACATAAACTTCAGTCCAGTTATGGAAAACTTCTATATTGTTCTATTGTTCAAATGTTCTATATTGGGATAGATCATTACCTGTTTTTCAGACAATTGCAAATACATATATTTTAGTACTTGCTGATATAGAGTCCGGTACCATAACAACAGTGGCTATTTAGAATAGTAGTTATAAGTGGAAATTAGTGTCATGTACCTTAAAAATGAAATCAGTCAAATCTAGCAGGTTTATATGATGTGCAAGAGTTCGCTATGCTACATAAGTTACCTTGGATTTTGTACCAAGTGTGCAAAATATACTTTGCCCGTGTTGTTTCCTTTAAAACAACATGCTGCTCGCAGACACACTGAGAAACTGAGCTCCAACATTACGGATAATACCGTGAACTAAAACTGGCTGCGTTTATGTAGTTTGGTTATGTAGTTTGTTTAGACAAGCACTTAGATATATAATGACCCCAAACACTGGTGTTTTATTGAAGTTTTGCTGAGGGAAGAAGAAGAGGGCCTAAGCTATAAGCTGTCTTTAGCGTCTAGCTAAGGGATGCTCTGTAACCTCTTCTGTGTCTCTGCTATTTCTCAAACTCCTCAATAAAAGATTTGTTTTTAGGTTAAACCTGTGACTCTATGTATCTTATCATGCAGATCCTTTACACTACACATTTACAGTCCTAATCTGTAAAACAGTAAAGTTGCATATACATATTTTGGTAAGTTCTCCTGTGTTTTGCAACCCCCATCTCAGCCGTGGAAACAGTTCTCCCGTATTGGGGAAGTGGTTATGATTGTGTTTGTGTGTTTATAAATGAGATAAAATCTCACAATCTCATTCCTGACTGAAAGTACTCTTCCAAGGCAGAATGTTTAAAGTCACCAGCTTTGTGTCCGACCTCTACAGAGTCGTCCTTCAGTGTCAGCTTGAGTCATATGATCATTAGTGCAGCAGTGCACATGTGGTTTATGTCAGATGGTATTAGCTGTTATCGGTATGTTGGTGTGTATTCACAAGCATGAGTCTGAGTATATGAACATGGTACTGGCCCGAAACCCAATACCCATATAGGCATCAATGCATCCCTAATTCTAGATTACCTTTAAACGAGAGGTATGGTGTGGTAATGTGATCAAATTATTTCTCCAATTCCTCACTTGTGGCCTTCTGTAACTTTTTGTCTATTGCTATTCTTTCCCAGCACCTCCTATCCCTCGCTTGACATTTCTCACAGTCTTACAGAATTTTACCGTTTAGCTTGCCATTAGCGCGGCTGATCTTGCATGTCAGGCCGCGCTGTCAATTCTGTTGTTAATTACGCACGGGATGTCGACCGGCGTCATCGCCTGTTCCTTTAGCTGGAGCCCAGCAACAAGCTGTTATTTCCCCCGATGAATCATTGCGCCATGGGAAGCTCCTTGTCAAATTGTATCATAAACAGGCGGAGGAAGAAGTAGGACACACTTCCCTGTGCGGCATCTTACACTCTCTTTTTTGCATTCAGCTTTCATGTGCACAGGCACTAGAACTGCTCCCAGCAGCCTTTGGCAAGTGTCTCCTTATTACTGCAGGATAGTAAATGTTTACAGAAGGAGCCATGAGGGCAAGACAGAAGGAGCCATGAGGGCAAGGAAGAGAAGGTCTTACAGCTCTATCTGGAATCAGTTACATGGCAGTAGGTTGTGCTTAAATCACAGAGTGGTAAACAACATGGTCAAGTATGGATGTAGCAGGAGAGCAAACAAGCAAACGAAAACAGTTTGTTTGTTGTCACTGGTTGCCCTACATGTTTTATATTAATAACACTATTATTAGTGCTTTGGTGATAGGAAGCAGTCATGCCTGAACTGAACAACAGAACTAGAGATACAAAGAGAGAGGATACAAGGAGAATGAGACAGAGACAGCGATGGGCACCATATTGCAGGCATTAATGCAGCCGCTGGCTCTGACTGACAGCTGGAGAATAGTGAGGTGACTCATAACACACAGCCGTAAGACAGAAGCATGCTAAACCAGCCACTACTGAAGTCCCATACAAATATGACCTGTACTGAAAACACATGCAACAGCCTTTTCAGAAATCACATCCAGACTGGCCTGTTCGGAAAGTCCATGAAAAATCAGCCTCTGCAGAAACGCCATGCAATAACCTGCTTTCGTAGAAACCCTAAGCAAAACCAGGCCTGACAGAAGCCATGTGTAAATCAAGCTCAACAGACACCCCATGCAAATATGGCCTCCACAGACACCCCATCCACAACTTCACCCCAGCCTCAAATGAAGGTACAGCCTCTACCGAAAAACCCATGCAAATACAGGCTTTATAAAAAACACCCCATGCAAAAACAGCTTTTTCAGAAACCCCATGCACATACAGCCTCTACAGAAACCCTATGCAAATGCATCCTTTACAGGAACCTATACAGAACTATCCTCGAAGGAAGGTCTATGCAAATGCAGGCAAAAACCCATCACCTTGCAAAACGAACTGGACAGAAAACCCTATGCAAAACCACCCTCTGTAGAAGCCCCATAAAAACCAGCCCCTACCGAAAGCCCATGTAAATTTGTCTCTACAGAAACTCCTTGCAAATCCAAACTCTGCACGGTTCCCATGCAAAACAATCTTTATAGAAACCCCAAACTAAACCAGCCTCTACAGAAACCCCATGCAAATATGGACTCTACAGAAAGGCCATGAAAAATGGTCTCTGCAGAAACCCCCTACAAAGCCAGCCTCTGGAGAAAGCCTATGCAAAAACACTCTCTGTGGAAACATCATGCAAATTCAGCCTCTTCAGAAACCCAGTGCAGAACCTTAAAGCCTCCAAGGAAGTTTTCATGCAAATACAGCCTCTATGGAAAACCCATGCAAACACAGGCTTTAAAAAAACACATGTAAATACAGCCTTTACAAAACCCAATGCAAACATCGCCTCTACAGAACCCCATGCAGGCTCTGCAGAAACCCCATGCAAAACTATCTTTACAGAAACCCCATGCACATCTGAACTTCGCATAAAACAGTCTGAAACCTCATGCCTATGTGTTCCCTACAGAAACCCCATAAAGAACCAGCTTCCATAGACGTTTTCTGAAACCTCATGCCAATGTGTTCCCTACAGAAACCCCATAAGACATGAACCAGCTTTTTAGACGTTTCTGCTCTGAAAGGCCTCATGCCAATAGTGTTCCCTACAGAAACCCCATAAAGAACCAGCTTCCTTAGACATTTTCTGAAACCTCATGCCAGAAATACTTGTATTACTTGAAACCCCATAAACAACCAGCCATTCCATAGAACTGTTTTCTCTTAAATATATCATATATATAAATGTTCCCTACAGAAATATATATAATATATATATATATATTCCATAGACGTTTTCTGAAACCTCATATAACTATGTTCCCTACAGAAACTCACATATAAAGAACTGAGGAGTTCCATAGACGTTTTCTGAAACCTCATGCCAAAGTGTTCCCTACAGAAACCCCATAAAGAACCAGCTTCCATAGACGTTTTCTGAAACCTCATGCCAAAATGTTCCCTACAGAAACCCCATAAAGAACCAGCTTCCATAGATGCTTTCTGAAACCACATGCAAAAACGTTTAGTCGAAAAGTCGGCTATAGCAGGACACTGCAGAACCACAGTGGTAAAAGTCTCTTTCAAAGATGCTGATCGCATTTCACTGTCGGTGGGCGCTGCAGGAAGCCATTCAGTGCCGGTGTGAGGCCAAATTTTAAATTGTGGATTTTTAAGAAGAGAAAATTGCCTATGTGGGTATTTAAAAAAGACCTACTGCCCATTTTAGAAAATTAATAATGGCCAGTACTAATAGAAGCCCTGTGCAAAAGTGGACCTTCCTGCAAATCTAGCATACTGATTGTAGCAACATGCTCTCCTGTAGAGACCCCATAAAGAACCTGCTTCAATAGATGCTCTCCGCTGAAACCAGACTGGGGGAAATCGTTTAGCTTTGTTTTTGATCGCTATTGTTTCTCACTGCAGAAACCTGCAAAGCTCTTTCAAAGATGCAATCGTTTCACTTGTTCGGAAAAGAAGAGGTTGGCACCCCTCTAGTTGGCACCCAATGTATTACAGTGATACTTCATTTCAGCACTGCACATCACATTCAGATTGCACAGTCGTTCGTTTCCGCATTTGGCAGCTCAAATGACCTGTTGAGTGCAGTAATGGGCTCTGAGTTCATGCTTCATATAGAACTGTTTAGTCAGCGTTTATTACTGATATAGTAAGATGAGAGGGATAATTGCTTTGTTGTAGATCAATGCTTTCAGCAGGAAAAAGACTGGAATAAAACCGGACAGTTTTATTGATAATGTAACAGATGTGTCTGGATTTTTTAATGATATGCCTTAATTGTATTCTCACTGGGAATCCCTCTCCTACATCAACGCCTAACCTGTTTTTTTTTTTTTTACATCCTGTTGATTTTAGAGAATTTCTCTATTGGGGTCTTGTGTTGCTTCCTCATGCTCTTAGGGATCTTTTGCAGTAACTGTCTACAGTGGCAATGCTCATTATGAGTCTTATAAATAGATGTTTAGGTCTATATCTGAGAGTGGGGGGGGGTGAGAGGGAGCTTTTCAGCATATGTGATTGTGAGTTTGTATAAACAGCCATCTATTAGCTTTATGCCACAACACTCTTTATGCATCAGGTTTTCCAATCAAGACCACACTTCCACTTTGTCTGAAAAACTCTTTCATCTCTTTATCTGTCCTTCTCTTTTCTCTTTGTCTTTCTGCTTATAAGAGTATATTTTACAGCAGAGTCCAGCACAGTCCTAATCTGTTATGCAGTCTTTTGCGATGTTTGCAGATGGGCTGTGCTAGGCATTTGTAGAGAAAAGCACTTTCCTTTGTTTTTCTGTTCTTGTTCCATCGTTCTCAGTAGACTGATAAACAGGATGTTGTTGTACATAGAAAGCATTTCCTGGCTGGAGTGAAGTTAAATGTAAATTGCACAGCAGTCTAAAAGGCCCTGGCTCGCTTTAGATGCCTTAAAATGAATTGTCTTTTAGATTGCCTGATTGTGTTGTGTATTTGAAGTATAGCTATTTTCCAGGAACGCCCCAGGGATCTTCTATTTGTGATTGTGTTCTAAAGCAACTACAGGATTATACAATATACAAGAGATATATGCAAGACGCTTCATGCATGACTGAGACTTGGATAACTGAGGTTCAGGTCTAAGTTGGGAAACTTTAGTGGAGAATTTTAGTGTTGTTGTTAGCTGCAGGTATTACTTTGTAAAATACCTTGTAAAATGTTAACCCTGTCAGACATGGTGTCAGATAAGCAGCATTACCCTGAAGAAAAAGCTGAAGTAGGGTAGGCATCGTGTTATTTGCTGAGAAGTATAATTCATGTAGCCGGTCTCAGTGTCACTCCAAAAGTGTTTTATTAAAGTATTAGACCTTAATCTGATTTAATAAGGGTGAGTATGCTGTTTACATGACTACTTGAAATATCAGACACCTGCAGAAGAGTCAGATTATTAAGTGCATGTTAACCCACTAAATGTTTTACAGACTGCACTAAATCCAATTAAACAGGCCTAATTATGATCACGTTCTAATGAAACATGTAGTAGGTCAGTGTTCTTTAATTACTGATTATATCCAGTATGTACTCAGAACAGAACATTGTGGAAACAGGTTTTTAAAAAAGACCCTTTTCATACACGAATATGCCATAAAGACATGGCTGGATGAGTCTGGTGCGGAGGAACTCCAGTGGCTTGCACAGGGCATTGACCTCAACCCCACTGAACACCTCTGGGATGAATTGGAACATCAATTGCAAGCCAGGCCTTCTCGTCTAGCATCAGTTCCTGACCTCAAAAATGCTCTTTTTACTGAATGGACACAATTTCCCACAGACAACCCCCCGAGGTGTTTCAATTTTTTATACTGTTTGGAATGCTCTGTGCTGTCCTTCAGACTGATGGCTTTTCTGTAGAAGAAAGGCTTGCTATTTGATCCGTGTCAAACCTGATGTCACTGTGAGCTGTGGGACGTGAGCGTTTGGGAGTAGCAAAGTGTAACATACTATACTTGCTTGCAATACAAGTAAAATGCACTTTACTGAGCTGTAAGCCTGTATGTTTTCTCTGTCTTCTGTTAACTGAGCACTCAGATACCCAGATGCATATCTAGGCCTACTGCTGTGTAAAGGTTGTGCAAGCTTTGCTATCAGCAATCACTAAACTGGTGCCACTCATCTTCCCAGTTCTCTCATATCAAAACTTCAATTCAGTTCAGTTCAGTTCAGTTCTATTATATTCTATTCTATTCTGTTCTGTTCTGTTCTGTTCTGTTCTGTTCTGTTCTGTTCTGTTCAGTTCAGTTCAGTTCAGTTCTGTTCTGTTCTGTTCTGTTCTGTTCTGTTCTGTTCTGTTCTGTTCTGTTCAGTTCTGTTCTGTTCTGTTCTGTTCTGTTCTGTTCAGTTCAGTTCAGTTCTGTTCTGTTCTGTTCTGTTCAGTTCAGTTCTGTTCAGTTCTATACTATTCTATTCTATTCTATTCTGTTCTGTTCTGTTCTGTTCTGTTCTGTTCAGTTCAGTTCAGTTCAGTTCAGTTCAGTTCAGTTCAGTTCAGTTCAGTTCTGTTCTGTTCTGTTCTGTTCTGTTCTGTTCTGTTCTGTTCTGTTCTGTTCTGTTCTGTTCTGTTCTGTTCTGTTCTGTTCTGTTCAGTTCAGTTCAGTTCAGTTCAGTTCAGTTCAGTTCTATAACTATTCTATCTGTCTGTTCTATTCTGTTACTGTTCTGTTCTGTTCTGTTCTGTTCTGTTCTGTTCAGTGCTCCTTGTCATAGTTGCTTTTGGTTTGATGAGATGGCTCCTCCGTCTCCGCCCCCTAAGTTCAATTTCAGTTATAATTTCAGCTTTGGTCAATTTTAGGATAGTCAGTATTCTTGTTAGATGTACAGGTTTTGTCCTGTTCCAGTGGTTTGCTTTTTCGGTCACTTTTGATTGTTATTTTGTGTTATAAATCGAAACTCGTGCCAGGCTCCTTCAGTCCCAGTTGTGCAGTTATTAAAACCTTAAGATAGAGAGGGCTGTATTGAAATAGGTAGACCTCAACTTTGCATGAGAGGACAAAAAAGTGGAACAGCGCAAAGACAAATTTGTCTGACAAAGTACAACTAATGGTACAAAATAAGTATTTATGTACAACAGACAGTAAGATTTCTGTGCTAGTCACGATGTCCACAATGTGAAAAAGAATCTCCTCTAACCCACACTGTGTAATGTTAGAATACTAGGACTGAAGTGCAAACAGTACTTGCAGTCTGCATATGCAGTAGAGAGAAAAACAGCTTAGTGTAAGTGTACATGTAGGAAAGTACAGTATGTTGAGGTAGCCAGGTGTGCAGTTAAATATGTGGTTATGAACAGCAGATGAATATATAAAATGAATAATAAATGTATAGTAGCTTTAGTGGTGTAGTAGTCTGAAGCAGAGAAGATGCCAGTCAAGCAAGCCTATTATATTAAAAAAGGGGTGACAGATAGGTCTGATGGCTGTTTTTGAACAGTTTGCTTTTTCATTCATTCGCTGAGGGCATATGAATTAAGTTTGCTATCTTAGAAACATTCTGCACCAGGACATAACTCCTGCTACTGGAAAGATGTTTTATGCGGTTGAACTTTCCTCAAATGTAGAAAAGGCCAGATTTTCTGGCTTTGGCTTGTGGCTCTTTTACAATTTTGCATGAACTGTACAGATATCACTTAGAAAAGGAAGAAATGACCCAGAATTGAAGATTGTGCTGAGCCACTGCAAACCAGCATTCAAAGAATTACATGCTTTAATACAAATGAAGCCTGTACTGTTGGAGAATTCTGTCACCAAAGAAAAGTTCCCACTGGATGGCATGGATAATTATAGCTGTCCAACATCAAAGGTCTGCTTTGAAGTGGTTAGCAGAGGATGCGTATGAATATGTGTGTGTGTGTGCGTGTGTGTGTGTGTGTGTGTGTGTATTCTGGTATGGTCAGAAGGTGTAATGTATTACTGAGGTGGGTGTTATAGTGGTACCAGAAGACAAACTTGCAGCAGTGAATAGCCACATATGACACTGATTTAGTACATACCAGCGATGAAGTTACTAGGCTTCAGATCTAAGTCGTGTTTATTTGAGGATGTTAGTGTTGTTATTAGCCTGCCAGCATTGTTTTGTGCAATGTCAACCCTTTCTAAAAACCTGAAGACGGATCAGATGTTTTTTTTTTTTTTGCCCCAGTTAAAAAAAGTCTAAAAGCTTAAATGCTGGTTGTGTTTGTACCCACACTGCCTGTTTTCTCCAAGTGTTATTGATAACCAGCTCTTACAGTATTTGATTTAAGCATTGATCGGAGTGCTCTGCAGAAAGTGGTAAGTGGTTAGAAATGTGCTTGATCCATATCAGCAGAAAATGCAGGATGGAATCTCGGAGGGTAATTAAGAATGAATCTAATCCAACCCTGTACCAAATCTGTGCTGAAGCAGTGCTCGTTCACGCTGGGCGATGTGATGATGGTAGCTGTGTATTTCACACTGTTTGAGTAGTTTCATTATGAAGCTTCACTGCTAGAAGACCCTCTGAAAGCTACAATATGGAAGAAGTGTTTTTTAAAACTAACAGAAGTGCCATTACTTTTGAAAAAGCAGATAATAGACGTGTAGAATAGAATTGCATATGTGCTGCTACTACTACTACTATTACTAGCACTACTACTACTATGATTACTACTACTAGTATTACTAGCACTACTACTACGATTACTACTACTACTATTACTAGCACTACTACTACTACGATTACTACTACTACTATTACTAGCACTACTACTACTACGATTACTACTACTACTATGATTACTACTTCTAATATTACTAGCACTACTACTACTACTACTACTACGATTACTACTACTACTATGATTACTACTTCTAATATTACTAGCACTACTACTACTACTACTACTACGATTACTACTACTACTATGATTACTACTTCTAATATTACTAGCACTACTACTACTACTACTACGATTACTACGATGTGTGTACTACTGCTATGATTAAATACTTCGAATAGCACTACTACTACTACTACTACTACGATTACTACTACTACTATGATTACTACTTCTAATATTACTAGCACTACTACTACTACTACTACTACGATTACTACTACTACTATGATTACTACTTCTAATATTACTAGCACTACTACTACTACTACTACTACGATTACTACTACTACTATTATGCACTACCCTTTCTAATTTACTAGCACTACTCCACTACTACGATTACTACTACTACTAGTTAGTACTTACTTTTAATATTACTAGCCTACTACGTTACTACCCACTACTACTTATTCACTATCTACGATTACATACTAACTTACTAGGTACTACTATGATTTAACTACTACTACTACTAATACTTACGTACTACTACTACTACTACTACTATGATACTACTACTACTAGTAACTAGCATACTGACTACTACGATACTACTACTACTATTACGAGTACTACTACTGATGCTACTATGATCTACCTACTATCGACTAGATGACTAATACTACTATATTACTAGTTACACTGAGTTTCCTTATGAAGATACTACTACTACTATTACTAGCACTACTACTACTACGGAGAACTACTACTTTACTACACTACTACTTACTGACTACGATTTACTACTTACTTACTAGCACTACTGCTACTACGATTACTACTACTATGATTACTACTACTACTATTACTAGCACTACTACTACTACGATTACTACTACTACTATGACTACTACTACTAATATTACTAGCACTACTACTACGATTACTACTACTACTATTACTAGCACTACTACTACTACGATTACTACTACTACTATTACTAGCACTATTACTACTATGATTACTACTACATTTACATTTACATTTACATATAAGGCATTTAGCAGACGTTCTTATCCAGAGCGACTTACAACCGTGCTTAGTGTTCTACTACTACTACTACTACTACGATTACTACTACTACTATGATTACTACTACTAATATTACTAGCACTACTACTACGATTACTACTACTACTATTACTAGTACAACTACTACTACGATTACTACTACTACTACTATGATTACTACTACTACTATTACTAGCACTACTACTACTACTATGATTACTACTACTACTATTACTAGCACTACTACTAGGATTACTACTACTTCTGTTACTAGCACTACTGCTATGATTACTAATACTACTATTACTAGCACTGCTACTCCTACTACTATTACTAGCACTGCTACTATGATTACTACTACTACTATTACTAGCGCTACTACTACTACGATTACTACTACTATTACTAGCGCTACTACTACTACTACTACTATTACTAGCACTACTACTACTACTACTACTACAATTACTACTATTACTAGCACTACTACTGCTTACTGTGACTACTTATGATTACTAGCGTACTACTACTTACTAAATACTACTACGATTACTACTACTATTACTAGCGCTACTACTACTACTACTACTATTACTAGCACTACTACTACTACTACTACTACAATTACTACTATTACTAGCACTACTACTGCTATTACAAGCACTGTTACTGCTATGATTACTACTACTACTACTACTACTTCCAGTCTCCAGTTTAAGCCACTGTGCAACCCTGTCTTTCCATTTACATCACACAAAACCTGCAGAGTGCTGTTATAGCAAGCAGTGACAAAAAGGGGCTGTAATTTTATATGAATTATTTATGAATCATATCTTATTGAAAAAAGTGGATAAACATGCAGTCCATACCACATATAGCAGAGAAGATATTTTATGATTTAAATTTGATAGTTGTTTTTTGCTATGCTCTATAAAGCCGTGCAAACTCAAGCTTGCCAATATGGAATGTAATATGATGGTACTGATTATGTAATAACTGTAGCACTTTACAATTCAGTAATAAGTGGGTAATTACACAGTTATATTCAGGTAACATATTGTACAAAAAAATATCATTTCTTAAGTAATAAGTTAGAAAATGTAATGGTAATAAGACAGTAATAATACAGAGAAATAATGGTAACTAATCATATTAGCATAAAAAATTGTATGCTGATTTTGTCATTTGTATAAAACAGTTAAATTCTTCAAAAGAATTGGGGTGCTATGTTGATTTGGGACACTTTATTCTATGAGCACAGGGCACCTTCTTATAGATGTAATGTATATATATGTAATGTTACTGTTTGCTGTGATTAGTAAGGAGGTCCAGGTATTGTTTGTTAGTTATTTTTTAGACTGATTCACACTGAGAGGAGGCGTGCTTAGGTCTTGTGGAGAAGAAGCCCTGGCTGAGATGGGCCTGCTGCCCATTAAAAGACTGATTAATCGACAAATTGAGCTTTAAGACAATGTTGGCAAGCAATTTAACGCTCTTAGCAGATTCATTTTCTCTTCATTCTGTTATTACACGCTTGGCCGGCCCCACGGCGCTGGTCAGGATGTCACGGCACAGCAGGGAGGAGCTGTTCCATTTACTCTCGTCCACACCAAGCCATCCTTTCTGCCAAGCTGACGGGTGATTCAGCCTGGCACAGAGTGAAAGGCTGATGGGGTTGTTTTGGCTACAGAGGTGGAAATGTGTGTATTTAGAAGTACTGCACCTGGAGGGTTTTTGACCTTTACTTCTGGGATGGGAGTCACCAAATATTTGTGGTAATTGATTGTGTAATTGATTATTATATTAGTATAATATTAATTATTAAATTGTCAATATCAAGCATACAGTACCAGCCAAATCGTTTGATGAGGAGTGTATTTATAATATATAACTCACTATAAATGAATTCCCAATACTAACTAACTATACACACATTTTTCCCAGTATAATCTATAATATCTATATATGCACTTGCTCCCAATATTGACTTACTTAAACATCTATTATCAATATTAACTATTCACATATGTAATTATTACCAATTTAATTGTAATATAAATATAAACTATAAATTAGTTACCAATAATAACTAACAAAATCAAATGTAAGACAGGATTATTGGCAAACATGAAAATAAAACAAACAAATAAATAAATAAATAAATAAATAAATAAATAAATAAGTCAACATACACTGATTATCAGCTAGTAATAACAATGCACTTTTGGTTATGTGTGTCAATTAGGTATATGTACATGAGAAGACAGTCATTGTTGTAACTGTTATTGATGAATAATCTGAATTCTGAATTATATAATAAATCTTTAGTTATGCATTTATTATACACTGACTACAGATCAGCATTTAGTTAGTCTAATCTCTATTAACATAATTGCTTATGCTCACTTTAAAGCATGTGACCTTTGTACTTGTGTTTATGACAGCAGGTCATTAGAGTAATGTACTAATTACAGATTCAGTTACTGGGCGTATATTGTTGCTTTTCTAAGAAGACCTCATATCTTAAAGTTTATTGCCTATCAGTTTTTGCCATAAATTAAGATAGTTTGTGACCTTTATACTGCGTGTAGGGACCATAGGAAAGGGCCAAAATTACTAATATACTGTACTGTATGGAAATAAGTCGGGTAACACTGAATTACATTAAAAGTGAAAGTGTGCTTTCCTTTTTTCCTTTTAAGTTATGATTTTGGAAATATGATGTTTTGTTTCTGCAGCATTCATATGGTGACTGTGTATTTTGTCACTGTCTTATTCTAAGGGGTTGACCTCAGGTTAGTATCACTATTAAAAACATTTAATGTATAATTATATGAGGATATATATTGACTACAGCCATTTCATTTGTGCATTGTTCGCCGATGGTACTGCTCCGTGTATATAGGGCTAAACTATTAGTCATTTTTATATCAAGTTAAAAGTTGAAAAAGTTGAAAAATAATTGAAAGAAATTTCAATTATTCTTATAGTATATATTATAAATTTTCTCCTCTTCACGAAAGGTAGAAAGTAATAGCATGAAGCTTGTAAACCAACTATAGATGGTTTAGACCCATCAAAAAGACCCATATGCTGTGTACATAAACACCACCCTATTTAACAGACAGTATGTCAAGCAGGTCAACGGACTGTGTTAGAGCCTCAAGCCAAAAACAGTGGACACATTAGTCTCCATAAACTAAAAAGGGGTGGCTCTTACTTTATAGAAAATTGTTGCAGTTATCATCACAGTTATAACATTGGTACGAAATATTGTTCGGCCTTAACTACATATTTGTTATATATTTATTGATTTTAAATAACTGCATCTGTGTTAACACACCCCATTAAGGACTTGTTATTATACAGAAAATTACATAATGTGCAATTGTCATTTTTTTATATTGCCACTGTTCAAAGAAAACGGTTTATTGATATGTGTATAATTCGAACACAGCAGCTGTCTTGTTAAGTGGTATGAAAAAATCATGATGAATGGACTGGAGAAATGGTCCAAAATCAATAACAGGAAATTCTCTTTGCATTAACTTACTTTAGTTAAGAATGTACTTACACCCTTCTGTAAATCCAGTTCCATTGATGACATATTGGTTGCAAATCAGGGAAAGGTAAACATATTTGTTGGTGGTTAGCAAGTCACTGGTGTTCTTTGTGATCTGTTAACTGATAGGTGCCACATACAAAGCATTATACAATACATCAATACGTTATAAACAACCTCCAGGCCATTAATATAGGTGTTATTGGTGAGATTACTAAGTGAATATGGTATTGATTTTATATTGAGTTCAGATCAATGTTAAATTTGCATCTGTTCCATACATGCACTCTGTATTCACTGTGTGGTTTAGAGTCAATAGGGTAAGTGTTTCAGATGCAATTACTGAATATAAAATGATATTCTGATTACTGATTATATGTACTGATTATGGATCAATACTGAGTCTGGATAGTCAATCTGGCATGCTTGCCTACACGTTCTTGTGTCTGGGTTTGTGTGTTTGATAGCAAGTCATTGGTGGAACTGTTGTTAGTTTGATTGTGATTGAGATAACTGAGTGTGTAATTATGTATTAACTGTATATTTAATACAGTTTCGCACATAATAGTGTGTTTGCATATATCTGACAAGGTGAATTGTGATGACAGCAGGTCACTAGAGGGTGCACAGTTTTCCTCCCTCCTGAAAGTTCTGTTAAACATGTGTATGCTCTTTCTCGCCTAGTAGCAATTAGCCAAACCTCTTGAGCTACACAGCAGGTAATTAGCACTTAGCTATATCCCCACACCATCGTGCATTTACACCTCTGTTTAGCATGCTAAACCCGCAGCAGGAACACACACACATGCACACGCTGGCAAGAGTGACATCAATTCTCAAGTCAATGTGGTGCAAAATGATTTCTGTTCAATGTATGGATTTGTTCTTAACAAATGAGCTGTTGTGTAAGGTACTTAAAGTCGTGACCAAAATGTGAATTGGGTTTTTCTTTCCACACTGTGATAATTTTGAGATATCAGGGAGGGTCTCCGAGCTAGCTAAGCAGTATCTCTTAATGATAGTTCATGATGGTGGGGTGGGGTTTGTTTTTTTAATTGCAAACAACTAAAAGAAGACATATTTCATATGAAAACGTCAACGTTTTTGATTTTATCATATACACAAACTTTAATTTGATGACTGAAACGGTATACACAAAGAGATGGTATAGAGACAAAGTTCAAACTTAGAAATTGGTGGTAATGATCAAGAGCACCTGTTTTGGAACTTCCCACAGTTTATTACTGCATCTACAAATGCAAGTGAAGACTCTATTATGCAAGAAAACAGCCATACATCTGCAACCATCCATCCAGAAGTGTGCTAAAGCTTATCTGAGATGGACTCATGCAAAGTGGAAATGTGTGAGCATCAGAAATAAGCATTGTCTTCAATTGTCTTCTATGGCCAAATGAGTTCACCAGTTGTCCCACTTGTTACCTACCAGCCTCTGTCATGGTATAGGGGTGTGTTGTGCTGGTGGCATGGGTACCCATGCACCTCTGTGAAGGCAAAATTAATGCTGAGGGGGAACATACGCATTTCAAAGCACTGCCATTTAGACAACCTCTTTATCAGGGACATCTCTGCACTTTACATGCGTTGCAACAGTGTGGCTTTAGAGCAAGAGTGCAGTACAGACTGGTCTTCCATTGAAACCGCATGCCATCAAAATGCAACATGAAGCCCACTGTTGAGCAGCTAAAGTGCTATATCAAGCAAAACATGGAAAAAATCCATTTTCACAAGTGCAGGTTTTGGTGTCCTCTGTTCCTAAACAATTCTTGTTTTTTAGAATCGTTGTTAGAAGGAAATGTCATAGTCAGTGTCAAACATGGCCCTCTCCCAAGCAAATGTGAAATGAGCATCTTGTTTTTGTTTTATGCTGTTGCTAATTGAATACAGGTCGAAAAGGGTGTGCAAATCATTGTTTTCATTTCAGTAACATTTTTCCTACTGTCCTGTTGTTTACAGTTAAAAAATGGGTATGGACTAGTTTCTGTTCAAATTACAATTAACACCAAATAGATTCTTCTACTGCATATATAACTCCTACACTAAGAGGTGTTGAGCCAATTTAGCTTCTTATAAAAATAAATAAAACAATTTTTAGATCTACCTTCCTGCAGAGTATTGCTCAAACCAAAATTGCCCCTACCTGATTATTACCTTCAGATAGTCTCATTTGGATTCAGCAGGTAGGTGTGCTAAGATCTGGGTTGGAGGTGAAAAATTCAGGAGGGTAAATCTCCAGAAGGAGGGTTGGTGACCACTGTGCTAGCATCTGCCTGCAAAGCTCGGAATTCCCTAAGGCTCCACTTTGCCATCTGAAATGACGAAAGCTCTCTCACGATAAAAACATTGCAGATGAAAAAAGAGGTTGAATAAGTTTGAGTCTTTAAATGCGGAGATGTGTTGAGATCTAAGCCTGAACATCTGGGTTCTGATTGGCTGAGTTTTCCTCATCTGGGCCGAGATTGCATCATAACCCCTGCTTTTATGCTGCAGATGGTGGCAGGTTTCTCTGTCACTTCATCTCTCGCTCTCTCCATCTCTTTCTCCTTTTCTTTCTCCTTCAAAGAACTCAACTTGACTGACAGATTGTCAGCAAATGGCTCTATCAGAGTGTGGAGACGTTAAGGGAGCTAATTTCACATGCACGCACACACACACACACACACACACACACACACATATATATATATATATATCTTGCTATTTTCTACAAAGTGGGCTGAATGTTGTAAGTCGAAGCTACATGTGAGATGCCACAAGCACTTTTAATAAAACAGACAGATCAAAATGAAATGCAGTGACAGCTTTTCCTTCAACATGTAGATGAAAAATTATATAAAATAAGAGGTTGCGACTGGATGGCATGGGTGGTATCTTATCAGCTCTTTAAGCCTTCTTGTTCCATTGTAACTTCAGCGGCCATATGTTTAGGAATGTGGTAGATCACAGCACTGCTCTTGCATATTCACAGTCTCCACCATCTCCTCTTAGTGCTAGTGTTGAATAAAACTCAGTTTTTACATACAGTCATGGTGGTAAATAATAAGGTGTGTAGTTGTTTATTAGGATGAAAAGTGCACCACAGCTAGCATAGTGGCTAACATAACAACAGTGTTAGCAAAACACAGCGACACTGTAGTTTTGTATTTGTACCCGCAGCTGTAGCAGCTTTTACATGTTTATGTTAGTGTTTTAATTCGTTATTTAAAAAGTCATTATTGACTAGAATAAAGAACATATAGAATATAGAACTAACTGGAGATAGAATGCTATGAGAAATTATATATACACACATATATATAATCGCTGTGCAAAGAAAAACGATCATCTGTTTCACACTGTTTACACTGTGTGACAATTTCATGAAGAACAGACCAACAGAAATGGTCCAAAACTGCTTGGAAAGACGTCTGGTTCAATTGGCTTCCAATCAAATTAAACAAGGTTTTTGGCCTCTCCTGTAAATTGGCCATTTAAGAGATACCTGTTTTTGTAAAATGTATATGTATATATGATGGAACCAGTTTTGTTCAGGCAATTTCGGGCCAAGTTAGTGATGCTTAAAGGTAAAAGTTGACAGTAATGGAGATACAAGTTTTTCTTTGGACAGCAACAGTATTTAAGGTACATGGTTGGATCTTAAAACAGTTTACATTATTTGTAAATAATGAGGAACCTTTGAAGCACCTTTTTCTGAAGTTGTATAGCGACGCTATGATATATTTATTCCCCAGGAAGCCTTTATTTTCACCTCATAATACAGACAGGATGAGGAGCTCAGACAGAGATAGACTACAGATAGACAATTGACTTGTAAAATGGGTTGGAGAAATTATCTATCTGTATGACCCCTGTAGATAATTTAGTCAGAGAAAGTTTTTGTTCTCCCTATGCAAAGGCCTGGTATACACACATCCTCAGTAAGATTTTGTAATGGTCATTTTTGGGAATACAAAAATAAGCTGCTGTTCCATTACTGAAACATGTTGGTGTTAAATGGACTGCTGTCTGAGAGGTGGAGGGTCACAAGCATTCATCTGTGCCTTTTCTTTACACACAGATATTTCTTGAGATTCCCTGAATGTTTTGATGATACGATGCACTAAAAAGGATGAAATACCTGAAATCCTTGCACTTTCTGGCTGATGAGTGTTACGGTATTCCAGTGTTAGATTATTACAGTTTGAGTGTGACAGTTTTACAGTGTTAGAGTGTTACAGCATTCCAGTGTTAGAGTATTACGTATCCCAGTATTGGAGTATTACAGTATTCCAGTATTAGAGTGTTACAGTATTCCAGCATTAGAGTATTACATTATTACAGTGTGAGAGTGTATTCCAGTGTTAGTGTTACAGTATTACAGTGTTACAGTATTCCAGTGTTAGTGTTACAGTATTCCAGTGTTAGAGTGTTACAGTATTACAGTGTTAGTGTTACAGTCTTACAGTGTTAGAGTGTTACAGTATTCCAGCATTAGAGTATTACATTATTACAGTATGAGAGTGTATTCCAGTGTTAGTGTTACAGTATTACAGTGTTACAGTATTCCAGTGTTAGTGTTACAGTATTCCAGTGTTAGATTGTTACAGTATTACAGTGTTAGTGTTACAGTCTTACAGTGTTAGAGTGTTACAGTATTACAGTGTTAGTGTTACAGTATTACAGTGTTAGAGTGTTACAGTATTCCAGTGTTAGAGTGTTACAGTATTCCAGTGTTAGAGTGTTGCAGTGTTAGATTATTATAGTGTTAGAGTGTTACAGTATTCCCGTGTTAGAGTATTACAGTATTCCAGTGTTAGAGTGTTACAGTATTCCTGTGTTTGAATGTTACAGTATTCCAGTGTTAGAGTGTTACAGTATTCCAGTGTTAGAGTGTTGCAGTGTTAGATTATTATAGTGTTAGAGTGTTACAGTATTCCCATCTCAGAGTATTACAGTATTCCAGTGTTAGAGTGTTACAGTATTCCAGTGTTAGAGTGTTGCAGTGTTAGATTATTATAGTGTTAAAGTGTTACAGTATTCCCATCTCAGAGTATTACAGTATTCCAGTGTTAGAGTGTTACAGTATTCCAGTGTTAGAGTGTTGCAGTGTTACAGTAGATTATTATAGTGTTAGAGTGTTACAGTATTCCCGTCTTAGAGTATTACAGTATTCCAGTGTTAGAGTGTTACAGTGTTACAATGTAAGAGTTTATGTGTTAGTGTTACAGTACAGTTATCAGCAGATGTTATATCATTAAATGCCGTTTTCCTTTTCCCTTCTGTTTTTGGATTCTTGTTTCATTTCTCTCTCTTTTGTCTCCCTAGGCACGACAAGGCAGCCGAAAGAAGGAGAGGTCCCGGGAGTGGACTATAACTTTGTGTCTGTGGAGCGTTTTATGGAACTGGAGAGAAGTGGGGCACTGCTAGAGAGTGGAACATATGAAAGTATGCTACAGATTTTATTTACACACTTTCTCACAGAAAGAAAAACACATAGTTTTGTTCATATTCAGTGTTCTGCAATAATGTTCTTTGATGGACAGCTGTGCAGTCAACACCATCTTTATTAGAAACACTTACCTTATACTTCCACTCACTGGCCACTTCATCAGAAACACCCACCAAGGGCTTCCACTCACTGGCCACTATAGTAGAAACACTTACCTTGTATTTCCACTTACTGGCCACTTTTGTGTGTATATAGTCCTTGTGAATATATTAATTCTACATAAGTAGTCTGAACTAATTTGGTAGAATGATCCATATAGTGTTTCTAGTTGTGTAATGTCTGTAATAATGGTAATTAGGAAGCTGCTGTAGACCAAATCATAGTGTTTGTAAACATGAAGGTTGTTTAACCTGCATCCAGTCGTGTGGAAGCAGCTCAATTTATATACCTGTAAAATAGAAAAGTCATAACATTGAAAGTGATGAAATCTTGTATTTATTTTTGAGACTGAATTGTCAATTCCAAGTTATAGATCCTATTAAATTTCATTTTATATCAGTTTGAAATAGCCACACAGATTCAGCAAGTTGCAGCCTTAGTATCATACAGGCTTACTAATATCGACATGAGTGAATTTAGGAATATCTAGTTTGTGAATGCTTCGAGGTACAGCATGTTTCATCAAAAAATCTATCTATTTTTGCATTGTTGTTCTCAATATCCAGAGTTAATAACTATCAGCATTAGTACAAAATCCTGTTGTACCAGCCAGTGCTACAAGTGTACAAAGGGAATATTTATTTCCCCCTTAAACCATGTTATATATAGAGCTTAATTATGGGGAATAGTTATTAGGGGACTATTTTCCCCTAAAACTGTGTTCTATATAGAACTCTATTGTAAGGAATAGTGACTAGGGTTTTATTTATTTGCTATAAACAGAGTTTTTAATAGCTCTTGAAGATAGCGAACAGTAATTAGTAAGCTGTGGAATCTTATTTAGGGTTCTATTTATTTTCTCTACAACAGTATATAGTGCTCCAGTGTAGGGAATAGTATTTAGGGTTCTATTGATTTTCCCTACAACAGTGTTCTATGTAGCACTTTAATCTAGGGAATAGTAATTAGGGGGCTATTTATTTATGGCTGTTCACTACGGCAGGGTTGTGACTGTGTTTGGGTTGAACTTGGGGTCCTTTACTCATTTCCTGGTCTATGACTGGTTGCAGATAACTATTACGGCACACCGAAACCCCCGGCGGAGCCCAGTGCTCTGCTGCTGAACTTCCCAGGCTCCGCCCCCAACACAGACGGCAAACGCAGACGCAACAAATCTGTCAGCAACATGGAGAAGGCAGGGATAGACCCTCCAGAAGAGGAGGAGGAGGAGAGGCCCATTGTCAATGGCAACGGAATCACAATTACACCAGGTGAGGAGATGCTGATATGGCTGTAAAGAAGGAAAAAAATGAGGAAGTGAGAGCAAAAGACAAAGTATAAGGAAGGCAAGGGACAAATAGATTTCATAGAGTCACTAATCATTATAGCCTCTTTAAAGGAGTCAAAATCTTGGGTGTGTGTAGTCCGTCACTGTCTTGGGTTTCAACTTCATGTTAATAAATGTATAAGTAAGGTCTAAAGAGAATACGAAGTAACATACACGTTAGTATATATCGTTGCTGTTATAATAAACTCAGATTTGTTTCTGTAATAAAAGCATTGCTGTCACAATCAATTATAGGCATAATATATATAAGTAATCTGTTTTTTAACAATACAAACTATAACAATCATAAACAATGCAGAGCATTTTAAAGATGACAGAATTAATGTAGACTAGAGACTACATCAGAATCCAAATCCAAAAAACAAACAGCTCATTTTCAGTTTGAACCCCGGAGAATATCAACAAGGGACAAATATTCAGCTCAGGATTGCACAAAAACTGCTGGCAGTATTTATAGTATAACTGGTCCAGGTAATAGGTAAAAGTATATGGGAGTAGTATTGTGTGGAAGTTTGGTGATCCAGAAAAATTGGAGTATGATAGATTATTATCAGTAGTAGTATAGTGGAGGTTAGATACAGATTTGGTTATCCAGATAAAAGGGAACAGTGTAGTGTAAAGGTTAATATCCAGGTGAATGTGAATAATACAGTTTCTGGGGTAATGATATGGTTTATGTATTTGGTAACTCTGGCAAATGGTAAAAATCATGTTATTCAGTTCTATAGAAATAATATAGTGTAGGGATTGAATATAGATGTAGTGATCCAAATGAATGAAACAATGTAGTGTGGAGATGTGATTGCCCAGGTAAATGGCAATTATTATTATAATATGGTGGTCCAGGTATATGGGAATAATATGGCAGGAGGATATGGCAGTTCAGGTAAATGGGAATAATATAGTGTGAGGACATGGTTATCCAGGTACATAGGAATAATATAGTGTGAGGACATGGTTATCCAGGTACATAGGAATAATATAGTGTGAGGATATGGTTATCCAGGTACATAGGAATAATATAGTGTGAGGACATGGTTATCCAGGTACATAGGAATAATATAGTGTGAGGACATGGTTATCCAGGTACATAGGAATAATATAGTGTGAGGATATGGTTATCCAGGTACATAGGAATAATATAGTGTGAGGATATGGTTATCCAGGTACATAGGAATAATATAGTGTGAGGACATGGTTATCCAGGTACATAGGAATAATATAGTGTGAGGATATGGTTATCCAGGTACATAGGAATAATATAGTGTGAGGACATGGTTATCCAGGTACATAGGAATAATATAGTGTGAGGATATGGTTATCCAGGTACATAGGAATAATATAGTGTGAGGATATGGTTATCCAGGTACATAGGAATAATATAGTGTGAGGACATGGTTATCCAGGTACATAGGAATAATATAGTGTGAGGACATGGTTATCCAGGTACATAGGAATAATATAGTGTGAGGATATGGTTATCCAGGTACATAGGAATAATATAGTGTGAGGACATGGTTATCCAGGTACATAGGAATAATATAGTGTGAGGATATGGTTATCCAGGTACATAGGAATAATATAGTGTGAGGACATGGTTATCCAGGTACATAGGAATAATATAGTGTGAGGACATGGTTATCCAGGTACATAGGAATAATATAGTGTGAGGATATGGTTATCCAGGTACATAGGAATAATATAGCGTGAGGATATGGCAGTTCAGGTAAATGGGAATGATATAGTGTGAGGACATGGTTATCCAGGTACATAGGAATAATATAGTGTGAGGACATGGTTATCCAGGTACATAGGAATAATATAGTGTGAGGATATGGTTATCCAGGTACATAGGAATAATATAGTGTGAGGATATGGCAGTTCAGGTAAATGGGAATGATATAGTGTGAGGACATGGTTATCCAGGTACATAGTAATAATAAAGTGTGAGGATATGGGAATTTAGGTAAATTGAAATAAAATAGTGTGTCTATGCGGTGATGTAGGTAAATAGGAATAACGTGAGAATATGGTGATTCAGTTAAATACATTTTGATTAAATAGTTTTAGTGTTCCAGTCCTAGCAGATTTGCCCTCTTAAATCTGCTTCAGCTAACAGAATTTAGCAAGTGGTTAACAGAACTCAAAAGCATGAGAATGGGAAGCTCTTTGAAAACAGTATGTTTGTGCTGAAATAGGAACCTGACTAAATTGAGTATTATTTACTTTCACCTCTGAGCTTTTTACATTGCATAGGTGGACCTTTTGAAGTTTGAAGTGACTGTGTCCAGCCCTGTAACCTCAGTTCTGAGGGATATCTGTGAAATGGCTGATTTTGCTGGACTGACTAAAACACTGACCTGGTGTTGGAGAGCAGGATGGAGGAAGTGCTGATATGAGCTGTTGGTCAGTCTATCACAAATTAAAATGTCCAGTGGGGGATGTGCCCTTTCGCCTGCTGTAATTTTCAGGCCTGTTACCTGCTGCATCATGTTACCTAGCAACTGTCTCCGCTCCACATCACCACACGATAACCAGCATCGTTAGAGCAATAACCTAGCAACCAGCTCAGCAGCATGTCATCACATACCTCACATTCTTCATCCAGTCTGTATAAGAGAAGAGAATAGAAAAAGAGGAAGAATAGAAAGAAAACAGAGAAAGGCAGGTAGAGTGAACTAGTGGAACAGTGAGAGAAAGAGAGATAAAGTAAAAGAGAAAAAGAATTAGATGAGAATATAAAGAGAAAGAAAAAAATCAAAGGGAAAACAGAGAGAGAGAGAGAGAGAGAGAGAGAGAGAGAAAGGAAGAGTGGGTGGACAGAGTAAGCATGAAAAAGAGACAAACGGTCAAGGCGTGAAGAGGGAGAGAGAGAGAAAGATAAAGGAAAAAGGAGGGAGAGAGAGAGCGATCATGGGACAGGAGGGGGCAAGAGTACAAAGCAGAGGAGAAAGAGATGGGGCAGGAGTAAGGACCTTGCAGCCATCCATCATCTTGATTTAGGGAGAAAGGGAAGAAGAGAGATGGAGAAAAGAGAGAGAAAGAAAGAATGAGTTATCTCTAAAAGCAATCCAGCTGAGTCTATTTTTCATTTCTCTCTCTCTTTGTTTCTGCTCCTCCTTCTCTCTTTCTCTCTCATGCCTCTCCTTTGGGAGCCGCAACCACCATAACTCTAACTAGGACACATCACTCACTCACTCCCTCCCTCTCTTTATCGCTCTATCTCTCTCCTCAGTCACTCTTGTTCTCCCTTCCTGCCCTGTTCCTCATGTCTGTCACTCTTTTTCAATTTCTTTCTCTCCTTACTCTTTTAGTCTGACTCTCCAGCTTTATCTTTCTCCCTCTACTTTCTCTCTTCATTTGAATCACAGTGTCCTTGGCTCCACTCTTCTTTAGATCTAGCTTTTATAATCCTCTCCTCCAATTCTCTCAGTAAATCTATCTCTCTCCTCCATCTCTCTCTGTCTTATCCACTTTCTCTCTTCATCTTTCTCTCTCACTCACCCTCCACTGCCGCTGCCTCTATAGCTGAACTGTTGTGGATGGGAAATATACCTATAGTGTTATAGACCTGTTAGTCTAGAGCTATTAAAGTAACACTGCTAGGCCATTTAAAAGAAAATTCGAAAATGGGGGAAGGAGGATCTTCCACCAAGACAGTACTACATATCACAAGGCCAGAGGTTTTTGACATTGGTTAAAAGAGCATGACCAAGGCTTCCAAGTACTACCCTAGCCCCCTAATTCCCCAGACGTGAACCAATTGAGCATCTGAGGGGGCACCTTGATCGTTGCGTTCACTCCATAGATCCTCCCCCACACACCCTCCAGCAGCTGTGGAATGCACTGCAGTCAGCATATCTCCATATACCTGTGACAACCTACCAGGACCTTACTTCCAGCGCATCTAGCTGCTGTCTGTGCTGCGTACGGCAGTTACTCTGTATAACAGCTCATCATAGTGTTACTGGACTGTAATAGTTCAACAAGGAGAGCTTAGTACATAAAACTGACATACAGTAAACCTCAAACTCTGTTTACTCATTCACTTACAGATCCTGCATTAGCAAAAGAGGGCAGGACGATGAGCCAATTGCAAACTCCTAAACTGTTATGTAACGATCTTGACTCATTAATGTTTACATCACCAAAATTTACATATGACATGGGATTTTGTCTTTTCACCCCCTTTAAACTCTTTAAACGAAGCTGAAATTGATTCTTTATTCACCAACTGCTTCATCAGATATTCCAGGTTTATCAGAAGGTACAACTTAAGGTCTCTGTTTTCTCTTTTTTCTCTGTTTTGTAATTTGTTGTTTTAGTCTCCTTTAAAATAAGAATTTGAAAGTGCTGGAAGCCAGGGTAAGGAGGGCTGGACGTTATGGTGCTGAACAATGATAGACATTAGCAAAACAAAATAGGAGAGTCACTGAAGTGTTGAGTGTGTGATGGTGGCTACAGCCTCTGAGGTCTGCATTTGGGGATAAGGAGAAAAACTGAGCTCTGATGTGCTCTGTATCTGTTCCTATCAGCCAGCTGTTGTTTTGTTATTGCTGATGTTTGATGAATGATTATATTATTTTTGTAAGCCCGATATAGTCTTTATTTAACTAGTTAACAGGACCTCTGTTCTGACTTATATTAGCATGTCAACATTTATTGTGTTTGAACATGTTTTTGATGTTTTGGTGACCGCCATCTGAAAATATTAATGACTACCATGTCCTGGTTACAGGCAAAAACATTCCCAAAACACATGAAATACTGGCTGCCAGCCAAGACCAGCGAGCGCTGATAACCAATATCACCAGGAAAAAACAGCATATTGTCGCTGTCCAAAGAAAGACAAGTATCTCCAAAACGGCAGCTTTAGAGGAGAGAATGAAAACATCATTTAATTAATGTATTGTCTGTCCAAGTACTTTTGGGTCATTTCTGTTGGTCCATTCATCATGAAATTCTCACACAGTGTAAACACCAGCTGCTGTGTTCAAATGATGCATAAAAGTAAAAATCAACAAAAATGGAGATACATGTTTTTTTACTGGACATTGATGATATGTTGGTCATCAGCACAAACCAGCAAAAAACAGTATGTGCTGGTAACCAGTATCAGCAGTAAAAAATAATATGTTGGTCACCAGCTGGTAACCAGTATTACCACTAAAAACCAGCATATGTTAATATGTTTTGAGCATGTTTTAGCCACCAGCACATGCTGGTTTTTTGCTGGTGACTAAAACATGCTCAAAACATAACAAACACTGGTCACCATCAAAAAACAGTATGTGCTGGTAACCAGTATCACCAGTAAAAACAGCCATAATGTTGGTCTTGACTGTTTTTTCAGCAGTTTCTGCTGTGTGGTGTGGTGTTGTCTAGGTTTATAAAACAGCATGCCAGAGTCAGAAACCACGTAAGCAAGTCTATGTGAGATTAATTAACAACATGATTTAGGAAAGCAGTTAGCACTGTGGGTCAGGTAGGAGCTTCTTTAATAGTTAGCTACATTAGCCCCATAGCTACAGTCCAAACTAAGGAAGAACCCGCATGTCTTGGCTACATTTGGGGTAAAGGAAAGTGGTGTAGGAATGTGGTGTCACTTGTTTCTTTCTTTGATACCAAGGAATGGTGGTGTTCGGAGAGGCATGTGTGATATCTTTGTGTGTTTATCTGCTTTAAATAAATCCTCTAATTTATTCTGTGGCAAATTGTTCCTGCGCTAGCCAATTAATCGCTTTTATTTATTAAAATTGTTGAATCTATTTATTACGGCAATGAAAAATAAATACATTTGCATTTATCATGATTAAGGTGGTTAATAATGGATTAAATTCCACTGTAGCTGTTTAATCTGAGTGTACTGCAGATGCTGCTAATCCCACAGGAGCTGTTACCAATGCACTGAAAGCCCACAGACAGGGAAACAGGAGCTGCATCATTTTGTAATACCCAAGAAAACAAAACATTGTTTAACTGAGGAGATTCTGAGGCAGATCTTAGATCTTAAATTGCAGGGAGAATTACAGTGCACAAGTCATATCTCTCTTGATGAGTGATTCAGCTGATGGAAAAAAGCTAATTATAGCAAAACAGATTTACTGCTTAAAAACCAAATACTAAAGCTGTGTGAGAAGTAGATCTAATCCACTCTGAAAACTCAGTGGAGGTGGATTGAATTGGTATCAGAAGCTAGTCAGCTTCACAGTAGCTGTAGATGTTTTATGTGTTCAAAAACGGTCCTACTGATGTTTATCAATATTAATTAATATTAGAACTTTATTTTGCTTTAGCAATACAGACATATGTAATCTACATGACACGCATATTGTCACCGTCCAATTAAAACATGTATTCCCAATTTTGGTTATTTTTACTTTTATGATCACTTGATCATGAACTGTCTTTTACATTATGTGAAATTTACGTGATGAATAGACCAACAGAAATTGCTTGGTAAAAGTCAGGTTCCATTGACTTACATTAAAGTCAGATTAGGTTTTTCCCTCTTCTGTAAGGTTTCCATTGTAGAGCTACTTGTTTTTCTTTGGACAGCGATGATAAACTGTTTCTGTGTTGTTTAGTTAGCCAAAAGGAATCCTGCAGACAACAAAGTAACACATTATCGTAGTGAAATTACAGGAGACCTATTTTTGGGAATTGTTGGAATTCCGTTTTCCCTTATACAATGTCATAAGCTTGGCCTGTCCTCACACAGCATCCAGAGAGATAAAGTTTTTCTTCTTCTTTACTTCTCTGAAACGTCCTGCTCCAGTCTAGCTTGTGAAGGTCTACCCACCTGTTCTACCTGACGTTAAGGATCTGAGTTTTATGGTCAGAGCAGGATCAGTAGCAGGATGGCGCTCTGGCGGTTGACCAATCAGAACTACGTGGGCAACCAGGCAATCAGAGCACACTGGGCTTATGAAGGGGCAGGACTTAAAGGTCTTACAGGGTTGAGTGTTTCAGACAGAGGATGTTTCCTGTAGACTGGGATTTTAGCCACTGCTTGTAGACCCATATGACCATACACTTCCATATACATGCAGATTCAGCTTCTTCCTCAAGCTATGGCCTTTGCCCAAAAATATTATAAAGTATATACACTCACCATCAAAGGTTCACACTCGGCCTCTCGTGCACAGTGTGACACATGTTAGCACAGCTGCTGTAGCTCAGCTTTTCAGTGTTTCAGGTTAGTACTCAGGTATGCAGGGTGTTGTTACAAATGAAATACCTTTGCTGGAGATTTTCCATGAACTGAGCAGTCTAGAGGTTGTATGTGCATTGTAAGCACCCATATTGTAGCATATCAGTTGGACCTGAGTGTGACCATATAAATAATAGGCTCTGTCTGTAGAGGATGGTCTGTTCAAACGTATATTGTGAGTTGTCACTAAGAAGCAAGATGTCAGTGTGTGTGATTTCTGCAAAAAAGACTTCAGCAAGACATAAAATTCAACAAGGAAGCTCCTCATGCCCCGGATGTGATTGTCACTGTTTGCTGTGCTGCAGAGACTGTTGTTGAAAGAGACTTTTGAGTAGCATGACAACAAAACTATGAAACATACTGTAGTTACAGCTGTACAGAAGTGCTTTTCTGGCATAGAACAGAACTACCTCTTCTTCACTGCAACGCTACTCAGTTCAAGGAAGCATATCTAGCTTATGCATGACTTGATTGAGCTGTTGTCAGAAATAAGCAAAATACACAAGTGTAACTGAAGGAGCTGCTTACACTGCACATAAAATCAGACTATAAAATAATTCACTGAGTTTATTTTTGGAGGAGGAGTGGTAGGACTGAAAGAAGCCTGCACCCGCTGGATTTTAATGATATAACTGTTTTGTAGGTGACTCATTATGGTATTCGTATCGGCATGCACCAAGAAGATTGTACTCATGTTCATGCTGGAAAGCTTGGCGTAGATGCATCCCTAGTTGTGAAATGCTGATGTGTGCGACACTGTTTTTGTCCTTTCACAGACTCCAGTGAGCAGGAGGATAAGAGCACAGATGCTTCGGGTGATTTGCACCCTGCAGCTTCAGCCGAGCCTGCCCCAGATGGCCCGAAGGAGGAAAGTGAAGCCCCTAAATCTCCACCAAAATCCCCCTTTAAAGTGCTGGAGAATGCCCAGGACAAAGCACAGGACGAGGAGCTGGGGCCACTGCCTGATAACTGGGAGATGGCCTACACAGAGAAAGGAGAGGTCTACTTTATAGAGTAAGTGTGGAACTTGTGATGTACACTTGTGCAGACCGTGGTGTGGCTGAGAGTTTGAGATCGGCCCACCTCTTTAAGTTATCCACCCAGGAGTGTCTTTGTGGTCGGGAACAGACTAGTGATGAAGTGTACTCTAACAGCATATTAGGTGGAGCTAAAACAGAGGGTGTTCAGAGAAAGTGGATTATTTTGACCACTACCATCTCAGAGTCACTGCTATACTGAAAATGATCACTAATTACAGATATGACCACTAATATGACCACTGCCATGTTAGTGTCACTGTGATGCTAAGAATGATTCATCCAATTTATATGTGGACAACAGCGATCCTGTGGAACAGTCAGGAATGAACAACAGATGAGCCCTGTAATAGTGCACCTGCATAGTCTATTGATAAGGTGATGGATCTCATAAATTGTACAGCAGATGAAAGTAGGGTTTTTTTAATAAAGTGGCCAGTCAGTGATAGTACAAGGTAGGTGTTTCTAATAAAGTGGCCAGTCAGTGATAGTACAAGGTTTGTGTTTCTAATAAAGTGGCCAGTGAGTGGATATACAAGGTTGGTGTTTCTAATAAAGTGGCCAGTGAGTGGATATAAAAGGGTGGTGTTTCTAATAAAGTGGCCAGTGAGTGGATATACAAGGTTGGTGTTTCTAATAAAGTGGCCAGTGAATGGATATATACAAGGTTGGTGTTTCTAATAAAGTGGCCAGTGAGTGGATATAAAAGGGTGGTGTTTCTAATAAAGTGGCCAGTAAATGGATATATACAAGGTTGGTGTTTCTAATAAAGTGACCAGCCTGTAGAAGTACATGGTAGGTGTTTTTTATAAAAGGGTCAGTAAGTGGAAGTCCAAGGTTGGTGTTCCTACTAAAGTGGTCAGTGAGTGGTAGCTGGTGGTTATTGGAAGCTACGTGTAGGTGAATGAAATAGACTACTTCAAAGGCACGTGTAATAAATTGTACAGCGTATAGTTATAATTAAATAAATGCATCTCAATCAAATGCATAGCAAAACAACAATAAATGCCGGTAACTCTGATAATGCATCAAACCTAATGAAACATATGAAAACACGTTAAGCTTAATCAACTTCTGTCAACTGCCTTCTTTTCAACTGTATGAGCAACAGCACTCTTCCTTCAGTCATTCCCCAGAGATACATCTTCTCTCTATCACCATCCCAGGAGAAATACAGCACAGCCACACTCACAGCAGCGACAGCTTTTAGGAAGGATTTATTTCAGAAGCCAGCGCATGAAATTAGGCTTTATTTAGCACTACAACATGCTCACAGAGAAGCACAGTTAAGGTCTTTATCCAAAAATCAAAGAACCCAAATCTAACCAAAATATCTTCAAGTATTAACAACATTGTTTTGTTGCTCAAAGGCGCAAAATCTGGCCTTTCATCCAGAGTTTCACCACAAAAACCTGGCAGCTTCACTTATACTTTTGCGCCATTGCAAACCTTCACTGTAAAAAGTGCAAGCTAAAAAGTATTTCATGTTTTTACAAGCAACTAAACCAGTTTTACTTAGCTTAAAATGACTTTAATTGAAAGGATCATTCACACAAAGTACTTTTTATAGGTTGATTAAATCTAGTAACAACATTTGCTTGTAACAACCTGAAGTAACCAGCAATAAACCTTTAACATCGATGTTTTGACATTAAGCGTGCTTACGCAAAGGTGGCACTTTAAGCCTGTTTACGTCTTATGGTAAGAGTTTTTGTCTGAACCTTATATCTAGATGAACTAGATGAACTAACACATTTTTCTGGAACTCAAAGTGATCAGGTAAGATCTGATTTCACCTTTTAGTCCCCTTAAACAGCTTGTCAAAATATAGGGCTCTTGATTCAGAGATAACTTCATCCTGCATAGCGTCCATCTTCTATTTCCTTGTTTTTCCTCTGGCCTGCTAGTCAGTGCTGGGCAGATGCAGTTCCACTCATGTAATTGTATACAGATAATGAAAAGACATTCCATTTACACTCATATTAAATGCGGGCAAGATGAAATTCACTCTCTGACCGCCTTAGACTGTGCTTTGAGTAATCTGATCACAGTGGGGTTTAACACCTGATCATGTTCATGTTGTTGGGTGAATTAAAATGCAAGGGGTAAATCGCTTATTTAACACCTGTAAAAATAAACGCAAGGTCACATGATTGTGACACCAACAACATGGATATCTTACAGAAGACAACTGTCTGAGAAGCCTGCTCTTTTCAGCTCCACAGCTCTGGTTTCCCGAAGGCTAGCAATGCATATCCAGCACTCAGACAGGGCAGGGGCACATCACTCCTACTGACCTGTGGAGTTTCGCTTGGTTTATTCACTGATCTACAGAGCTTCAAAGATCAGATATTGAATGGCGTTATCTTTGGTTTTCCCAAAGACTACGATAAAGCGGCCTGTCACTGGAGGTGGGGCATAACAGCCTGTAATCCTCTAAAAGTTTAAAGTCAGTTATTCTTATTTTTGGCAAGCGATCTAAGTGTCTTTGGCTCTACAGCCCTAGTGTATCAACAAGGCCCCTTAGGAAGCATCTTAGTCCATATCTTTGGTTCCCTGAAGGCTAGAGGTGATCGGCTAGTTGGAAAATTCATGTCACACTTCACTGACCTGCTGAGTTTAACTTTTTCACACATTTTTGAAGTCACTTTTTGCAGGACTTTCTATACTCCTGTGATTTTATTGGTGACATCATCAGCACTGACTATCTTCAAAACCTTTGACTTTAAAAAATGTACAGTCATGCAACGCATAATAAACAGCCACAGTATGAGCAAAGTGGCAGCCACTGCTGCTAAATACTGACTGTGCATCATTTAACACCTGTAAAAAGTTGAAGCTGTTAATTATGATGGTACCATGGTAATATTAATGAAGTTGCTGAGAAACAGAGAAAGGAGAGAGTTTATTTCACACAGTTATTATATGGTTTTTGACAAAAAAACAATGTCTGTCATGTCATAGAAGTCTGGATTAGGTGAAGGATATACAAAATGCATACGGTGTCATAATAGCAAATTTTGTCTTGATATTGATTTGAGAGTTTTCTTTCCCTAATTGTTGTGAAACTCTGCAGTCACTGCTGTACTAGCTACTCTGACTGAACTGCGACTTCTGTTACAGCCATAGATGCATTACACAGAGGATACACTCACCACAATTTAAAATTATATAGACCTCAGTCAGGCATGAAGCTCTTAATGACATTACACTGGACAAAAACACACAATTTCTAAAATCAAGTTTAGCTCAAACCACCAAATGATCTATTTCTTATGAATATGAATTTTTTTAATTAATGATAAGTCATGTTTAATCAATCAGTTTCTCAGATTAATAACGTGTCACTATTTTGACCATTATTAGCCCTTATTTTGACCTATTAAATCAAAGTCTTAGAAAAGGATCCAAACAAGAAACATATTGGCTTCGTACCAAACCACCCACTTACCCTGCATACGACACTAACAAGTGCACTTCTAATAGCTGTGCACTCTTTCTGCTGTGCTACACACTTGATGGTTCCATAGTAAACACAAGGGTTCTTAACCATGATTGCATGCTTAAATAGTTTTTTTTTTAATGGATCTTCAAATTGTCGGAGAATATGTTGTATGGTTCTATGTATACTATGAGAGGAGATTTTTTGGCGCTGTTTATATCCAAAAAGGTTGTACCATAAACAACACATTCTCCATCAATCTGAAGAACCATTTCCCCATACAAGAAGAGTTTAAGCATGCAGATGGTTTGCTGAGTGCTCATGGCTCATGTTGTTAAGGAGTGTATGCCATTTTGAACACAGCTTTATTCTTCTACCTGACGTAAATCAAACGTGGGTTTGTACTGTGCTGCTTACATGTTCATAGTGAAGTTGTGTCCATGTTTATTTGCATAGAAGGTCTTAGTAAACCCAGCTACTAATTCCCCATTCCCCACTAGTGCAAGGTGTCTGTGGACTGTTAATAATTAGCACCTCTTTGGTAATGCTGATCTTAAGATGGTTTACCCTCTTACTTGTTTATGTACCATATGTGTTCCTTTATGTGAAACACATTCTGTCCATGTGTTAAGTACAAAACAGGCCCCTTGAACAAGCAGTTCATGGGACAAAAAATGCTAACTGTGCCTCTCTCCTCATAATCCTGCATTTGGGGGTGGGGCCCTGTGTAAAACTGGGTGGGAAGGAACATTCCCTGTCACTGCCTGCTACAGTGTAGTGTTGATCAGATGCATTTTTCATTACTGTTCAAATAGAAAGTCTCTGAAAATGTGCATTATTATGTTAATTACATCCAACGATGTAAGTACAGTATTTCTATAATTCTGATCTAGCTAAAAGCATATTGTGCTGTGTGTCTAGGCTCATACTTAAAAGCTGTCCATGTTTCAGCTGCTGGAATCAAAAACTTTGTGTGTGTGTGTGTGTGCATGTTTGTACATAATCATATTAATATTTTGATCAAGTATTTTAGCTCTATGCTAATGAACTATGGTACTCAATTAATATACTACCTTTCTAAGTTATGGTGCAAGACCCAAGTGAAAAAATAAAGCTGGAACTCAATAACTGTGTAATATTTTTTAAAACTATTGATCCGAAACGAGAGCCAAGGATATTAGCTTGCTGTCTGCGGTGAATACGCTTTTTCATAAAAGTCCATTTTCTGTAGATGGTGTTATGGGTTTTCCCATATGTAATGAAAGTACTGGGTTCCTCTATAATTTAGAATAAATGAAGTTAAGTTTTGTGCTGCTTTGTTTCAAGACGGTGCCATAAATATAATGAAAGGTAAAACACAAACCGGGTCTATAAATTTCCTCTAAGCAATCAAGATGTGAGTGGAAAAAAGACTTTCAGCTTTAATTTACTGCATCTAACAAAAATACTGCATTAACCATATACCTCGATTTTCACAGGTCCAAAAGAGATACATGGAATTGCTTTCCATCAGCTGAATATCAAACCTTTGACCTTACAAGCTGCAGCTGAGGTCTCAGGCTGCTGAACTAAGCTGACTTCAATGCCCTTTAGTCAGTCAACATGAACTTAACCAGGGGTTCAATTCACTTCTGTTTATTTTATTTGTGCAGTTATTTCTACACAAGTAGCTCAAAACTGATTCATATTCACAGGTCTGGCTGCTGATGGCTGTTATTGTATTGTGATATTGTTGAACAGAATACTGCAAGGTTAGGCTACTGTACAGGTTAAGAATGTATAGGTGCAGGCAAAGATTTACTATTAGCCCATTAGACTGCCATTAAAACCCACCATATGCTTATTTTCTCAGTTGATCTCAGTCTCTGACTTTGGAGGTTTAGAATTTTATTTTAGAGCAAATAATTAAGAAAATAGAAAAAATGGAGCCATATAGACGTCAGTTCCTGTGCTGATAGATCCTGAAGATATTCCACTCCAGTTCTGTAAGTTTCTCAGGGCTTAAGCAGTTTTTTGAACTGATACTTTTGTGCTTGTACTCAGGTTAATCTGTACTAGACTGGACACTTCAGGTTTTAAAATGATTATTTTAGGATTTACAGGGAGACTCAACACACTCAACACAGTTTAAAATGTGTGAGGATTTAGGTGTGCAGTTAGCACCAGGCTAATTGTTGTTGTAAAAGCTTCCATTACTTGTTAGCAACATTAGCCTTGTAGCTGCAGGACACTAAAGAAAGTGAATGTGTGTCTTTATTTTATTTGAGGTAAAGAAAAGCTTGGTTTTAGAGCCTGTCAGGAATCTGGTATCCTACCACAGACTTCTCCTTCAGCTAATACGATCTGTAATCACTTCCTGTTAATAAACTGGTCACTGAGAGGAATTGGCCGTGTGATTTTGTCAGTAAGTGTTTTTGTATGTCTCGTCTTGTTTTCGTTCAACCGCTATGTGTTTAAGGATTTCCCTATCATTCTCTTTCTCCTTCTTCCTGTTGATATCTGTCTTATCTGTCTTTTCCCGTTACACCATATCTCTGGCTCTATCTCTCCCCTCCCACTCTCTTCCTCTGTGTCCTTCTCGTTAATGAGCTAATTAAAAGTATCGATTG
>JAMWET010003934.1:12500-72500 GCA_024036415.1 Prochilodus magdalenae | reverse complement strand
GCCATGGTAATGGTCTTCAGGGGTGACGTGGGTGCTGCAATGGACTCAACAGCGTCCTTAAACCTTTCTGATCTGAACTGTATCGCACACACACACACAAACGCAACACACAGACAGACGCACAGAGTGTGTGTATATGTGTGTGTGTGACACAGTTCAGATCAGAAAGGTTTAAGGATGCTGTTGAGTGTGTCTCTCTCACCAGAGACATCAGTATTGTATAGTTATAGCTATGCTGATGACACGCAACAATACATTTCCATTCTATGCTGGTAATGTAGGTTTTAGTGAGATTCACCACATTATTAGAGAAATATCACAACAGTTCAGCCTTTTATCAGACCCACACACAGAAACCTGCTCATGCATTTCTAGCAAGCTGGGTTGATCACTGTAATGCTCTTTTTACTGGGCTTCCTAAAGACACAGCACATTCTCTACATCTCTTACCAAACCTAACAGCACAGATCCTAACAAACACAAACACAGAACGTCTGTTCATATTTCAGCATGTGATTGTAGAACTGTAGATACTGGCCTTGTGCAAATACGATTTTCAAAATACAGAAATTGTGAAGGGATACAGTTATTATGCCTCTATTATCACTTTTAGCAAGCATTTAAAAACAGTTGTAGTTTGTATGAGAACTACACTTCTACTTCTCTACACTTTTGGTATTTTAAATTCTGATTTGATCTGGTTCATTGTCTTATATGATCTTAAATTAATGCTCATAGTTGATTATTGTTAAGCTTCATCATCTGTCTGTAAAGCAGTTTGAGCTCCCAGTGGTATAAAAAATGCTCTATAAATGAAGATATTATGATATCATTATTTTTTTCCGCTATGTTGAATCTCAGCTGTGTGGTTAAAGCCCCTTTTTCAAATGTCCAAAAATACTTCTATAAACAAGGAAAAGATAAAAATTTGATTTGAGCATGAAACTGCACTTTCTCAGAATGAGTGCATATTAGTGTTCACTCGCTCTGTCTTCTGTGAGACGGAGAGTGGATGGCAAAAAGAGAGACAGAGAACGAGACATATGCAGAAGTAAAATAAGAGAGAAAGAGAGAATAAGACTTGAGAAAGCTAGAGACAAAATGAAGGGAGTTCTGTATGAGGTAGAGTGAAGAGAAGAGATTAAAAGAGAGAATTAATGATAGTGTGTAGAAGGACGAGGATGAGAAAGAGAAAGGGAGAGAAAATAGTTGTGAAGCCCCCTAGTGGTCACAAAGCATATTGATATAAGGTTTTGGGTTTTTTTTAAACTGTTAAACTCTCAGGGGCCACTTATGGGTCCATATTTCAATTCCTCATAGAAGTCATAATAGTGAATAATTCATAGAAGCCACTTAGTATAAAATAGATACTGAGCAACTTATAGTATATACTGAACAATGGTCCATGCTGAATATTACATAGAGGTAGGTAATAAATAGTAGATACTCAACAATTAATAGTAACTACTAAATATTTAATATTTAACAACTAGTAGGTCTTAGTAGATACTGAATAATTCATAGTAGATACTGAATAATTTACAGTAGATACTGAATAATTCACAGTAGATACTGAATAATTCACAGTAGATACTGAACTATCCACAGTAGATACGGAATAATTCATAGTAAATACTGAACAATTTATAGTAGATAATGTATAATTCACAGTAGATTCTGAACAAGCCACAGTAGATACTGAATAATTCACAGTAGATACTGAACTATCCACAGTAGATACGGAATAATTCACATTAGATACTGAACTATCCACAGTAGATACTGAATAATTCACATTAGATACTGAACAATCCACAGTAGATACTGAATAATTCACATTAGATACTGAATTATCCACAGTAGATACTGAATAATTCACATTAGATACTGAACTATCCACAGTAGATACTGAACAATCCACAGTAGATACTGAATAATTCACATTAGATACTGAACTATCCACATTAGATACTGAACTATCCACAGTAGATACTGAATAATTCACATTAGATACTGAACTATCCACAGTAGATACTGAACTATCCACAGTAGATACTGAATAATTCACATTAGATACTGAACTATCCACAGTAGATACTGAATAATTCACATTAGATACTGAACTATCCACAGTAGATACTGAATAATTTACATTAGATACTGAACTATCCACAGTAGATACTGAATAATTCACATTAGATACTGAACAATCCACAGTAGATACTGAATAATTCACAGTAGATACTGAAGAATTCACAGTAGATACTGAAGAATGCATTGAAGATTCTGAATATTTGTAGTGGCTACCGGATGTTTTATAGTAGACAGTGGCCATTTGATTGCAGATGGTAAATAATCCACATTAAATACTGAATAATCCACAGTAGCTACTGAACAATTCACATTAAATACTGACCAGTTCAAAGTAGATACTGAACAATCCACGGTAGATACTGAACAATTTCACAGTAGATACTTTCTAGTAGACCGTGGCCAGTTGATAATTCTATTAGTATATACCACTGCTATTACTAGCAGTTATTTAGTAATTCATAGATCATACTCAGTAATACATAGTAGTTACTTAATGATTTCTAGTACATACTAAACAAATGATAATAAATAATGAGTAATATTAAATGTAGAGTTATTTGTAGTAGATAATTGCATATTATAGTTACATAATAATGCATAGTGGTTACTTAGACATCTGTAGTAGGTACTGAATAATTTGTAGTGCATACTAAATAATTCATAATAGTTATTTAGTTTAATTAGAAATAGAATTTAGAATAAGGAATTAATCCACAGCATGTAAGGCATCTATGAAGTGAAAGACCCACCTATATACACATTAGTGAACACACACACTAGGGGGCAGTGAGCACACTTACCCAGAGCAGTGGGTAGCCCTATCGTCGGTTAAGAGAATTAGACTGGCAACACTCTGATCAAAAGGCTGGTTTGCTAACCTCCAGCCCACAACTACCCCATAGCACATACCGAGTGATTCATAATACAGTAGATACTAACTAATGCGTAGTACCAACTGAATCTCCCTTCTCTTTTTCACTTTGACTTTCTATTCTGTTTCTCTTCTTTCTCTCTGCCTTTCACATTCGTTTTCTCCTTTTTCTTTATCTCTCAGTTTCTCTGTTGTCCTCCCTGACTGGTATTAGCACACTTTCATCAATAAAGCCATTCGTTTTATCTCCTGCCTCATCGCATATCAGTACGTCATAGCGCTTTGATCATGTCTGTGTGTGTGTTTGACTCTGTGTCAAATGAGGTAGGAATATCAAATCCTTTTGATTGCAAACAAACTGTGGGGCTTTCATTTTACCCAGAAACTCCCTGAAATTAATATTTGATCAGTTTTTACCTTTCACTACAGCCCTGACTCCACTATGGAATGTACACCTGTTACCTACCTCTTTACCTCGCAGTATACAGTTAGACCCAGTTTGGGCCAGCCACCCATATTATATCTGGACAGCAGTGTCCCTGTGGTTAGAAACTGGCCAGTGATGAATGGGGGTGTGGAGGAGGGTGACAAATTGTTCAGCAACAGCTGGAAAACATTCTTTAACTGTACACCTGTATATTAGATGAATATGGTACCTGGAGCTCAGCAAATGGCCAGGGAGTGGATGTACTAGATAGATGTTTCTAATAAAGTGGCCAGTGAGTGGAAGTACAAGGTAGAGGTTTCTAATAAAGTGGCCAGTGAGTGGAAGAAGTGTAAGATAAGGGTTTCTAATGAAGATGACTGATCTTCCAGTAACTCTATTGTTTATCGTCGCTGTCCAAAGAAAAACATGTATCTCCATTTTTGTTGATTTTTACTTTTATGCATCATGTGATCACATTAGCTGCTGTTTACACTGTGTGGAAATTTCATGAAGAATGAACCAACAGAAATGACCCAAAACCTCACTTCCACATCCACCCTTCACATCATTCCATTAGTTTGTTTTTCTTCTTTTTCCTTTCGTATTTTATTCTGTGATTACATGCCATAGGCTGAGTAACCCAGTGCAGTGATATGTGTCTGTTCACGTCACTCAGTGACATAATAAATGGGTATGGACTTGTTCCCCAATGTATTCTTTCCTATATGTGATGAATAATGTATGTTCTGTTATGCTGTGTGTTTTTCAGAGCTTCCCTATGGCTGGGAGAAAATCGATGACCCTGTTTACGGCAGCTACTATGTTGAGTAAGTCTGGCCCCTTCACTGATAAATATTTAATGCTGTGGCACTTTAGATTTCCAAATGTTTTTTCCTGCCGTTCTTATTAATTGACTTCATTACTTCACTTGGGCCACGTTATGGTATTAACTGCTTGGCTTTGCTGTCTTATTCAGTCCAGGGTGTGTTTGTGTGTGCTACAGTGTCTATATGTGTGCTTGGGTGTGAGTGCCATTCTTTTTCCTGCTTAATGAGCAGTTCAGAGTAAGGTGGGCCTATTTATAGCTTGGCTTGCTACATTCTTATCCCAGGACAGAGAGGAACAGTGGACGAGAGCCAGCAATGCAGCTTTGGTCTTATGCTATGCGGCTACATTCACATACACAATCTCTTTCTCGTTTTCTTCACCCTCCACCTGTGTTTTCCATGTCTCTCTTCCAAACCAGTGCACAAAAGGATTATCTGGAGCAATGCTGTAGGAGAAGGTCTCCCTTAAAGGATCCTTTGATAGATGGTTCTTTAAAGAACCTTCAGATCTTGTCAGTGTTCCACATCCAGGCTAAAAAGTGTTAAATGATTTTGAGTGTGTCTACAGTACTAAAATACCTTTATATATCTCAGCATGGAACAGTGACTTTCTCCTGCAACTTCAAGCGGTTGCTAGTAGCAATGGTAGTAGAAGAGTAACATTGTTTTATGGTGTACAATTATGTTGTTATTGTACGCTGACATTTGTAGAATAATGGTGTATGTTGTAGAATGATGGTGTGTGTTGTAGAATAATGGTGTATGTTGTAGAATGATGGTGTGTGTTGGAGAATGATGGTGTTTGTTGTAGAATGGTGCCGTGTGTTGGAGAATGATGGTGATAGTTGTAGAATGATGGTGTGTGTTGGAGAATGATGGTGATAGTTGTAGAATGATGGTGTGTGTTGGAGAATGATGGTGATAGTTGTAGAATGATGGTGTTTGTTGGAGAATGATGGTGTTTGTTGTAGAATGGTGCCGTGTGTTGGAGAATGATGGTAATAGTTGTAGAATGATGGTGTTTGTTGGAGAATGATGGTGTTTGTTGGAGAATGATGTTGATTGTTGGAGAATGATGGTGGTTGTTGGAGAATGATGGTGTTTGTTGGAGAATGATGGTGGTTGTTGTAGAATGGTGCCGTGTGTTGGAGAATGATGGTAATAGTTGTAGAATGGTGCCGTGTGTTGGAGAATGATGGTAATAGTTGTAGAATGATGGTGTTTGTTGGAGAATGATGGTGTTTGTTGGAGAATGATGGTGATAGTTGGAGAATGATGGTGATAGTTGGAGAATGATGGTGTTTGTTGTAGAATGATGGTGTTTGTTGTAGAATGATGGTGATAGTTGGAGAATGATGGTGATAGTTGGAGAATGATGGTGTTTGTTGTAGAATGATGGTGATAGTTGGAGAATGATGGTGTGTGTTGGAGAATGATGGTGTTTGTTGTAGAATGATAGTATTTGGTAAAGAACGTTGACATACTATTAAACAATGGTTTTTGATGTAGAATTATGGTGTTTAGTGATGAATAATGGTGTTAACTAGTGAATGATTGTGTCTGTTGGAGAATGATGGTGTTTGTAGGAGAATGATGGTGTTTGTAGGAGAATGATGGTGTTTGTTGTAGAATGATGGTGATAGTTGGAGAATGATGGTGTTTGTTGTAGAATGATGGTGTTTGCTGTAGAATGATGGTGTTTGTTGGAGAATGATGGTGTGTATTGGAGAATGATGGTGTTTGTTGTAGAATGATGGTGTTTGCTGTAGAATGATGGTGTGTGTTGGAGAATGATTGTGTTTGTTGTAGAATGATAGTATTTGGTAAAGAACGTTGACATACTATTAAACAATGGTTTTTGATGTAGAATGATGGTGTTTGGTGAAGAATAATGGGGTGTACTAGTAAATGATTGTGCTTGTTGTAGAATAATGATGTTTGGTAAAGAACAATGGTGTTTACTAGTGAATGTTTGTGTTTGTTGGAGAATCACTGTGTTTGGTAGAGAATGTTGATGTTTACTTGTGAGTGAAGGTGTTTGTTGTAGAATGATGGTGTTTGGTGGAGAATTATGGTGTTTGTTGGAGAATAATGGTGTTCACTAGTAAATGATTGTGTTTGTTGGTGAATCATGGTGTTTGGTAAAGAATTATGGTGTTTGCAAGTAAATAATTGTGTTTGTTGTAGAATGATGGTGATAGATGGAGAATGATGGTGTTTGTTGTAGAATGATGGTGATAGTTGGAGAATGATGGTGTTTGTTGTAGAATGATGGTGTTTGCTGTAGAATGATGGTGTTTGTTGGAGAATGATGGTGTTTGTTGGAGAATGGTGGTGTGTGTTGGAGAATGATGGTGTTTGTTGTAGAATGATGGTGTTTGGTGAAAATTAATGGTGTTTACCAGTGAATAATTGTGTTTATTGGAGAATAATGGTGTTTGGTTGACGTTGATGTTTACTTGTGAATGCTAGTGTTTGTTGTAGAGTTATTGTGTTTGGTGAAGAATAATGGTGTTTACTAGTGAATGACTGTGTTTGTTTTAGAATCATGGTGTTTGGTAGAGAATTTTGATGATAATGACGGCATTTTATTACCGAGTTTATTGGAAATTGGTGGTGTTTGGTAGAGAATGATGGTGTTTTGTGGAGCATAATGTTGTGAGGTAGAATATGACTGCTTGTTTAAAATGCTGGCTTTTGACAGAGGATGATGGTGTTTTTAGGATGATGTTTTAATGGGTCACTGTGCAGTGGGTTTAACAAGCTTCAGTCAGAGTGAAATAAATGGTGGCTTTTCCATAAAGCCTCCCGCTCTCCTGGATCTCGTGCTGCATCAAGTTGATGAGTGGGAGGCTGATGGAGCTATTCTGAAATCACTGTAATTCGCTGTACAGCTCTGTCCTGCAGCCATAACACTGGACACATGTAATCAGCACATTTTGCATGAAGCTGTTTATTAAGTGGTGGAGAGAGAAACTGAAAAAAGCATAACACAAGTGTTAAGTATAATACTTAGGGGAAATATTATTATTAGAGATGCATGATGATGTCAGAATGTTATTGACAGATATTTGCCATTATTATTATCATTATTATTATTATTATTGTTGTTGTTGTTGTTGTTGTTGTTGTTGTTGTTGTTGTTGTTGTTGTATGGACCAAACTATTATTACTTATATAGGACATAGTATAAAAGCCATTATGTGTGTAGGTGTCTATTGATGGAAGGTTGGGAGTCTTCAGCCTAGCTTGAGGTTACACTGGTTACTGTGTACCCATCCGCTTTTGATCCATCCCCAATGTCCTTCCCCCAAATTTAACTTTAGTCTGTTATGCCATAAAAAATCCAAAGTGCTCCCAAACTCAGAGCACAGCGACAGCTTGTGCCAAACATCCCTGCTCTGTTTCCATTTTAATCAGGCTCTTGGCCCAAATTAATAAAGCCCTGTAGAGTGGGATTTCTGATCAAGCTTCTGCTTTTCCGACTGGTCTAACAATAAACTGGCGAAGAATCTCAGCCTGGATCTGCAGTCCGAAATCTTTATGAATTTACCAGGGCTGTCATACAATTAAATGGTTTAGCATGATTAGTTACAGAGCTTTGTGTAGTTGGTCTTATTTGCGCAGAGTTGTTTCCAATTCAAAACGCAGTGTGGTTTGTTATAGCTATACTGGTAGATAAATTTTATGGTTGTAAGCCTACCAGAATCTGGAGTGATGGAGCTCCATCCTTTACCTTGAGGATAAGTTGGATTTTCTTCAGGAAATGCACTTTTATGGTTATTAATAAGTGCCATTGTTTCCGGTTTCTGGAGACCAGCTAAATAGGATTTCTCCAGAATATCCAGTCTTTAAATCTTAAGGCCTCTGATTGCCTAGTTGATGATTCCTCTGATTTCATCCATCAACCTTAAGGATGCTGTGTCATCCTCTTCCTTTTTAGTTCCTATCAGCATATGTCCAAAATAAGAGAGCTCCAGTGGAAATATCTGAGAGGTGAGGCTTGATTTGTTTGTAGATCAATTTGTTTTCTCTGTCTTCCAAAGAACTCTCAAATTCCTCTCTTACATCAAAGTTCAGGTGCCTCTGTATTTTTCCAGAGCTGATGTCTTTTGCATTTAGATGTGCATTAAAGTCATTCGTGGCTTGAATTGCGTCGCAGTGCACTGAGATGCATTTCAGCCTAAATGGTCTACTCTAAAGTCTCAGGTTTGGTATCATTAATCAGCATGTATCCAAAGATTTGAGGTCATTAATTGGTGGTTATGAAAGGTCAGAGGCTGATTGTCTCAGATCAATTTTTCATTAATCAGTCATCAGTTGTAGTGTTAGTGCTCATTAGCTGTAACGAATTCAGCACTGTAGATAAAGTCATGATTCACAGTCATCTCCCTTATTTGCCACAAAGATCATGAGAACTCTCTCTCACTCTGTCTCTCTCTCTTGCTCTCTTTCCTTGTCAGTCACATAAACAGGCGGACACAGTTTGAAAACCCAGTTCTGGAGGCTAAGCGGAGACTGCAGCATCACCAAATGCAGGGCCAAGGATTGTCCACACTGCCCCTGCCCACTGTATACAGAGGTACAGTACATTCATTACCCTTATTAATTTACACATGAAATATTCATCCCCTTATTCACCTTTTTCATCCCTCCATTATAAAAAATAACAGCACACTTTATCCTCTTTAGAAGTTAATATTATATATGCTATGGTAATATCCACACGGCTGGTATGACCATCCTTAAGTCCTATGACGCGACCTCCAGGTCTTAAACTCCTCCAATTACTTCGCTTTTGAACTCATCACATGTGTGTCCGAGTGTGAAACCTGAATCATTCGCATCTCCCATAGTGTCAGACCTACCTACCAAGTTTCATTCCTGTTGGTTCTTCGTTCTGGTGTTAGCTATTTTTGATGTTGAGTGTGTAATATATAAATATATTTCTACAGTATTTAAGGTACATAAACTACTTACTTTAACATACAACAAACCCGTAATGCGCACCTTAATTGGCGTGCATGTACACTCTGTACACACATCAGTCTTTCAGTTCTCCACAGTTCCACCCACCAATACTACATCAACAGCTTCTTTGTGTAATTTCCTTGTGCCTGACTGTCTTAAGGTAGTATGATACTATTCAGTTATATAATGAGGCGTTCCAGCTGAAGCACAGCATGAAGTTGTTGTTTTAGATTTGACGTCTGTATCCGTAGTAACGTTTCCCTCATGATTGCAGAGTCTGTCTCCATAGTAACTCCTCCAAACTCGTCATTCATGTCTCTTATAACCCTCGTTCCCAGTGACTGTGTGCGTGGCTCTTTCTGAGAGCATCATTTGTGCAAACCTACAGCTACACTCTTCAACCACTTTATCAGAAACCCCTTTCTTGTTGAACCACCTTGCTGGTGTATAGTTAGAGACTGAGTGCTGGTGCTCATCATCAGTGGTTCCTGAACCCAAAGGCGCTCTCAGGTGATGGTCCATAGCAGTGACACTAACATGTGTAAAATCTTCAATACTAATTGGAGTCTAATGCTTTTATACCACTACAATACGCTTGACAACACTTGATCACTACCATCTCAGTGTTACTGCTTAACTGAGAATGAACATATGATATTACCTGGACAACAGCGTTTCTGTGGTCAATAATCCGGCAGCAGTGAATGGAGTAAATACATCGTTTACCCTTAAATACTATCTTATTGTATACCTATACACTGTACCTATAGGGAGCTACACTACTATGAATCTGTATTCATGACTAAGCTGATATGTCCATAATGACACTTCTGTCTGTATTGTAGTGACTTAGGCAGTGCCACCCATCATGATACGTTGGTCTGACAGGGGTGATAACTTGCCTTAACTGCATTCTGGTTTCAGTTCTAAAGTGTGATTGGCTGATTCAAGGTCTAAATCACTGTAAAATACTCAGTGGACACACATATGACCCACACATTTTTTAATATTGTATTAATGAGGTAAGTTATTGAAAGTGAAGTACTGTTCATGGAATCCTTTTGACCATTATGCTGCTTTGCAACCACTGTCTACTGTTAATGAACTGACGTCCATGGAGAAAGATTTAATTTTGGGATTTTTATTAGCAACCGATTAATGCCTTGACCATTTGGTATAATTCATTATCAACGTTTTATAGTACGCTTGGATTTTTTGCCTAACAACACTCCTTAGCCAAAATCAACATAATACCACTGTAACACAGACCTTCCAGTTGCTTGTTGCTACGATATTAATTATTACATAAATGAAAATCAGCCTGTTGTCAAACTGCTTTTTTTGTCTGACAATATTTAATAACTAAAGGCGGTTTTCTAGGGTCATATGTGTACTTACAAAAAGTAATTCTCAGTCATCAAAAAAGTCAGATCTTAGACTGCGGTTTTATGACAGAATCATATTCTACATTATAAGAAAAAATGTATGAATTAACCATAAAAATAAGTTTACTGTAATTCCACAGTTTCACTAGTTATTTTCACCAAACAGTATCAGAACAGTACGAAACATCAACTAAATAAAAAATTATAAAAAAAATAATATAAAAAAAAATAATTAAAAAAATATTATAAATCAAACTGACCCTTTTTTTGGTTTTACATTCTATTTATGATCAAGAACAACGTCAGTGTTAAAAACACAGTATATGAAAGGCTTACTTTCTTGCATTTAACTCTGTATTGACGAATACAATTTACAGCAAAAATACTTTTTTTGCACATAATCTTTTTTGTACATAATCTTATTAAAATCTTATTAAAATTTTAGAGCTGTAAGTTCAGAATGATAGCCCTAATAGTGATTCTTCACTGTGTACAACAGCTGAGGGTCTTTTTCCCTTGTAACAGTGGAGGAAGGCCCCTCCTCCGCTACTTTACCTCGGGCTAGGCTGGCGTATGTGGGCCCTGCACCTGAGCGTTCCCATAGCCTCACTGACCTGTCAGAGGCCCCTCTTTACCGAGCAGGAGTCTTCGGACTGCATGGTATGTTCTCATCGTAGCGCCCCCTAGTGCTGTGAAGGAATGTGCGCCTGCTGCTGAAGCCTGGCCACAGTAGATGCTTCATATTGCTCTACAGTTACGCTCTGCCTGTTCTGAGGAAGCCCTTTAGTTCCTTTAAGTGAACTGGAGCAGCAGGGACTGGCTTTATTTTTGCATATTTGTTTGTCTCTTTAATTTGTAGGCCTGCGCTGAAAAGGATCTTCTGTCATTTTTGGCACATTATTGTTTTTGCTGATAATTAAAGAAGGGGCTACGGGGCCGATATGCACCTCCAGTTTCTTATGTATTTCTTTTGTACTATACTTTATGCAAATTGGCTCTGAGTTCTGTACCAGTTTAATGGAGGCACATTCGAGCTCCTTCTAAAATGGCACATTTTTTGGGAACCTGTGATAATTAGCCCTAATCACTCTGAAAGGCCCGTAAAATAAACTGTGCAAGAAATGACTGAATTATCCCTTCATATACAATACGCTTATGTGCGCCCTCTTTATGGACCAGTTGCAGTACCAGAATGAAAGCATGACAGGTAATGTGCCCAATGGACCCCTGGAGCAACCCAAATGGGGGAAAGTGTGGAATGCATTACATGTGGAGATAAGGGCATATGCTAATCCACCCCCAGCCTGTCACTAAAGCCTACTCCTCATTACTTACCTCTGTGGTTACTCTCAGATGGAGCTAAAGGAACTCTCTCTGGTTCCCCTGTGGACTTTTTTTGCTTCAGTTATGAGTGTCGTTGGAGAACCCACAGGCCAAGGAGGGCCATTTTTGTGGGAGCCATCCAACAGGCATAAAAAGTTAGTCTCCTTATTATCATTTTAGTAGTCAGAGCTCATACTGAAAGCAAAAATAAGCTGAGCCAGCTGGATGTGTGCTGACAAACACTGAATTTGCTTGATTTAAATGTGGACATAATTTCTACATGAAGCTTTGCATTAACACAGGTGTTGCAAGAAAGACAATAGTAATGTTGTAATATATTCATTTAATGTGGAAATTATGTGCATATTTGAATGAATGAAATTCATTGCATTAGTTTTTTTCGTGTGTGCCTGTATGTATGCTCTCGCTGCTGTTGTTTGCCTGTAAGTGCAGTTGGTTCTCTTCTTTGTGAGGTTTTGTTGCTTTGGGTTTGGGTAATGGGTGTAAAAGGATTGTAAGATTTTGTGGTGTTTGATTATAATATATTGAGATTTTTTTTTGTTTGTTTTTTGGTGTGTGTATGTAGAAAAGCCCCTGTTTACACGGGACCCCACCCAGCTGAAGGGGAGTTTTCTGTCCACGGCACTGCAGAAAAGCAACATGGGATTCGGCTTCACCATCATTGGCGGAGATGAACCGGATGAGTTCCTGCAGGTGAAGAGTGTGATTCCAGACGGACCTGCTGCACAGGATGGCAAGATGGCTACAGGTACATACATACATAAACAAAATGGGTGTAATAATGTAGGGGCCTGCAGAACCCTAGGTTTCTGACTGTCCAATCGGCGTCCCCTGAAGTGAACAAACATGTTACAAAATGTAATCTGTCTTGCACCTTTATAATGCAGGATGAACCGGCACTTTGTGCATTCTTGTGTCAAACCAATGAATGAGACCTTCAAAGCTTTCGTTTGGACATCAGGTTTTTGCAGCTGTTGTCAGCATTAACATGCGTTATCGAAATAAGGCTATGCCATTGCTCTGATCAACTGCTTCTGCAGGAAGCTATGCTCGTTACAAGCACAGGGTAGTACTTACTTAGCAGCCAGCATGATAGAAATCGCCTGCTACAGGAATCGCCTCAGATACTTCCCCTGTAATTCCATCAGTGGATTGACTTGGACATTCTTGCCTGTGTGTAAGATGTTGCATTGAGCTGCTAGAAAGCAATGAGGGGTAAGCGGGAGCAGGTAAGAACCAATAATTCTGCATATACAGTATATATTTTATGAGATATAGCCATAGACAGACACACACACACAGTTTCAGTCAAACTGAGCACCCAGCTGGACAGTCTCTCTGATTCTCTGCCAGTGCCCACTCCAGTGCCAAGGTCGCAGTGTGCCTGTCTGTCAGTGTGTGTGTGTGTGTGTGTGTGTGTGTGTGTGAGAGAGAGAGAGAGAGAGAGAGAGAGAGAGAGAGAGAGAGAGAGAGAAAGAGAGATGCTGCCACGGTTCCAGGCAGTTCTCCACTGACGGGAGTTGAAAAAAAGCCTGTGATTAATGGACAGACAGAACACTGCGGATGACCTGTCCAGTTGGAGCTGAACTGCAGCAGCATTTTGCGCACACACACAGTCAGTAAAGGACTTCTCTGATTTTTACAGAAAGAAAAAAACTCAGCTGCTGAAACTCAATACATTCATTTTACTGTTGTTACTGATTGACTGTAATGCTGCAGAGAATGTGTCAGTCAGAACTAGCATGATTTTCTGTGTTGTAGAGATCATGCTAAAGGTCTGGTGGACCAAATGTCCTTTAGAACAGTGGCGGGACAAACAAAACCCTGACAATGAAAATGCAGGAATCCAAGTTGAAGTTTTTTTGCTTTTGGGTGTTGAATGGGATGCAGCCAGTGCCTGCAGTGCTTAAAGAGGGAATTAATTAATGCTGCTTCGGACTTCCTTCCAAACGACTGCATCATACTCTAAAATGTGTTGTTCTTGGTGGAAGCAATGTTCTGGTGTCTTCCTAAAGATTGTTTTCTGCCAACGTCATGAAGAACGACATTCCTAAAAAGCATTTATTAATTAATTCTTGTGGAGCCCCTTGTAGCTTTGGGGGCCCAACTGCATTTACTGCTTATACATATGAAGAAATGATCCTGCAACAGTAAAACAGCCCATTCCTGCTTAGAGAGAGAGAGAGAGAGAGAGAGATACGCATACACAATATGGGTATGTTGCACTGTACTGTACTGTACTGTACTGTAGTAAAGCTGCATGAATGACAGACACTCGTAGTGATTCATACACTCCAGCTGTAAAGCTTTTGAGATTATGGGCAAGTAACAGTCGTCTCTCTTTTCCTCTTCTCCTCTCCTCTCCTCTCTCCTCCCCAACGGACTCTGTGCCCTACTTGCAATGTTCTAGACACACACACTTACACACAGATAAGGCTATGGAGGTTCAGACCTGCATAGTTTGAAATACCAATTCCAGTAGGAATATGGCTGTCGCTGCGTGGAGAAAGACACACACGGCTTCTCTGGTCACTTTGATGGTACTTGAATGCTGCTCATCATATCACAATGGTCACTCAACTGAGATGAATGGAAAAAGAGAGAAGAGAGAGACAAGCTTCAAGCAGGAGAGAAACAGGAAAAGAGAGAGATGAAAGAGAGACGTGTTGGGCCACCAGAACAGCTTCAATCCACCATGATATTGATTCTGCCATCTTTGGAGCTGTACTGGATATATGCCTTTATTACAGCTTCAGTTTTTTAAGGGAATCTGCAGGGATATTTTTCCACACCTCTAAAGTTCAGTCTTGGAAGTCGGATGCATTATCTGCTGCTCACGATTCAAGTAATCCCAAACACATTAGTTGATGTTGAGGTCTGGGGTGGTCAGTCCATTCCTGAGAGAACATCAATAGCTTTTCTGTTTCTGCTTTGTTGTGTATTTCCTTTTCTCAGTAAGGGCTTCTTGACAGCTACATGTTCTTTCAGGCACACACCGTTAAGTTGTCTTCTCACAGTGGAGGTATAGATGGAAGCATCAGTGGAAGCCTTAGATCTGAGCCAAGAATGGAGCTTGATTTTCCCTTTTCTTTCAGAGATGAAAGCTATAAGTGCTGTTTATCTGATGGGGACAGTTTTGGGGGGCTACCTGGTTTTCCAGGCATCTTTTCAACAATTTTTGAACTCCAGTTTTAGAAAATCTATTTTATGCCACTTATTTCCATTGGACCCTCCGGTCCCTAATGCAAGTACTTAGTGCTACATGTCTCAGGCTGTGCTCAGACTGCAGGCAGGTGAGATCTGTTTCTCAGAACAGGTCTTTGAGGCGACTGTCTTCACTGGTATTTGAAAGAGATCAGATCAGATTTGCGTGTCCAGACATCAACCAACATATACTATATGTATGGGTTGCTGTGTTAACGACACAGGGGTCAGTAACTGCATAGCCATGGAGGTAACTGGATTTTCATACACAGACACATGTATTAAATTCACTCAGCAGCACACCTGATGAAATTTAATGAAGAAACCAGGTGCTGGTTGATGACTAAAATAATATTGGACTTCCTCGAGGAGTAGTTTGAATGTTTATGTGTATATCTGTCTAAACTGATTTTCCAATGTCATTTTATTATGTGCCTAAGACCTTTGCCCAGTAAGATATGTTACTATAAGCAGTGTATATAATCTACACAGTAGATGTAATATGGATAAATGGATAGCATGTATACTATATACGGTACCAGTCAAAAGTTTAGACATGGCTAATCGTAAAATGATTCCTTATTTTTTACTTTAGAATAAAAGGGATCCACTTAGCTGGGTGTCTCTAAACATTTGACTGGTACTGTACAGTATATATACTATAGACTATACAAGGCATATTTTAGATGTTGTATTTCAGCGCTGTCAAACAATGTGTACATGTGTCATGGCAGGCATTGCCCTCCTTTTATGTTGCTCCAGTTCAGTCCTATTGGCCCCTCATTCTGTTTATGTTCTGTTTATGTTTATGTTTCGAGCCACTTTTGTTGCACCTGCGTCCACTCATAAAGAGCCTAATGGCTGCCTAATGAGTTGAATCAGTTGCAGCAGGGTGGTCCCCCAGTGTGGGAAATAAAATGCGCGTAGTGAAGCCAGCCTGCATCATCGACACTGGGCTGTATTAATGATGGCTGGCACTGATCTTCTCTTTTGGTCTGTCTAAGTTTTGGTTCTCTCAAGTGAAACCTTGTGAAATTGTTGTGAATCGATTCTCATAGGCCAATTTATGAGCAGGTGGAGCTCATAAAGTGACCGGTGAGTGGAAACGCAATGTAGGGTTTTGTAGTACAGAGGCCAGTAAGTGGAAGTACATGGTAGGGTTTTCTAATAAGGTGTCCAATGAATAGAAGTAGAAGATTGGTGTTTCCAATAAAGTGGCCAGTGAGTGGAAATACAAGGTTGGGGCTTCTAACAAAGTAGTCAGTAGGTGGAAGTACATGGTAGGGGTTTCTAATAAAGTGGCCAGTGAGAGGCGCTACAAGGTAGAATCCGTGTAGAAGTCATTAAAGTCATTAAATAACCTAAAGCATCATACCAGTGGATATGGCATAATGGTATGATATATGTATGTGTACCATATATGCATTAGGTCTACTACGTTCCAATGTTTAAGCTGTTTTAAATTTTAAAAATGTTCAGAACATGAACAACATAAGCAACAGCCACTCAGCACTTTATTGTACAGGAGGCACTTGTGTCGGTAAGGCAGTTGTGAGAGGAACAGCCTAACTACTGATGAAATTGATAGCAATAGTTTGGCAATAGTTTTCCCATTTACCGCAAACGTAGTCAACCAAATCATATTTGATGTCTGACATTTGCTACTTTACTGCTATACTGAAGCTACAAGGCTAATGTCACTAACAGCTAATACCCCACCAACTCTGCCATTCTATGACATACTGTTACATATACAAATTACCATAAGCACCTTCAAAAGTCAGGCCTCACTGCTGCTACTATTGGTTAGAGCTCTGTGACATACTTTACTTCATGTTTATAGGTAACAGTGTGTCATACAGTGTCAGACACCCCATGGGCAGGTCTATTTATTTGACAACAGGCTGAGTTGGTGAGTGTATGATAGGCATTCAGTTTGTTAGTTGGTGCATTATAAGCTTCCAATAGTTATATGAGTATTGTAGCCCCAGTGTTAAACTGAAGACCCCCAACATGTCTAGACTGATGGGCTGCATTTGCAGTTAAGAGGAAACCTGGTTACATTTTGTTTTTAGACAAACTATTCCTTGATTGAAACCTGGAAAGGGCATTATTCCAGTCTTCTACAAATGTTTTTTATTTGTCATATCCGGAGATGTTCCATATGATCTCACTCAGATGGTGATAGTCCCTACTTGTCTGACATTTAAAGAAATACGGCTGAAAAAAGGAAGTCAAATGTATTCCAGCAATGATCTTAGACCTAAATTACACAGGAGTGTTATGAGTCTGAATACAGATGAGAGTGTGTGGCCAGTCTCATGCATTCAAATGGCACTTTGTGGGCTTATTTGTGGAATTATTTTTCTTTTTGTACATTCAAATTATGTTCAGGCAGCCGGTCTCGCTCTGAAACTGCATCAGTTGGTACAGTGATTAATGAGGGTCTTCAGTGAGTTGTGTGTGTTTTTCAAAACACGTTTTTTAAACGCCCTCTGCGCTCCCTCAGTCAGACAGATGGCCTTTCTCTTCTTCATCTGCAGTATGCATGTGTGCGAGTGTGTGTATGTGTGACTGCAAAACTGTTTGAATGTGCCTGTGTGTGGGTTTGCACATGTCAAGTGTGAGGTGTGTAGCATAGTTCAGAATTAAGCGTGGCTCGGTTGTTATTTATTTATATATTTATTTATCGACTTTGTCTTTTAATCCAGGTTTAGATACTCAGGCTGTGCTTAATCCTCGTGCTAATGAAAGCATGACGTTTATAGTGATCAGCAAGTAGCACCCAACAGTCTTAAGCCTTATTACTCAGAGAAGATAACAATAAAGCATACTACGTAACTATGCAGGAAGTTAAGTTAACTGTATATTCTTGGTATCTTTGGGGTATGATTAGTCTCCCTAGCCAAAAAGTGTACTTGGATCACATGTATGATGACACAAACATCATGAATGAAAAGAAGATATACCAGAGGGGTCCTTCAGGAGGTGTCTTATATTATTCAGAATCTCAGCCCTATTTGGTCCAAGAGCATTTTAAGGTCTCAAATACTGACCGTAACTTGTCCTGGTTGGATGTGCAATATAAGTTGCTGTGGAGTATTCTGGTAATCTTGGGTGCCCTCTGAATGCACCATTTTAGTCATTTTCATGGACTGGTAAAGATTCCACCGCCTTTTAGCTTATAAAAAAAACTATATTGCAACCCCAGTTGGGAATTAACATGTTCATGTCCTGTGGATAGTAAAAAGTAATAGTAATAGTGATCATAATAATAATAATAATAATCATCATAATCATAATCATAAGAAGAAGAAGAAGAAGAAGAAAAATAATTTGATTTATAGGACAATATAAATAATGGCGTTAGCTCAAAGTGCCTAACAGACAGATGAAAACAATAAATGAAGAAATTATGAAAAACAATATAAAATGATATCACAAAGTGAAATACCAAACAGATATGGAATTTTAATGAACTGCTAGAGAGATTTTTAAATGTTTCTAAGAAGTGAGCGCTGAGCCTGGCTATCTTATAAAAGGTGGAATTGAGTTCAACAGTTTAGAAGCGTAATAACTGATCTCTCCTGGTCTCTCCAGGTTTTCTGTATGTTTCAGAGGAGGTAGGTGTAGAAGGCCAGTACCTGCAGATCTAAAACCATGCTTTGAAACAAACAAAAAGACATTTTGTGATGTAGTTCATTTTACAGCTTTAAAATGTGGAACCATATCTTCAAATGAAAGTTATAAGCTCTCTTGTATGTTTGTTTGTTAGGATCTGCACTGCTGTATTCTGTATAACTTGTAGAGGATGGATTGTTTTCTTAGGTAGCACAGCAAGAAGATCATTACAGTGATCAATTCTGAGATAGAAAAGGCAGAATATTAAGCAATATTACTCAAATGATAAAAAGCGAGTGAAATTGAGGGATGTAATAGAGCTCAGAGTATCCACAAAAAAAATCCAAAGTGATTTGATGAATGATTCCCAGTGAAGCCTAGAAGTGTCTGTTCATTAAATATGAAAGAAGATCATTTTGTAAGTATGGAGGCATTTAAAGAACCATGTACTTGTGTTCTCTGTAGCTAAAATCAAGTAGCTGTTGTCATACATCAAATATACAAGTGTCCCAACGTTTACAGAAATTACAAAAAATTACAGAAAGAAATGCTTCATATTATGTGTAGACCGTCACCAGTTTTCAGTGATAGTGCCAGTAACAGAATGCATTAATTTTATACATCAAGACACGTTAGAGCAAACAGGATACTGACTAAATGAAGCATTTTGTCTCGCTTTCTTCTCTTTCCAGAAGTGAGTTTCACTGCTATACTGTAATTTCCAGTCTTCTGCGATTTGGTTCAAAACTTCACAAGGATCCTGTGGTAAAGTTACAATACGCCACCTCCCTATAGAAAATGAAACCCATCTGAATAGGGCTTTAGGAAGAATTCCTACTTCATGAGACAGATGCCTAATACACGCAGTAGGTCAATGTACAATTGCAGATGCAGTGGCAGCACAGACTGTGCCATGATGCAATCTCAGCATGTGCTCACTAAGTGCCTGAGTTTAGTGTTCGATTTTCTAAGACTGCAGCTTATCATGCAAACTGCACACAGCTCTGCCCTCTCATTGTGCGCTTGTGAGACACAGGGTTTAATAGACATAGGGAAATGATGGAGCGAGAGAAACCAAAAGCACTCTATAACGAAGTCACCCTACTACAACTTTGTGAAATGGACAGCGAGCACATACTGAAGCCCCATCATGCCATATCCTGCACCCATCATGCTGGTTCCTGCACCCTAAAATATTTTATAAGTAAATTATAAAAAAACACGAGAACAAGGTGCATTGCAGGTCACAAGTTACAAGTCACAAGATGCTTCTTCCTGCTGATCTCCTGTAGCACCTGATCCTAAAAGAGTTTCAGTAGTGTTATTGTGTGGGTAAATATTCTTTCAGCATGTGTGAAAGTCTCATGACTCTATCTAGATGCTGTCTGCCGTTATTAACAAGTCTTTTAAGACCCTACCATGATTTAAAACCTGGTTTCAAAAGCCAGAGAAACATCCGTGCCACTGTGATCTGACTGAGCAGAATGTGTACATTGATAATAGCCTTCTCCCCCCTTTTGCCTGGCCCTTGCTCAGATGCATATGCATGAGGGAGAGGAGCACATTCTTAATCTTTTTATGCACACAGCCAAGAAATTGCATGTTTAGGCTTGTGCACCAGTGTTGTAGATAACGCTAAGACAGAGAGTGAATTCGATTTGTGGTTAAAACTGGAGCGAAAGGCTTAATACATGGATGCAGGTGAGGTTTAATGCTTTAACATTAGGATATGTCGGTGAGTCCACTTAATGAAGTGCACATTGTTTAGTTTGGTTCAGTTCTGTTCAAATCAAAGTGGATATATCGAGTCGGAACTAGAAAGGGGGAAGGGCTGTTGTCAGCACTGTAAATATTTGAGGTTTAAATTTTAGCTCCTGTTTTGGTAGCTTTTATCTCTTATTCATTCTCCCCATTAAATATCTCCCAAAATGGATAGTGTGTACACTTTTGCACAGTACTGTGAGTTAATATACACTTACTCAGCTCTTCATTAGTACCATCTCTTTGTTTCTTCACTCACTGTCCATTTTTGTTATCCCACATTTACCTCGTTCTTTAATAATCAGAACCTCCGCGGGACCACCACAGACCAGGTATTAATTAAGTGGTGGAACATTCTCAGCACTGCAGTCACACTTACTGTCCGCTCCTAGCTTATTAGTTCACCATATAGATATAAGGTCAGGGGTGATAGCTGCATATGTGTTGCTGCACAGTTTGTGTTGGTCATCCTCTAGTTCTTCATCGGTGGTCACGGGACGCTGCCCAAAGGATGCTCTTTGCTTGATAGTTTAGGTTGGTGGATGATTCTCAGTCCAGCAGTGACACTGAGGTGTTTAAACGCTCCAGCAGTATTGCTGTGCCAGATCTACTCACGCCAGCACACCATACACTAACACAGCATCACCATGCCAGTGTCACTACAGTGCTGACCCACCTGCTCTGTGGTGGTGGTCCTGTGGGAATCATGACCATCGAAGAACAGGGTAAAGGGGGGATTAACTAAGTAAGCAGAGGGACTGATGGGCTGTAGTCTGTAGTTATAGTGCACTAATAAAATGGACAATTGGATACAAAAAGGTGGTTTCAATATAATAATATATATAATAGAATATATAATATATCTATATATCTCAGTGGAGTGAGTAACAGAAGGAAGAAGGTTGTACAGGGGTCGTTCAGATATCATTTGTTTTCTAGGAGTGTGTGTGAAGTTATTGATTGCGACAGCAGTGGCTCGAGGCAAATGCCGATCATGTTTACCGAGACTAATTAAAATTCCTCAACGTCACTGGAACAGCCAGGAGGGGCCTGACCTGTCAATGGACATGCTCCATAGTGCATTAAAACGCAGACGCTGCTCTCTGCAAAACTGGCCACACACGCGCGCGTTCAGAGGCCTCTGAGGGCGAGCTATTGAAGTCACCTTTCAGTTTCCTGTCATTTACATAATAATGATCATTTTAATTGAAAATGATTAATAGTATTATCTGTATTGGCTCTGCACTCCAACAGGGGCTGATAAAGACTCTGCATTCAGAGGAGAGCAGATAAAGCTTCAATTAGGCTGTTGTACCGCTTTCTGTATGAGCATGCTATGGCTTTTTGTGCAGTCTGTATAAGTGGAGATTTATTATCGAGTGATTTTTGCTCACTTTGGTGTAAAAATGATATACATTTCCAGTAAGTTACTGTATTTACTATAAGGCATTAAAATCACAATAACTGTTGTAAACATAAATTGTTGTTTGGCATACCTACAGCAATACTGGGCATGTGTTACACTTCAAGAGTGCAGAAATGATTAGACTGGGGTTTTGCATTAAATACGCTTGGCAAACATATATAGTGGGATGTAAAAGTTCAGGTATCCCTGATTAAATTTACATTTTTACTTTTATGATTTGTACACAATTGTATGATAGTAATGTTATGTGACTGAATCAAGTCAAATGTATTTATATAGCACTTTTTAAAACAGATGTCGTCACAAAGCAGCTTTACAGAAAATCTGGATCCAAGGCTCCAGTGAGCAAGCCAAAGGCGACAGTGGCAAGGAAAAACTCCCTCAGAGGAAAAGGAAGAAACCTTGAGAGGAACCAAGACTCAAAGGGGGAACCCACCCTCAGAGTTTACAATCATAGGCAATTTTAAATAACACCGGTTAGTAACTGTTAGATGGAAGTCTATAATAATAGTCTATTAAAAAGATTAGGAGAAGTGCTTAGTGTTTTAAGGCAAAGGAAGAAATGTCAGATTTGTCTGTGATTGAATAGTATGATTATCAGACGGACGAGTGGGATGCAGGTTAGGGCCCTTCACAGCACAAGACAAACAGAAGCTTCGTGGTAGGTAAACTGGTATGAAGGAAGGCAGTGGCACTCACCCGAGGCAGGTGAAGTCTAGACTTGAAAACTGTGGCTTTGTCCCAAACACTAACTGGAAGGTCATTTTAAAGCTACAGGCTTTAAATGAAACGGCTCTGGCCCCTGATGTAACTTTATTAGTTCTAAGTGCTATTAGTGAGCCGGCACCTTGAGTTCAGATGCCGGTTCAAAGTACGAGATGAGTTCACTGAGGTACTGAGGAGTGATGTTGTTTAGAGCTGTGTCTCAGGTATAAACAAACACATTTTCTCTTTTTCCCATCCAGGTGACGTCATCGTCTACATCAACGACATGTGTGTGCTGGGTACGACCCATGCAGACGTGGTGAAGCTTTTTCAGTCCGTCCCCATCGGCCAGAGTGTAACATTGGTGCTTTGCCGTGGCTACCCACTCCCTTACGACCCAGAGGATGCAGCCAGCAACCTTATTTCCCCCTTGGGCCTTATGGAGCGCCCCCTGCTGGTGAATGGCAGAAGCAGCTACGACAGTTACATGGAGTACATCTCCAGAACAGCCCGTTTTATGGACCCTCTACAGCCCCCCTTGACCCAACAGCATCCAGGCGATACACACTTGGATGCTGGACCACATGAGGATAGTGTTTCCATGGCGTCGTCGGGGGCAACTGGAGGAGAGCTGATAACTGTCACAATGGTGAAAGGAGCGGATGGATTTGGCTTCACCATTGCAGACAGCCAGGGAGGTCAGAGGGTGAAGCAGATCCTGGAGGCGCAGGGCTGCCCAGGGCTGTGTGAGGGAGACCTCATTGTGGAGGTCAACCAGCAACCTGCGCTCACGCTGTCGCATACACAGGTGGTGGAGCTTCTTAAGGAATGTCCGGTAGGGGCGGAGGCCAAGCTGGTGGTGCAAAGAGGCGGGGCAGGTAAGAGAATGTAGGTGCATGTATGTGGGAGAGAGAAAGTATGTCGCTGTATGGTCAATGGTCAATATGGTAACAGAAGCTTTTTAGTATGGTATGGGGAAGCTGCGAGGTCTATGGACAAGCTGCCTGTAGACCAGCAGTTGGGTTTTCTGCAGCCTGCTAAAGAAGGTTCTTGGAGATCTGACAGAGGCAGGTGGTAATCTGTGATGTGTGACTACCTAATGTCCGGGTTCACATCCTGCTGAGTTCTCACCTCTGACCTCTAGCAATAGAGAAACATTAAATTTCACAGCAAGCACAGAACCCCTGTAAAGGCATTGTGACTCATTGAGGGACGAGTTACTACTTATAACCTGTTACTATTATGTTTTAATAATAGTTATATATACATAGATGTGTGTACATAGACTGAAATTATATATATATATATATAGATATATATATATATATATAGTCATTAATATAACTTTAGAGTAACTGGGTTGGGCCTTAAGGTACAATTTCAACAAAGATATGTAGTTCCAAAATGAGCTAAAATAATAAACAAAATATATAGAAATAACAGTTTGGACATTTATGTGTCATTAGGTATCAATTTTGTACATCAAGAGGCAATAGTGAGTCACTGTAGCATCGAATCTGCCATTAATCCAGCATGAGAGGATGAAGAAGCTTGTCCACTATTTGGCAGCAAACAAAAGACGTGATGTCAATTGTTGCAAAACAGGAGTTAACATTGCTGTTGCTTTCATCATCTGGAGATGCGGATGATAAATATAGGGATGAAGTCTGATGCTGAACTTGTAACGTTTCTGGTACACTGGTAAAGGGTGTAGAGGGAAGAGGGACTGCACATATTTGTCTTTGTTTCTTCCCAAAGGAGTGGACACCACAACTTTCTAGTGATATGTTGTCCCCTATTTGTTTGGATTTTTGAAGAATTTGACATGTTGCTCTTTCAAAAGCCGAACGGGGTGGCCATATGTGCAGCTGTATGCATGTTTTGTTGGTTTTCTAATTAAAAATAAGTGCACATACTCTACAGAGAACATTGCACATTTTATTGTAAAGTAACTGTTTATTTTCTCGATTAACTTGTTTGGGTGAGAGGAAATAAAACATAAAATATGGCTTTTTTAAGGGTTATGGCTCATTTTATGTTTTATTCATTTCCCAATATGTTAAACACAGCAAATACATAGAATTTGTGTCCAGTTTAACTGTGTTCTCTGTTCGAGAAACGTTACCTCTTATTTAGAAAGTCAAAAGAATACTGTTACATGGTTGTGGTTTTCAATGTAGGCCCAAGTCAGAAATATCAATTGATTGGCTGAACTGTTTGTCCCTGGCAAGTTTGCTGAATCATGCTTCTTTTCAAGGCCTTTTCAAAGTGCCGAGTCGTATTTGAGGCCAAGGCTGCTCAAACTGTTTAGTGGTCTAAAGCCTTCACTGCACACTAATTAGCAAAAAGAGCAAAGAAATGTGTAAAAATAGACACTGACATACACACACAGAGACACACACACACACACACACACTACCTGTTCTCCCAGTGTATTTATCTTCTAGCCAGCTATATTCCCTCTGAGGGAGCCATTCACAACTGCCTCACAAAGCACCAAAGTAATACAAGCCTTTTTATACCACTAGAAGCTGCTAACTGTAATTCAAATGCACATCCATTTCAAAGAACAGCATATGATGTAAGGAGAATTGTTATATTTGTCACAGAGCCGCTACGATAAAGGATTTTCAGCTATTTTTACAAACCAAATATAAAGCGTGAACAGGCCGAGTGCTGCCTTTCAGCTTTCTAGATAAAATGTGACACCATCGTCACACATTTAACAATTTGAAGCACAGACTCCGACACCAGGCTATTTTATATCATACAGGGTATCCATTTAAGGGCATATTTGTAATCTGCTGCAGCTGTATATTGTGAATGAGAAGAACAGAGAACCTATTGACCAGACACACAAGTCAATGGGCAGGTGATGTGTTTGTATTCACTTTTGTAATTTTTTCGTTGTTCGTATGCTGGTAAAGTGAAGGCTAGCAGGTGCATGATGATGCTACCACATACTTTTACACACATTTTTGTTAACACAATAGCATTTAAAAACTCAACATGCTTGGAGGAGAACGCCAACTGTTTATTCTGTGACATCAGCTTACAGATGCCTATGTTGCCTAGCATTGGCTAGCATAGGTCAAATATACTATCTTGGACTATGGTCACAGATGGCAGCAACATCACCAAGAATCTAATTCATAAGCTCCAGCAAACATAGACATAACATGTGATCACCTGAACAGTTTTTTTTGCTGTGTTTTGCTTCAGCTTTGTTACGACATTTACATTGTTTCTGTCATCTTTACACCGGCACTGTAAACTGAATTTACATTACCGCAAAGCAAATCCATTACCTTACTGACTGGCACATCGCTTAATTGTAAGCAAGTTAAGCTGTCTATGAAGTTTTAGACTAGTTTAGTGACACTGTCTTGTGGATGTGGAGTCTAAGAGCATAACTGCCGACACTCTCTCTGGTTGATTTGGAGTTCAGAGCTCCTGTCACCTCATCACTCAGTGTGATGTCAAGTGTCCTCATTGTCCTCCAAGCATATTGAGCTGTCCAATGATGTTGCATTAGCAGCAGTTTAAAAAGATGTGAGGATGCTTCAAGTGTCTGAGAGGAAGCTTGTGTTAGTCCAACTCTTCCTAAGTCACACACCTAATTTTAACTAATGTAATCATAATAATATATATATTCTTTATACATTGTAATTATCTATTTACTTGCAAATGAAATTGGCAACGACTAGATTGGGTGTATATCCAAAACTATTGTGTCTATATCCAGAATATATCCAAAAACGTATTCCTCAAAGTTGCTGCTTCTTGTCTGCATTTTGTTTCAAACTGCACACAGTACACACAACATTCTTGTAGTTAAGGGATGCATGTGTATTGTTGTTAATAACTACAATATGCCTGGACTTAATACTTAGTCATGGTAATTAAAATGCATTGTTGCATAAATAAATAAATAGTATGTGATTGACTCTCTCAAACCAAACTATTAGTTTTTAATACATACAGGCTGTTCGCGTTTGTTTTTTTAAATTGGCAAACAGGATTGAAACTCTCACTGTCACTGTGTAAAAGACATCCCATACTACCTACAGTATATTTTTGGATGGTTTCCTAGTAAACACGCACGCATTCAGTAGACAGTGTAGAAATGCTTACTGTCGTCTGCAGTTTGTTTAATCTGAGTAGCAATACAGGGTCTGAAGTGGGAGGTATATTCCTATTCAAGATTCAAGAGTTTTATTGTCACATGCACAGCATAACAAGCAGTTACACTGTACAATGAAATTCTTACTTTGTGCAGTTCCTCCATTCTCGACAGTCTTAAAAAATAAATATCAATATAAAAATAAGAAGTATTATATATATATACATATATATATATATATATATATATATATATATATATATATATATATATATATATATATATGTACACTAAGTACGACTTAGTAAAGAAAATGAGAGTACAGTACTGTATGGATGCATGTGCAAGTTGTGCGTAAAAGTGCATATGCATGTGTAAAGTGCATTGTGCAAGTACAAAAGTAAACAGTATGGTATAACAGTAGCAGCAGCTTGTGCTAGCTTGTGACACAGTTTAGATTATTTTCGTATCTGTATCAGTTAGACACCAGAATGGAGAAATCACATTATTAGTAAAGGAAAGGATAATAAAAGGCAGAAATTTGCTTTTGCATTACAGCAACGTTTGGCCTTGTGCATTTGTAAATAAAGGCTGTACTAGAAAAAACAAAGATCACAAATTGATCCCAAAACCCAACTGGCCAGTAACCTCAATAAACATGCATACACGCACTGAATCAGGAATGAAGATCTGTTGTAATGGAGAACTTTTCCTTATGAAGTGGTGGGATTCGATGTCCTTCATCATTCGTTGAGCTGAGCTGTTTTTCATGCATAATGGAAGTGTTCGAGGCCAGCGAGCAAGAGCTTTGGGTATTGCGTGGTTGTGGTTGGAGTCATGTGTCATGGAAATTTGTATCTTTATTCATAGACTTTATTTGAGCCAGTTTAGAATTTATTTTACCCGGATCTGGCCCAAATAAAGAGCCCTGAATCGAGTATTTGTTGGGTACTTTGGTATTTGATGTTTTGCCATCCTTTAAGCCACAAAAATGTAGTTTCAGTTTCATCAGCCTGTAGATATAACAGTTATGTTTTAAAAACCATTAAAACAAGAAATCATTAATTGTTGGTTTAGTTTAGAAAGCATACGTTCATGCCATATATCAGCTCCCCTCAGAGTGCACTACTTTTTATGTGGCTACTGCATCAAAAAGAGCAAAAATGTCTTGGAAATAAAAATGTGTGGGAGCTTTTTAAAATATAGTTTGATAAGAAAAATGCTCGGTGCAGAATTTTGTGATAAGAGGCTGGTATGCTATGGAGATATGACAAGTTTGATAAATGGTCTCAAATATGTAAGTGTATTGATCTTTATCCAAGTCCTGCCACACGTCCTGTCCAACTGCCTCCGACTCCGCTCCATAACCCCTATAGGTATCAATATCAGCCCTTTTTCTTGATTTGTTTTCTAATGAAACACTTCCACAACACGTTTAAAACTTGACAGCTCAAGCAGCACATTGAGGAAATCACAACCACAGGTTTTTACTGCTGTACCTGAGAAGAGTTTCCTCCACATGCACTGCTAACACGGGAAAAAAGCTGCTCTGCTGCTAACACACCAACAAGATCATCTCATTTTAATTGACTGTTACTTTAAACTAAATTTACGCAATATGGAAACCAGGTTTATGTGATGTGTCCGGATGTCTATGGTATTGGCATGTGCATCTTCATCACTAAGGCTGATGCAATCGTATCTCAATGCATTTCCAACACTTCATACATATGAAGCAACTACTAATGGAATAACATATGATACACCCCTACTGCAATGCAGTGTGATTTGACAGGATTTCATCAATGCAATTAAGTGCAATGTGATGCAGTGCAGTGTAAAAAAGTATGATGCTATGCGATTTAACGTGTAAACTGGCTAGGTTTCCTCTCTTTGGTTCTTCTTACAAACAACAAATCATAAATTAACTATAAAAGGCCATTTCTCTTACTAACACATTTGTTTCTCTAGTATTTTTGTCTTTTCAAGTCCTTTGTAACGCAACACAATTTTTTTTGACAAAATATAAAATAAAACCCATACCACTCTCTCTATAATACTAAGGTTTAGTTTAGTTTTTTTTTTACAGTAAATAAGGTGACGGCGTCAGTTATTACCTTAGGATAAGCAGAACTGTAGCGGGGTGTGAAAAGAGTTGCAATATGAGATTTCCGCATGCTGGTCTACATACTTTATAGAAACACTGTGCATCTGATCAAATGGCTTTGTGGACACGCCTCCAACTCACATAAAAATTGGCAGAGAGACTTGAATGAGAATTAGATTGGAGATGAGGGCATGCTTCAGCAAAAGGAAGAATTAATCTGAATGTAAACACATTGGATATGAATGAATGGTTACATTTCTAAATCATAAATATTAATACTAATAATTATATAAAAGTAAAGCAGATTTTACCAATGCAAGGATGTTTAAAAAATTGGGTCCCAAGTTCATCCCATGCTGTATGCATAATTGTTTATTTGACCAGTTGCTTCATCAACTCATGGCAATGCAACAATGCAAATCAGTGAATCTTATAATCCCTACTATGAACTTAACAGTTCACTCACATAGGCTCGTGTTGTAACAGCCGTGTCACCGCCTGTGTGCAGTGATGGGAGGAGCATTAGTTTTCATCAGACAGAGGACTTAAACAGCTAGAGTGTTTAAGCACTTATTAGAAAATATTATTTAGCAAGTATTTATCTGTAAGTCTGTATGATGCTGTTTGGAGCAGACCTAATGTACCTGTTAAAAGTCACATTTAACACTTAATAATATTATGATATAAGTATATATATGTTTTTATAAGATATATATCACTGGTCACATCTGTTTCACATGCTGTTGTTGGTATTAGAGTGTTGAATATTGACACAGGCTGATGATGCAGTACAGACCAGTCACAGTTTATATCTCTTCTAAAACAGACACTGATCCAGCAAAACCTCTGACCTTTAACAATCTGGGATTTCTAAGAGTGAGAGAGCGCCAGGGGAGGGATGGGGGATAAAAAAGATAAAAAAGGTGGGATGGAGAGAGCAAAAATGGGAAAGAAAGAGAGAGAGAAAAATATTGAGAGAAGAAAAGTCAAGGAAGGGTGGCAGCACAATGAGGAAGAGAAAAAAAGGAGAGAGAAAGGAAAAGGGAGAAATGGAGGAAAAGATAAGATTAAGTAGAAATAAGAAAGACAGATATTGAATACTTCTAGATGTATTGAATTACTGAAGTGACTGTATGTTGTCCACTCTATAACAGTAAAATGCTGTAAATGGAAGAATCCAAATGTAATTGCCAGTGACAGTGTGATTCTACTTGCATTTATTAAATCAGACCCTTTGTAGTTTTTTTACACACACTAGTTACTGCAAACTGACAAACTAACTATCTAAAATCTATCTAAAATCTAAAATCAATGAGGTTATGAAGCAGGTGGTTCAAATCTGGGTTGCTACCAAATAATAGTAAGCCATTGCTATGTCATCCTGCCTTGTGGCATATGAAAATTTGATACTTTTAAGGCATTTCTGAATAAAATGTTCTTTTCTTTTCCATAAGGCATTCAGGCCCGAGCTCACTTCAGCAGTTTGCTTCTGAATAGTGTTCTTTGGTCTGTGCATTTGCAAACTGCTTCTTGTTTGGACTCTGATTCATCCTCACAGATTGTGTGTTTTGCCCTGTTGACTCACATGGTGAGATGCTAATGTGTTAACATAGCATATGGGCACTTAGCCTTCACATGCTAACAGACTGTAGTGAGATGCTAGCATGAGAATGTAGTATTTGTCTGTGTGCTTAGCCTTGACTTGCTAACAGACTGTACTGAGAAGCTAAGGTGGCAATGTAGCATATGCCTGCGTACTTAGCCTTGACGTACTAACAGACTGTAACGTGTTAGTAGTGTGTGAACTTAGCATCTGTCTGTGCAGCATGCCATGATTGACATATGGGGCGAGAGAAAGGTCAGTGCATGCTAATCATCACAGTCTGGACGTATCTGATGGAGATTAAGCAGAAAGGCTCTAACTAACAGTATTGCCTGAATCCTAGTAAGTATACTCGCTACACCTCACTATTGAATCCTAGTAAGTATACTCGCTACACCTCACTATTGAATCCTAGTGAGTATACCAACTAAACTTTAGTATTGAATGCTAGTGAGTATACCCGCTACACTTCAGTATTGAATGCTAGTGAGTATACCCGCTACACTTCAGTATTGAATGCTAGTGAGTATACCCGCTACACTTCAGTATTTAATGTTAGTGAGTATACTCGCTACACTTCAATATTGAATCTTAGTGAGTGATCCAGCGAGTGAACTTGCTACACCTTAGTAATGGACTATGGTGAGTAAATTTGCCACATTGCAGTATTAAATCCTAGTAAGTAAATGTGCTACATTTCAGTATTAAATCTTATTGAGTATACTTGCTACACCTTAGTAATGAATCCTAATAAGTATACTCAATACACTTCAGTATGAACCGTAGTGAGTATTCTTGCTACACATTAGTATTAAATCCTTGTGAATATACTTGTTATATCTCAGTATTGAATCCTAGTGAGTATACTCACTGCACCTCAGAATTGAATCCCAGTAAGTGTATCCGCTACACCGCAGTAGTGAATCTTAATGATCATACCCGCAATACCTCAGTATTGAATCCTAGTATGCATACCTGCTTCACTTCAGTATTGAATCCTAGTGCGTATACCCATCAGTATTTAAGCCTAGGGGGTACTAGGAGAGGTAGGGGCTGTAAATAGGGGTTGTGGATAGTGAACTTCTATATTTGATTAGGTTTTTGTCTTTGTAATGACATGGCTGGTTATTTCATTTAGACCACAAAGATCCCAACTGTCTCAGAAGCCTCAGTGAGAGACCAATCAGGCAGAGAAATTTTAAGTGTGCAGCCAGGCCATTAAAGAACCTAATAAAACTGTCACTGGGCCACTGATATGTTGAGCCACTTCTTTAATATGCAGCAATTTGGCTGTTCTGTCTCATCTCTGGACACTGATCATCCATTCTGATTATAAATTCTTTCTCTCTATGTAATACACACGCTTTGTCACACCCAGAAACCACACATGCGAATCTGTTGTTCATTGATAAACTGTATAAATGTAAATATTTGGTGATCCTTTTCTTTAATGTGATACAAGTAGGGCTGGCAAATATACATACTCAAGATCATGCTTATGTCAGCATATTCACTATTATTCCTTATCATGACGTATGCTCATTTGAAGCAGCGCAAGAAACTGTTACGCGGGACGAGGGGACAGGATGCAAGTGCAAGTCTTTTAATGAATATGAAGAAAACAAAAACCGAGGAGACTATGCTAGGAAACAGGGCAACAACAACCACAGACATAGAGAAACTTACTGCGAACTTCATTGAAAAAACAACAAGGCAAGGGACCAGTAGGGAGACAAAATACCGAACAAGAACAAAGGTCACATGATCTAAACAAAAGCACAGACAGGCAAACAGCCATGGCAGGGTGTGACAGAAACATTATTCTTCAGAATTTGAATGTAACCTGTCTGATTTGTAGATGAGCCTAACACAAAGGAACCGATTTGATAAAAAAGAGACTTCTTAGACTCTCACACACTCCCATCCAACAATGAGCAATGATGCCCTCCATGAGTCACCCTGTTAGTGCCAGCACCACTGGCAGACAACTACATGACATAAAACTAAGACTGCCCTTAACACCACATCAACGTTGCAATAGACTGCAATGGTGTCATACCAGACTATCTTGGAGTGACTCAGAATGGCAGCAGGTCATCTTCAGTAATAAGTCCTGCTTTTGTCTTGGTGAAGACGGCCAACGTATACGTGTGTGGAGGCAAGTAAATATAAAAATAATGTAAAAAAAAACTATGTTGCGTTAGCAAACACAGTGCCACAACAGCATACTGAGAGACACTACTTCTGCATGTGTAGTTCAATACATGTTGCCCATATCAGTCTAAATTTATCATCATTTATTATTTCTGGCAAATTTTACTAAAAACAAAACAGCATTGCGTTGCTTCCTTCTGGGTGTTGCTTTTTTTTTTTTTTTTTGATGATGAGTGTATAATGTACAATGGACTTGTTTTAAGATAAACCATTACAGATTTTTAGATTTTTAGTACTGTATTTATTCATAAACAGTTTAAAGTAGTCCTCTGTTGATATGCAACCAAAAATTGTGACCTTGACTTTAAAATAAGACCTTGAAATAGGTCAAAGTGGTGTCCGACTCTCCTCCATACTCCTGTTTTGTAGTTTGAGTGCAGTGGCTGTAGGCTTTTCCAGCTGGCCTGCCAACTAACACTCCACTGAATCAACCGACCCTTACTCACTGTAACTGAGTAAAGAATTCTCTTTGATCCCAATTCTGTCTCACTCTCTCTCTTCTTTTCGCCCTTCTCTTTCACTCTCTACTGTCTCCAGTAAAGCTCACCTATCTATTTATGTCTCTTCTCTTATTCCTTTTCATGCTTCCCATCACTCTCTCATTCTATCTTACTTGTGGAAATGAGCTGCTCTGATTTTACTTTGTGTCACTCATTGTGTGTATGTCCACTTTATCTGTTTGTCTCTTTCTCTCTCTCTCTCTCTCTCTCTCTCTCTCTCTCTCTCTCTCTCTCTCTCTCTCTCTCTCTTTCTCGCTCTCTCTCTCTCTCTCTCTCTCTCTCTCTCTCTCTCTCTCAGTTTTTCTTGTTCTCTGGTAATCTCTACTTATTTGGCAGTGTAAACAAATTTCTTTCTTTCTCTTTCAGACACAAATCAGAGAATTCCTAGTGCTAACAGCCATCTGCTTTTAGAGAGATGTGACCAGTATGAATACTAGAACATACATGCTAATGTGGCTAGCAATGTGTAGAAGTTAGCGGCCAGTAGTTGGCATAATGTTGCTTTTCGCCTTTCTCTTTCACTCTCTACTGTCTCCAGTAAAGCTCACCTATCTATTTATGTCTCTTCTCTTATTCCTTTTCATGCTTCCCATCACTCTCTCATTCTATCTTACTTGTGGAAATGAGCTGCTCTGATTTTACTTTGTGTCACTCATTGTGTGTATGTCCACTTTATCTGTTTGTCTCTTTCTCTCTCTCTCTCTCTCTCTCTCTCTCTCTCTCTCTCTCTCTCTCTCTCTCTCTCTCTCTCTCTCTCTCTCTCTCTCTCTCTCTCTCTCTCTCTCTCTCTCTCTCTCTCTCTCTCAGTTTTTCTTGTTCTCTGGTAATCTCTACTTATTTGGCAGTGTAAACAAATTTCTTTCTTTCTCTTTCAGACACAAATCAGAGAATTCCTAGTGCTAACAGCCATCTGCTTTTAGAGAGATGTGACCAGTATGAATGCTAGAACATACATGCTAATGTGGCTAGCAATGTGTAGAAGTTAGCGGCCAGTAGTTGGCATAATGTTGCTGGTGTAATGGTAATCGGTGCCTGTTGGCTTTCAGTCAGTGGCTAGATGTTCAGATAAAAAAGGCTTAAAAAGATGAAAAATAAATGTTTTGAACAGAATCACCAACCTTTGAATATGTATTGCATATTGTTTGAAGTGGCTAGATTAAAAAAGCAAAATATAAAAAAAAAATCAATACTGTAAATATGAATTATTACATGCTTCTGCTTTTGCTGAGTCATAGCTACAAAACAGGACAGAAGGCAGAACATTTCAGGGGGCTAATTAGAAAATTACTACGAAAACACTACGAAAATACGAAACAAAGCACTACCATGGCCAAGGGTTACAAAAACAACTGACAGAGACAAAACACCAAGCAAGAACCAAGGGATCAACAGGGAGTATAAAACAACAAGGACTAATCAGGAACATCTGGGAAGGGGCGGAGCTACAATCTAGGGACAAGTGAGGGGCCTGACAAGGAGGCGGAGACAGGAGGAGTAATAACCAAAACAAACAGAAGCACATGTCACAGGACAACAAAAGGTACGTGGAAATGACAAGACAGAAATGGAAAACCAGAGAAAATGTAGATAAACTGGGGCTAGAGAAGACAGGACGTGACATTATCCAGGAAAGAAAAAAACATAACGGTGATATTAGTAACGGAACGAGATGTGCAGAGCATTTATTTTTGCTGCTGCATTCTGTGCTCTTAAAATGTGAAATAACGACATCTGTAAAATGAAACGAGTTTACAGAAGTGACATTGAGAGTTTTATTCTGTTGTACACAGCTGCCTAAATCCATTTTATTTACACATCTATATCATCTATATCATTATTTATAAGTTGCATCTTGTGTCTTTCATGAAACTGTAATAATGTAAAAAAAAACTAAATAAAAACTGTATAGGTGTAAGGGTAAGCTCCACCCACACTGGCAATGTTATGCCATATATCACTGAGCTTGTTTCATTTGTAGTAATGAGAACGTGTTCAGAAATTCAACATGTTTTCTATGTGCTTCCAGTCCTAATGCCTATTTTAAAAAATTGATTCCATTAAAATCTTAATCATACTCTGCAGCATTTCCTAATATGTAAGGATTCCCATATGTCTAGATTTATGCTAGTTTTATACGTTGTGTGTGTAATAACGTCAGCACACCACTCAGTTTAGAAAGACATATTGTCACAGTTACAAAGTTAATTATCTCAAACCGCATGACATTCTCAGATCTAAAGCATCCATTCAAACACTCACTGGGTGTGTACCAACATAGTGTTTGAACACACACACACTCCCATATACATGAACACACAAGCAAATGACTTTTTACAGCACATACTAAAGCACGACTGAAGCTGGATGCATTTTCCGAAATTAGGTTGTAAGGTTTTCCTAAATTTGATTGGCTAGTTGGTCCAGGATAAAGTATCGGTGTAATTTCCCGGGACCGAATGGTCAATAAGTCTAGGACACAGCTGTGTCTATTAGTAAGTTTTGTTATTAGTGTGAGGTGGAGTGGAACGGATCTACTGCTGCTAAGGGAGCACTAAGGGGGTATTCAGCCTATTACAGAAGACTCTATTCACTCCACCAGTATTACTATCAGACTGTAGAAAGTACATGCAATGCAGATTCATACTGGATTCAAATCACTCCACAGTTATTGCTGTCAAACTGTACAAACTATATACACTGCACATTCATACTGGAGTACAATCACTCCACACTTATTACTGTCAGACTGTAAAAATCACTCACTGCAGATTCATACTGGATTGACTGTGTTGGTGTGCAGTGAGATACTTTAGCCCATCTGTTAATGCACAATTTGTGATAATTATGTTCTAGCCCTTTATTAAAGGGCAGGGTCGGTTCACAGAGCTGCTCTTGGCCGGGTATTTGTGGGTGCTGGAGCAGTAACCTAGCAGTGACACTGACGTGTGTAAAACCCCAGCAATACTACTGTGTCTGATAGACCTGATACAGCACCTTGACAACTATGTCAGTGTTGCTGCTGTGCTGAGAGTGATCCATCACTCAAACACCATCTGGTCAACAGCAGTCCTGTTGAAGTAGAAGGGGGCTGATAAATTGTACAGCAACAAATGAGCTACAGTCTGTAATTCTACATCCGTATGAGCTGTAATGTAGGTTTTTCTAATAAAGTGGCCAGACTGTGTATTTTAGCTGTACAGCATGAATCAGGATTCTATCAGAATGATGTTTAACAAGACCAACTCACATGTACAGGCCTGGTCCATTGGGTACATTTTGCTGTTAATGTGGCATGTTTGTGTGTTGGCAGCGCTAACGGCTAAAGCTTTAGCCTTTAGCAGTGTGTTGTTGGCCCTGCAGGTAGGCAGCGTAAATGTTTTAATCAGTCTTGGGTTCGGTTCAGATGGAGCGCAGCAACATAAATATCACTTCAGTTACAGGACGGTTTCAGTTAAATTGTCTTGGGGCTTTTTGTCGAGTTTGTACTCAGATTGCTAATCCGAAGTGCTTTTTAATTGGCTCAGTTTGATCCTCAGAGTTGGGCAAGCAGCCAGAGGAATCAGGCAGCCATTTTGGCAGCTTGTTCCGCTGCTAGATGAGTTGGCTAGGTGCTACGTATGTGTGTGTGCGTGTGTGTAGTTATTCACTACACCAGGGCTGATTATGATCTAGTGCATTTTTGCTGCCTGCATTTGAACATTTCAAAAAGCCAGTCAGCTGCTGCCAGGTTCCATCTCAACAGCTGCACCGGCCACTCAGGGTTAGATAAGGACAACACCAACAAAGTGATCAGCTGAATGTACTCATTTAAAGGTGTTAAAATGACAAGTTTAAAAAAAATACATATACAAATATAAATTTACATTTATCTCTTCAGGGAAATGTTGTTGAAAGTGAAACACACATATAATTGTAAATTGCATATTTGATCCTAGTTAAAGATTCACTGCTTCAGTTCTTGCCAGATATGCTTAAAATGTACTGTTTTAATTAAAATTTTAATTTGATTAGAATTTTTGGGCAATTAGCCTCAGATGGGAAATTACTTTTTCCAATCCATAAAGTCCATATACGGAACCTAAGCGACATAAATGGACCATTATGAATTCATTGATGTCATAAAACTGGACTTGTTTACATACACTAAAGTACGCCTCTTATTCATTGATTTCAGGTATTTAATTCAGTCTTGCTGCCACAGGTGTATAAAAGCAACTACCCAGCCATGCAGTCAACAAACATTTGTGAAAGAATGGGTCATTCTGAAGGGCTCACTGAAGGGCTCAGTGTGGTACTGTAATTAGATGATACCATTGCAACAAGTTGGAAAATTTCATTCCTTGTAGATATTCCTCGATCAAACATGAGAGAAGTTTGGAGAAGTGGAATCCATTAGGAGCCACAGCAACTCAGCTACAAAGTGACAGATTTGGTAAAGTTACAGATTGGGGTCACCGAGTGCTAAGGCACATATTGTGTAATAGTCGGCATTCACTGCTGACTCGATAACTGCAGAGTTCCAAACCTCCTCTGGCATGAACAGCAGCACAAAACCTGTGTCTAAAGCTTCATGGCATGGGGTGGCTGAGCAGCTGCATTCAAGTCTTATATCACAATGCCAGGAGTGGTGTAAAGTGCTGCCACTGGACTCTGGAGCAGGTGAAACGTGTTCTGTGAAAAGACGAGTCACACTTAATAATCTGGCAGTCTGATGGATGAGTCTGGGTTTGGAGAATGCCATGAAGTATGTTACCTGCCTGACTGCCCACTGTAAAGTTTGGAGGAGAAGAGATAGTGCTCTGAGGTTGTTTTCAGATGTTGGCCTATGTCGCTTAGTTCCAGTGAAGAGGAATCTTAATGCTTCATCGTACCAGGACATTGTGAACAATTGTATGCTTTCAATTTAATGGAACCAGTTTGGGGAAGACCCCCAGTGCACAAAGCAAGGTCCATAAAGGCATGGGTGGTTGTATTGGGCATTGAAGAACTTGACTGGCCCACACTGAGCCCTGACTTTAACCCTACCTAACACCTCTGGGATGAAGATGGTGAGCCAGGGACTCTTATCCAACATCAGTTTCTGACCTCACCAATGCTCCTCTGGATGAACTGACAAAAATTCCCCCAAAATCTTGTAGAAAGCTTTCGCAGTAGAGTGGAAGCTTTTCTACCCGCAAATGGGGACCAACTCCGTATTAATGCTTATGGAGTTAGATAAAGGCTCCTGTAGGTGTGGAATGTTCATGTAGTGTATTCAGCTGGCTGTTCCGGCCCACACACAGTGATGTTATACATTGACGTCACTTACCTGCCAGAATACGCAACTCAGGTCGGACTGAGTGGCCCAACATTCTGCAGCAAGACTGCATCAGTTAGGGAAAATTACATTTACATTTAAGGCATTTAGCTGACGCTCTTATCCAGAGCGACTTGCAACCGTGCTTGGTGTTCCATTGGATAATATTCCAGCTAGTATAAGAAGTGTAAAGCCTAAAGTCACCATGAGCTCAGACACTGCCCGAACAGGGGGCCAGTGCTGATACCTAGAGATCAATACACAGACATATAAAGCAAAAAGAGCACTACCTGGCAGCTACCCCAGCCCAGTGCTCATACCTATAGAAAAGGAAAGGTCATTATAAGTGCATTATAAGTGCAACACAACACAAGTACATACACACAATGGAAAATGGCAAAACTGTGAATGCAACGTCTGCTCAAATTAAAGGCAGTTGTACTTAACAGTAAAATATACATTTTAATGTCATTCTTCATCCCAGATCATCTCAGTTCAGTGTTTAACTGTCTAAACATGCTTTGTGGAGTTCATTAAGAAGACTTTAAAGTTACAGAGAATATAAAAGTAAAGAAAGATTTTAAATATGTAACTGATGAGAATTTAATAGTGTAACTTATGTTCTATCAAACATGACACAAAATAATATCACCATATTCATGTTTCAGTGTCTGGATTCCAGTTGTTTCCACAGCATTTCCTATAAGCTTAAGTTAACATCCTATTGCTCATCTTCATGTTCAGATTTTCCAGCTCTGCAGTAAATGTGGCAGCAGTTACATTCTGGTACTTCATGTTACCCCTGCTCCATTTCAGGTGGAATGGGAAAATTCAAAACAGAAACTGGGGAATAGGAAGCTGATGGCAGCCTTGTGTATGTGGAGTCTTGTTAGGACTCTAAAAAGGGAACTGTGAATTCTTGCTGAATCTGTTTATACAGTCAATTACAACAGTTCAATCCCATTTTACGTTTTTGTGTTTTTGCAACATTCATGCTGAACGATAACACCGCCACTCAGTTAGTCTTTCTGCCACTTAGTAGGCATGACGCCAGTGTTTCTAGACTGCACAATGCTAACAGCCAGAACAGAGCACATTTGCATATAGCTGTCTTACAGGTACAGTAACAAAAGCAGCCTGTTTAATCCTAAGATATACAGAGAAAATGTACATGTTAAATGAATTCTGACTGATGTTGCTGTGACACAGCTGGACCTCATTAAAAGGGAAAAGAAAATGATAGGATGTGTGCCATTATTTTTTTGTGTGTTTTTCAGTTAACACATGTCAGTTTCATGGCTTGATTGTGTTATTGTGTTGAATGTTTTTTGTGGTTTCTGTTAGACGGACAGAATGCAGTGTGGTTTAAATCTCCATCAGCTAATGAAACTGGCTCTGACTGTAATAGCGGGCTCCGGGCACTGAGGTGTTGATTTGGCGTTAAATGGACATCAGATGTCCTGATTACACACAGTGTGTTTCAATTACCTCTTGCTGACTGCCACAGATGATACAAGAAAGGGCGAGAGAGAAAAAGAGACACATAGAGATTTTATATACTTTGGCAACATGCCATGTCATGTAATATGGTCATGCATATAAGGCTCAATTCAGTTCAGCTGCAATTCAATTTACAGAAAGATACTGAGAGAGAGACACAAAAACATAAGACAAAGACAAAGTGAGAGATATAGAAACACGAGAGAGATGGAAAGAGCAATATAGATACAAAAGAAAGAGAGAAAGAGAGAGAGAAAATGAAATGAAAGAGAACGGAAGAGGATGAGAAGAAGAACACGGAAAAAGAAGAATAGACAGGCAAGTTAAAGAGGTATGGGGAAGAAGAGGACAATGAGAGAGAGATAGTGCCAGTGAGAGAGAGAGGAGGAATGGAGAGACAAAGAAATAAAATAGATATAGATAAAGACAGGGAGAATGGAGCGGATGACAGAGAAAGTAAGAGTAAGACAGAGATGCACACTGAAATGAGGACAGAATCTGTCTGTCAATCCGCACACCACAGATTCACCAACTGAACTGAACTTCAGTGTCACCCATCATGCTTCCCTCGCTGAATATCAGAATTAACACTTGTTAAAAAGTGATACTTGATAAAAAGAGTTATTTCTGACTTGTAGTGCAGAAAGAGCAGATTGAAAACTTTCACTCCAGACCACAATAGCCTGTGTAAGAAGAGGAGATATTTCATTATGATGTGAATTTGATGAAAAGTTGTTGATGTGTGTGAGTGCGTGAGTAAATCAGTGTAAATGTAAATCAAATGAAAAACAGTGTTGTTGTCCGGACAAAAGCTCGTATCTCCATTTATCTCATAATATAAAAATGCCAGCTCTTAATATTGTGTGAAATTGTAATAAGTGGTGCACTGAAAGGATTTCTTTAATAAACAGTAAATGAATGTACTGAGACTCTATGCATATCTCTCAGTACTCTGTACTTTTGCTTTAGAAGCTCCTGAATGAAGAATTCCAGAGATAGTTAAAACCGTTAGTGTTGTTGCATGGCTGAGATGTAACTGAGGTAAAGTGGTCAGTGCCAGAATGGTTTGACTTTAAATGTTCTGTTCTAGAGAAATTAACAATTTTGAAAAGCTTTTTGCCTGAAACATCACAACCCCTGGTTTCTATGACCATCACTAGTTTGTAAGGTAATCTGCAATCAGCAATGTCACATCAGACCTCCCTGAATGACTTTGTGTACATCTCAATATACAAAATATTTTTAAATGACAAAAATATGACAGTAATTTCCCATTATAGAAGTATAAACTGATGACTTTTTATATTTAGTGAGGAATAGAAGAAATCATTGCTTTGAGACGCATCTATAATAGAAGCCAGTGAACAGATTAGTATTAAAAGTGTGTTTTGAATAATCAGGATTTTTTTTTGCAGGAAGTTGGGTCGAAGTCATCATTTGTGGCAATCGACCATATACTAAATGCAACAGATGGAGGTTAGACTGAAAAACACTGGAGCTTTCCTTTGACAGCCTAAGCTCTAATGTCTCTCACAGATGAGCCCAAGCTTGTTTTTGCTGTATGAGGCAGCAGTGAGGCTTGGTTGAGCAGTTAAAGTGTGATTGGTTGTTTTTTCCCTCTGTGTGATGACTCATTCTCAGACGGCTCTTGGGCTTTATTTGCGTTTCTTTTTGAGTTTTTCTAACGCTCATTAAGGCTTCTAGTTTTGTTGGTTGGTCCATTTCCTGTGCAAAACAGAGATGCCTCCAATCCTATATCCAATATTAGCGTCAAGCCAATATCAATAAAAAATGCTGGATGCGATATAAAAGAGAAACAGGAATTAAACTGACCCAAAAGCTGTAATAAATCTATTCTGAAGCAGCGCTCACTAACAGTGGATGATGTTAGCTGTGTATTTCTTTCAGTGAGACAGTAGTGTATTTAAATAGGTTCAGCCTTCGTCCTGTACTAAAGGTTTCAGTACCGGTATCAGCTGATTCTCAAGCTTTCAGATTGGTGTCTTGGAAAATTATGGTATTCAGTGGAAAACAGTCGAGAATGGTGGTGTTTTTGTAATATGAGTATATTTGAGAACAATGGTGTTTGTTGGAGAACGATGCTGTTTATTAAAGAATATGTTTGGTATAAGCGGGGTGGTGGTTGTTGGAGAATGATGCTGTTTATTGTAGAATGTGTTTGGTAAGAGCGGGGTGGTGGTTGTTGGAGAATGATGCTGTTTATTGTAGAATGTGTTTGGTAAGAGCGGGGTGGTGGTTGTTGGAGAATGAGGCTGTTTATTGTAGAATGTGTTTGGTAAGAGCGGGGTGGGGGGTGGTTGGAGAATGATGCTGTTTATTGTAGAATGTGTTTGGTAAGAGCGGGGTGGTGGTTGTTGGAGAATGATGCTGTTTATTGTAGAATGTGTTTGGTAAGAGCGGGGTGGGGGTTGTTGGAGAATGATGCTGTTTATTGTAGAATGTGTTTGGTAAGAGCGGGGTGGGGGTTGTTGGAGAATGATGCTGTTTATTGTAGAATGTGTTTGGTAAGAACTGGGTGGTGGTTGTTGGAGAATGATGCTGTTTATTGTAGAATGTGTTTGGTAAGAACTGGGTGGTGGTTGTTGGAGAATGATGCTGTTTATTGTAGAATGTGTTTGGTAAGAGCGGGGTGGTGGTTGTTGGAGAATGATGCTGTTTATTGTAGAATGTGTTTGGTAAGAGCGGGGTGGGGTTGGGGAATTGTTTTATTGAGAATGATGCTGCATATTGTAGAATGTGTTTGGTAAGAGCGGGGTGGTGGTTGTTGGAGAATGATGCTGTTTATTGTAGAATGTGTTTGGTAAGAGCGGGGTGGGGGTTGTTGGAGAATGATGCTGTTTATTGTAGAATGTGTTTGGTAAGAGCGGGGTGGTGGTTGTTGGAGAATGATGCTGCATATTGTAGAATGTGTTTGGTAAGAGCGGGGTGGGGGTTGTTGGAGAATGATGCTGTTTATTGTAGAATGTGTTTGGTAAGAGCGGGGTGGTTGTTGGAGAATGATGCTGTTTATTGTAGAATGTGTTTGGTAAGAGCGGGGTGGGGGTTGTTGGAGAACGATGCTGTTTATTGTAGAATGTGTTTGGTAAGAGCGGGGTGGGGGTTGTTGGAGAATGATGCTGCATATTGTAGAATGTGTTTGGTAAGAGCGGGGTGGTGGTTGTTGGAGAATGATGCTGTTTATTGTAGAGGGGGGGTGTGTTTGGGAATGATGCTGTTTATTGTAGAATGTGTTTGGTAAGAGCGGGGTGGGGGTTGTTGGAGAACGATGCTGTTTATTGTAGAATGTGTTTGGTAAGAGCGGGGTGGGGGTTGTTGGAGAATGATGCTGTTTATTGTAGAATGTGTTTGGTAAGAGCGGGGTGGGGGTTGTTGGAGAATGATGCTGTTTATTGTAGAATGTGTTTGGTAAGAGCGGGGTGGGGGTTGTTGGAGAATGATGCTGTTTATTGTAGAATGTGTTTGGTAAGAGCGGGGTGGGGGGTGGTTGGAGAATGATGCTGTTTATTGTAGAATGTGTTTGGTAAGAGCGGGGTGGTGGTTGTTGGAGAATGATGCTGTTTATTGTAGAATGTGTTTGGTAAGAGCGGGGTGGGGGGTTGTTGGAGAATGATGCTGTTTATTGTAGAATGTGTTTGGTAAGAGCGGGGTGGTGGTTGTTGGAGAATGATGCTGTTTATTGTAGAATGTGTTTGGTAAGAGCGGGGTGGGGGGTGGTTGGAGAATGATGCTGTTTATTGTAGAATGTGTTGGTCTAGCGCGGGGTGGGGGGTTGTTGGAGAATGATGCTGTTTATTGTAGAATGTGTTTGGTAAGAGCGGGGTGGGGGTTGTTGGAGAATGATGCTGTTTATTGTAGAATGTGTTTGGTAAGAGCGGGGTGGGGGTTGTTGGAGAATGATGCTGTTTATTGTAGAATGCGTTTGGTAAGAACGCGGTTTATTGTAGTGGTGGTGGTTGTTGGAGAATGATGCTGTTTATTGTAGAATGTGTTTGGTAAGAGCGGGGTGGGGGTTGTTGGAGAATGATGCTGTTTATTGTAGAATGTGTTTGGTAAGAGCGGGGTGGTGGTTGTTGGAGAATGATGCTGTTTATTGTAGAATGTGTTTGGTAAGAGCGGGGTGGTGGTTGTTGGAGAATGATGCTGTTTATTGTAGAATGTGTTTGGTAAGAGCGGGGTGGTGGTTGTTGGAGAATGATGCTGTTTATTGTAGAATGTGTTTGGTAAGAGCGGGGTGGGGGGTTGTTGGAGAACGATGCTGTTTATTGTAGAATGTGTTTGGTAAGAGCGGGGTAGGGGTTGTTGGAGAATGATGCTGTTTGATGAAATTTTTAAAGCCCTAGATTTTCAATGTGGTCTCAGACATTTGAACCTCACTCTATATGTGGGTGTTTGTATACAGTTCACTCAGGAACTCGCTAATTCCATCTAGTTGATTTGCATAGCCTTGCTCACTCCTGGAGGGCGACTGTGGCAAGACATGAAAGACAGAGAGGAAGACGCAGGAAAACACGGCGGTATGTGTGTGTGAGAGAGAGAGACTTTCAAGGCCAAATTCTGAAACAGATAGGAGGCACATATTCATGAATTCCCTCGTTTGATGTTAGCTGGTATTGTTTAGCTTTTAGCACAGGCGGAGTGCTCTTCAGCGCTAGTGTCTCTGTGTGTTTTGTGATTACACTTCAGAAGCTTCTCCTTCAGCTTAGCTGCTCTTTGGCTGCTGCAGTAAAGCCTCTTTCTGAATGAGCAATGTGATTATGTGCTCGTAGCGGTTTTACGAGCCACTCTGTTTATTGGATTTTAATGTCCTTTTACTGTGTTACCTTCAGCTTGTATATATCTACAGAGGCATGGGAAAGTGCCCTCAAAGCAAAAAATATTGCCAATGCAACTCAAAGTCCATCTTGTTATTTAGATGACTTAAATAATCTTAATATAAGTACTTATGAGCCAGTTATTCCCTAAATGTTCCAGGGTCTAATCTGACCCACAAGTAAGGCTTCTTCCTATTACTTAATGCTACCAAGCTGGAGGGGTAAAGGCTAGCAGGGGACTAACCCATCTCTACTCCTATGTACATGCATGCCAGCCTAATCCGACCTTATAAGGTGACAGTCTCTTCATGACAGGGTTTATCTAATGAACCAATGAAATGTAACTCCATGTGCAAGTCAGTGGCGCAGTCTAAGCACTGACATGGTCAGATCTCTATCAGTTGGACAAATACTGGCCTGGACTGTGTGTTTTAATCAGGTTAAATGTAAGATTAAAAATAGATCTTAGCTGGATCGTGAGAATCAAACTGTACTGTTTACTTGATCATAGCTAGTAAACTAGTCTTAGTCAGACTGACTTCCGAAGTCAGAATAATGGTGTCTGTTGGAGAATGGAGATATATAAAAAATAATAAAGCTGAAAAACAAAATTAGAATGATAACATGTCTTAGCAATGATGGTGTTTATTAGAGAATGATCGTAGAGGTAATTGCGGTATGTTAGAGAATGATAGTATTTGTTTGAGAACAATGATTTTTGATGGAAATGGTTGTTTGGAGGGGAATGATGGTGTTTGGTAGACACTGATAACATTTGGTGGTAATGTTTTGTAAAGAATGATGGTGTTTGATAAAGAATGATGGTGTTTTGTAAAGAATGATGGTGTTTTGTAAAGAATGATGGTGTTTGATAAAGAATGATGGTGTTTTGTAAAGAATGATGCTGTTTTGTAAAGAATGATGGTGTTTGGTAAAGGATGGTGGTGATTGGTAAATAATGGTGGTGATTGGTAAAGAATGGTGGTGTTTGGTGATAAGAATGGTGGTGTTTGGTAAAGAATGGTGGTGTTTGATGTTGAATGTTTGATGGAAAACAGTTATGTTTGGAGGGAAATTATGGTGTTTGGTGAACACTGATAACATTCAGGACTGTTGTTTATTTTTTAAAACATTGGTGATTGGTAAAGAATGATGGTGTTTGGTAAAGAATGGTGGTGTTTGGTAAAGAATGGTGGTGTTTGATGTTGAATGTTTGATGAAAAACAGTGTTTGGAGGGAAATTATGGTGTTTGGTGGACACTGATGATGTTTATGAATGGTGATTGTGCTTATGGAAAACATTGATGTTTGGTAAAGAATGATATTGATTGGTAACGAATAATAGTGTTTGCTAAAATGATGGGGTTTGATGGAGAATGATGTTGTTTGGTGAAGAATGAGGAGGTGTGGTGAAAACATAATGATGGTGTTTGATAGATTCTGGATAGTTTTTGTTATGAGATCTTTTCTCAAAATTTTTTTTTTTTTTTTGTTTTTTTTGCTTGAAACAATTTTGTCCAATTTAGTGTAGTGGCCACCACCAAAGTTTTTTAACCCTGACATGCTTAGGCTAAACACTTTTGTTCTCTTACCATTGCAGGTCACTTTTCACCTTGGAAGGGTCCCAAGCAGGTAAAATGAATCATAACCCAACCATAAGTGCTTCTAATTTGCTAACGTTTTGCGTTGTAATTAACCACTTTTGTAAGTTTTTGTTACATTACTAACCATGAATGCAGAGTCTAATCACTGCCTGTTTTAAGTGATTACTTAAGTAATTACACAGTGGCTGCAGTGCCTTTCTTGTAGTACCTGCTTTTCTTTTTCCAGTAAAGAAATTGATTGCTGTTCATGACAGATATAGCATTACTACACAAAACAAGCTGATTACAAAGTAAGCATCTTTTCTTTAAGACTCATAGTGCTATTATGTTTATTGGCCACTGAATTAGACCTGGTTGCCCTGGTAGTGCTATATCTATGAACACCCACTAACCCATTCAGTAACCTTTCTAAGCTAACAAACATGCTGTATAATTTCTTAAGTGTATCAGCACTTTTCTTAAGCATAAACATGTGATTCATACCACTCCGGTCCAGGTTTATTCTGCTAGCACTCTTATTACACTCCCAAAACTTCTTGTATGCTTGTCCTAAGACATTTACCGAGATGCTCTTAAATCCTGCCCACTCGACAGTACACAGTCAATAAGCTAATGATTAGGCACATGATATATCAGCAGTTGCCAATGCTGGGCATTTCTGATCCTTACAGCTCACTCATATGAAGAGTATTAGATTAAATCATCACTTTAGATAACAGCACCCTCCAGAATAATGTACAATATCCACATAAAATAGAGTAAATGTTTATAATAAGTCATATATCTAATTTAGCTATGTTATCATTGTATAAATCTTAAAAGTGAAATTCTTGCATACACAGAATATATTCAGCTTAAATTTCACAAACTGTAAGGTGCGCCTGTGATTTGTCATTGAGAGTTTCACGTGAACTGATGGCACCTCATGGCATTATAAGTTTGGACTTAAACTCAAGTTTGGGAAAAGCCTACAACCTAATAGCTATCATCTCACAGTGTTTATGCAAGGGCTGGCTTATGTGGTATGTCATTCTCTGGTGATCATGCACATGTCACAGCGTGCCAAGAAAGGAGGGAAACAAGATTTGTAGTCTATAATAGCCACCTAGCCACAGTGCTCTACGTTGGTAAATGCTAAAGGTGTTTAAACAACTGGACAAATTCCTTCCTGCATTAGTTACAAATTAACACATAACAGTGCTGATATGAAGCTGAAGTTTGTTTTGTGATTGCCAGCTTCTGTTGGAATTTGCCATTTCACAGTAAGTGGTCCATCAGTTACATTCTGGCTTTACCATGTACTACAATTACAATTTGATTGGTCATCCTCTAGTCCTTCATCAGTGGTCAGAGAACGTGGCCCACAGGACAGTTTTGGTTGCTGGACTATTCTCAGTCCAGCAGGGACACTGAGGTGTTTAAAAACTCCAGCATCACTGCTGTATGTGATCCAGTTACACAAGCACATCACACTAACAAACCACCATGTCAGTGTCACTGCAGTCCTGGTCCTGTAAGGGTCTGCAAAGAACATGAAGATCAATGAGTGAAAGTTTATTAATAGATGGAAATCCACAGTCCACAGTACTGTGCAAAACTGAGACTACGCTTTATTTATTTAAGTACCAGTCAAACAGCCGTCAAGGGCAAGTTAAATTTTTCAGGGGATATTTATGAGGACGTCAGTTATGAGATAATCCACAGGCAAAAAGAAAGTCAAAGCAAACTAAGAGAAAAGCAGGGGATTTTAAAACTGCAATAAAATAAATGATGAAAAGCTACGAATACAATAACAACCGAACTGTGACCTGGCCGACCACCAAAACTGTCCTTGTCTGTTAAAAAGTACTGAAAGCTTTCTTCTTTGAGAGAGAGGAGATCATCAAGCCCCACTCCTGATTCAGTCCTGAAAACATCCACAGGAACACTACTCAGCATTACGGGCCTAAAAGCATATGTAGCTGTCAAGATAACTGTAGCTGGGGTTGCATAGATTGGGAGAAGCAGAAAGCACAACCAACTTCTAAGACTGGAGATTGGAGATGGGTAAAAATATCCCTGCAGATTTCTTTGGAAATTTGAAAGAGAGTTTCCTGAAAAGAATAAGAGCTGAAATAAGCACAAGGAGAGCACACTAAATGCTCAAACATTTACCATTGTATTTAGTTATTGATGCTTCTGTTATTTTCTGCTGCATATAGTCTCTGAATATTGCACAGTACTGTACAGCTACAACACATTAACGCTGTTAAAAGTGACGTTTAGAGCGTATCATATCATAAACTGTGAAAAGGTTAAATAATCATCATGAACAGGTCATGCCTCATGCAGATACACGGCACCTATGCTTTCACTTTAGTACAGTTTCTGTGTAATTTCCCTCCATCCTTGTTCCTCCACCCTTTCCTTTTTAATTGCTATCAGTTCTTGGATAAGGTGTAATTGGAGATCATTTGCCACAAGAGAATTTCTCCCAGCCCAGAGCAACAGCAGAAACATTTTTTCTCATCTACTTTTACTTTATTAATCAAAGAAAGGGCACAAAAGTTGTTAAAGGGAGGGAAGTAAAGGCCCAGAGACTAATATCAAGCTTTAATATTCAGCCTAGTATATGGAGGACAATTCACAGATGGATATGAAAACAGCGCCTTCCCTTCACCAATGAAAATTACGTAGGGGAGTCTCACAGTCACATTATAGCAGATTAATATTTGGAATGAGTAGCTGTTAGCTATGGATTAAAAACTGACTGTGCTGGGCTGGAATTAAGCCATGCAAGGAAACAGTACTATGTGTATGTACAGCATAAGCATGTGTGTTTTATGTACGTATGTGGGTGAAAGGTTTGAGCACACATGCTTGAAGCTATATTTAATATGATTATGCATGCTTTAAGCCAGATAAATTACATGTTACCTATTGTTACTGCCAAAAACTGTGGAAATGTTAAATGCCTCACATTTGCAAGACAAATTAGAAGACTTGAATTGTTTATAATATGACATTTTCTGAAATATTTGAAATATTGTGTTGTTTAAATTAAACTTTTTTGTATAGTTTACAGCGTTGTGGGAACAACTCAGTATATGGTAGAAAAAAAACATGGAAGTGTTATTTAATAATGAGCTGTAATTTTCTGGGTTATTTTGAAATTTCATATCATAAAAAGGTGATTAATTAGTAAAACTGAGTGATACTATGTCTTCGAGTATGAGGCAATGTGAGTGCAGGTTCTTTATAAGTTTATTCTCAGTGCTGTACAGATTTCCCAATTATACTAAAATCAGTGCATTATTGTTATAGTGTATAACAGTACATGCTGACTATTATAATAACAAGAATGAGAAAAAGCGAACAAAGAAGCATTTTATTTAAAGACTAACTGCCGTTAGAACACATGTATAAGCATCGTATAAAAAATGTATAAAGCAGTTATAGTGTATATCATCGCTGCCCGACGAAAAACATGTATGTCCATTTTTGCCCATTTCTACTTTTATGCATCTTTTGAGAACAGCAGCTGCCATTTACACTGTGTGAGAATTGTATGATGATTGGACCAACAGAAATGGGCCAAAAGTGCTTGGAAAGACATCTGGTTCCATTGACTTACATTAAAATTAAATGAGGTTTTTGATCTCTTGTGTAAAGTTGCCGTTTTGGAGATACTTGCTTTTGTTTGGACAGCGGCGATATATGACCACTACAAGAGCACCATACAGTGTATGGTATGAATGAAGCAAGTACAACAAATGCGCATACAGTGCCCTCCATAAATATCAATATCAAATATAGACACCCCTACTAAACACAAACACAATAGGCTTTAACAATATTCTTCATTGCGTCAAAAAATGGACACTCATATGCTGTATATACTCACTGACAAAAAAACAGCTCACCAAGGAGTTGTTGGAATTGAATGAAGCTTTATATGTGTGACTGTAATGACGATAAATGTGGTAAAGTGCTTACAATATTAGAGTGAAAGCATACATTTATTGAGGAAAACTGGACAACTGAAACTTGTTGTTCCATCTCTAGCCCGGATACAAGATGAGATACGGTTGAGAACAGAGGTGTATTTTGCCCACATATGTTACAGCTGTGTCTATAGATCCTGCATACTCGTAGACTGCAGAAGGTACCATCCCAGCTGTTCCCATAAATGCTTGATTGGTGAAATCCGGCGACTGGACAGGCCAAGGATGTTTTTCACTCTGGTGAAGACATTCCTGAGAAACCCTTGCCACGCATGGGTAACCATTATCCTGCTGCCAGTTGAAAGCCCTGTCCAGGCAACACACGTGGCCAGAGGATGTCCTGCACATATCGACAATGCAGTTCCAGTGCGTAGCAGTCCAGGTATCTCATTCAGGACACTACTGCAAATTAAGGTGATGGTGGCTAGCTGTCAGTGCCAGGACAGGTAATGGGAAATTTCCTTCCGCTAAGTACCTGGACATGGTCCGGGCACACAAAGGGGTGTGTAATGAAGGTGCTATCTGTGTCTGGAAACTGTGAGAGCTGCTTGTGCTTGTTAGCGGATCAAACGATCCTCTCTACTAGTGGTCTGTCTGGACCGCCCAGAGCCTGTTCACCGTGACTGTGTGTGCCCTCATGCAACCAGTCTGACTTTGCTATCATGGTGCATTATGTTATTTTGTCAATGAGTGTATATGAAGTTCAAATATTCCTGCCTGATAGTAGACATATACATATTCTCAGGTAGCTACAAATTCATCATAACAGTGAGTAAACAGCACTAGTGCCCATACACCTCTGAGAATCAGTGCTACAGGAAGGACTCTCTGTTATCACATTCGCCTCAAAAGCTGTCCGGTTAGTAGCAGCTGACCGAATGTGTGTGTGTGTGGATCTCTGTGATGTTTGGTGGTCGCCTGGCAGTGACGAAGACACACTGACATTTTTTAATCTGCTCCTTTCCTGAGCCGTTTTGCATCGCGCACTGCCACCCTGTCAGATTAACACGCTAACAGTGACCCGCTCTGATAAGACCTGGCATCTTTTTCATCTCCGCTCCATTTTTTCTTCCCTCCTGCCTCCTTTAATTATCCCTCCGCTGCTTCGGCTTCCGCCACGCTCCCAATGTTATTAGGAAAGTCAGTAGAAGGCCGGCTCTTGCAGCCTCGGCACCTGCTTACAATTCTGTGTGTGCACTGTTCTCTCTACATCATTTCCCAAATCACCCTTTAGATGTTTGTTTGTTTGTTTGTTTATTTATTTATTTATTCATTTGGAGGGAAGGTCTATCAGAAGCAGTTTATGTGAAATAGTGCAAACAAAGTGCAAGCATTGTTTTCTCAAGTGTTTAAACCAATTTAGAAAATTACCGCTGACCTCCTCCTTCGTGTGCTCACAGCAAGAGGCCTTCTAACATTCGGAATTGCTAACGGCACGGCGAAATCACTGTGCTGTGTACACTTAAAGCAAAGGCTAATTACTAAGAGAGTGATTTCAGAACGTTTTGGAATAGCCTGGCCAGAAATCAAGCATCCACAGTTTCTCCCCTTTTCCCAAACTGTAGTCAATTAGCCAAGACTTGTTTGGTTTGTTAGTCATGAACTGGAGTTATATAGCTAATGTGGTAAATAAGGGAAGCTTATACCCCTCCAATTAGCAACAATGTCATCACACACACTTGTATCAAACTAACACTGTATGACATAACACTATTGTCTGTCTACTTTGTCAACTGTAATCCATGTTTATAGATCAGATATTTCATACAACACCCAAAACCACATAAACAAGCATTTGACCTTAGCCCAAAACTAGCATTTATTTATTTATTTATTTATTTAATGTTTATTTGCAGTGGTGAACCATGACTGTTAGAGCTAGACATTCAGTTTGGGCTATAAATGACCAAACTATGTAGCATGTTAATGACAAATTAACAGCACATAAACATTTTTGCTCATTCTACATTAAAAGCAGAAGCTTGTTAAATACATTCCCTGTTTTATTTGACACTTGTATCAAACATTAATATAAATTTTACCTTGTAGCATTTCTATAGTGACTTTTTCTAGCTGATTGAAAAGCACCAATTAGGCTACCGTAGACATGTAGGTTTTTGCACAGTGGCTGACAAGGAAAACAAATTAATACTTAAAAATTACAAAAATAAATAAAAAAAACATTCAAGAAAACAAATTTACAAAAGCAAAAGTAATTGTACAAGGGCAACAAAAATATTGCATTTTAGAAAATGAAATTACAAACGTAAAAACAAATTTACAAGACATGAAACACTTTTACCAGTACAGAAACAGTCAGTGGGTAGGTCTAACACACAGGAAGTGCTTGTCAATCAAACGGTTTTACGATGGTAGAGTGAGTGGAAGAAAGAGACGAACAGTTGACGTCTAAACCACATCGAGTTGGAAATGTTAAAAAGAAAGTAAGTGGGCTGTACGTTCTGTCATTTCTACTTTTTATAGCCCAGATGGTTTAGACGTTACCTGTTTATCCCTTTTGTCCATCTGCTGTTTTAAAAACTCTAGAAACTTTACACAGGAAAAAACAAATGCACAAAACATTCTTTAGTGTTGTCACCATCCCAAACTCCAGTGACTCTAACCTACTCACTATATTTTTGTTTTGCCCTTGAAATTTTGTTTTCTTGAATTAAATTATTTTTGCTTGTTTGTAAATTTGTTTTTAATTTTCAAATTTTGTTTTCTGAAATATTAATTTGTTTTTTCGGTCACCATATTTTTGTTTGTTTCTCAGAAATCTAAGGCCTTAAAGATAGATTGCTCTGTTTACCTGTTCAGTAGTTATGTTCTGTATTAGGGAAACATTTTATGCTGTTCCAATGTCAAAAATGAATCTAGTTTATATGTCTAAAACTTATTACTAGAAGATTACTCTTTTTACCTTTTAGGAAATATTGTTTGAAGGATGGTGATTTTACCAAATAAAATAAGTCTGATCTCACCTAAACAAATACAATATATGTATATATATGTATGTAACAAATATATGTATGATAATCTTATAAAATTAGACATTTTAGATATATTGATTAGATGTAGAATAGTAGTTTGCATTTCAACGCTAAGCTTCATTGTTTTGAGAAAATCCATGATTTTCCATCCTTTGTTTTCATCCATTAATGGTCCAATACTACAATTCACAGTATACAGGAAAAGACATCATACTACTGAGAATCAAACAGTCATAAAGGAATAGGCTAATGTACCACTGAAGAGGAAGCTGCTAGGATTTAAGCTGGAAGCTTTTACTCTCTAAAGGAGCCAGGTAGGCATGTTTACTGTCTCAGTGGTATCATTTCTATTTTGGCTGGAGCGCCTCTTTAACGGTTGGCCTCGGTGTGAGAACTGTGTGGTGATTTAAGCATGCAGTTAGCACCATGCCAGTTGGTGAGGTATAATCTCCAATTACTTGTTAGCTTTGTAGCTTCAGTGCAAAAGCAAAACAACTTCAGACATCAAACCAAATGTTTTGGTTGATTGACTGCCTTTGGGGTAATGGAAAAACTGTGTGGATTTGATTTTACCCCAAACATTTTTCCTTCAGATACACAAAGTCACGTTTTCCAGTTTGGACCGATTGGGTGGCGTGTTGATCTGTCTAATACTGTATTTACAGGTTTTGGACCACTGGGACCCTCAGAGCAGTCTTTCTGCTCCTGCCCTCCCCCACAGCGCCCCCTACCTGCACTGGCCCTCAGCTACAGAGCCCCTGCAGGGCTTTGACTTCAGCAAACCTGACCCCTATGACCTGTACTCCAAGTCCAGGGCTATGTATGAGAGTAGGCGTAAGTAAATGTCCCCCAAACACTAAAACCTGTTGGGGTCCTGGCTAAGATGGACATTTTAATCATTTTTCCTTTTTCTACTAGGCATAATTTTAAATGAAAGCTAGGAGAAAATTAAACCATATTTGCAATTTGAATATTGAAAGTACTAAAATGAAGAGTTTGAATATTCAACTGAGGACATATTGAGGCTATTACACAGTAAAAATTATGATATTTGCAAGTGAAATGATCTTGAATATAATTAGCGTGTCTAAGATTGCTTAATACAAGAAGACTGTTTCACTAGATAAAATGAATCTGATCTAATTTAAGGCATAAAACAACTTGAAATAAGTAAGAAAAAACATAATTTCTTCGAATATCACATTATGAGAAATATTAGATCTGTTGATTAGATTTGGGATCCTTTACTTGACATTTTTTCCTAAATATAAATCAAAAACACATTTAACATTTATCTGTAGTGAGTAGCTGCCATTAGAGCTAAATAATAGCTAATGGTTGAGTTGATTCAGTGGCTTATTTTTGTGTTTTAGGCATGTGATTTAACACATATTATTCAGTGGTAACTCACATAACTTCACACTGTACAAAACGTATCATAATTTAGTTTGAAATGTTTTCATGTGCAGCTTTGCTTGAACAGGACCATCCCATCGCTCTGTATGTGCTAATTTATAGCCAAATGGGATAAATTGCAAGTGTCAAGCTACAAACCAGATTCCAAAAAAGTTGGGACACTAAAAAAAATAGTGAATAAAAACTGAATGCAATGATGTGGAGGTGCCAACATCTAATATTTTATGCAGAATAGAACACAAATCACAGATCAGAAGTTGAAACTGAGAGAATGTGTCATTTTAAGGGAAAAATATGTTGTTTCAAAATTTCATGGCGTCAACAAATCCCAAAAAAGTTGGGACAAGGTCATTTTTACCACTGTGTGGCATCCCCCCTTCTTCTTACAACACTCAACAGACGTCTGGGGACAGAGGAGACCAGTTTCTTAAAGTTTAGAAATAGGAATGCTCTCCCATTCATGTCTAATACAGGCCTCTAACTGTTCAATCGTCTTGGGCCTTCTTTGTCGCACCTTCCTCTTTATGATGCGCCAAATGTTCTCTATAGGTGAAAGATCTGGACTGCAGGCTGGCCATTTCAGTACCCGGATCCTTCTCCTACGTAACCATGTTGTGATTGCTGCAGAATGTGGTCTGGCATTATCTTGTTGAAAAATGCAGGGTCTTCCCTGAAAGAGATGGCGTCTAGATGGGAGCATATGTTGTTCTAGAACCTGAACATAGTTCTCTGCATTAATGGTGCCTTTCCAGACATGCAAGCTGCCCATGCCACAAGCACTCATGCAACCCCGTACCATCAGTGATGCAGGCTTCTAAACGGAGCGTTGATAACAACTTGGGTTATCCTTGTCCTCTCTGGTCCGGATGACATGGCGTCCCAGTGTTCCATAAAGAACTTCAAATCGTGACTCATCTGACCACAGAACAGTCTTCCATTTTGCCACACTCCATTTTAAAAGACCCCTGGCCCAGTGCAAACGTCTGAGCTTGTGGAGCTTGCTTAGAAATGGCTTCCTTTTTGCACTGTAGAGTTTCAGCTGGCAACGGCGGATGGCACGGTGGATTGTGTTCACTGACAATGCTTTCTGGAAGTATTCCTGAGCCCATTCTGTTATTTCCTTGACAGTGGCATTCCTGTTTGAGGTGCAGTGACGTTTAAGGGCCCTGAGATCACGAGCATCCAGTGGAGTTTTACGGCCTTGACCCTTACGCACAGCGACTGTTCCAGATTCTCTGAATCTTTTGATGATGTTATGCACGGTTGATGAAGATAACTTAAAAGTCTTTGCTATTTTACGCTGGGTAACACCATTCTGGTATTGCTGCACTATCTTTCTGCGCAACAATGGTGGAATTGGTGATCCTCTTACCATCTTGGCTTCAGAGAGACACTGACACTCTGAGAAGCTCTTTTTATACCCAATCATGTTGTCAATTGACCTAATTAGTGTTAATTGGTCTTCCAGCTGTTCGTTATATGCTCAATTTCCTTTTTCCATCCACTTATTGCTACTTGTCCCAACTTTTTTGGGATTTGTTGACGCCATGAAATTTTGAAACAACATATTTTTCCCTTAAAATAATACATTCTCTCAGTTTAAACTTTTGATCTGTGATTTGTGTTCTATTCTGAATAAAATATTAGATGTTGGCACCTCCACATCATTGCATTCAGTTTTTATTCACAATTTGTTTAGTGTCCCAACTTTTTTGGAATCCGGTTTGTACAAGAAAGAAAGCCTGAAAGATGATTACAGACCTCAGAGGTACTCGACAGATGACCCTGGAAAAGTGTCATGTTATCTTTGTCATAGGTGCCAAGACAAAACCCAAGAAGCTGAACAAAGGATGTAGATTTCATGTAGAAGTTCCTCCACAGCTACATAGTACAGTAATGTCAGCCCTCTAGAGTGATAATAGATATAAATGGATGTTAGCTGGAGATGCTGAAGCAGCTTGCAAACAAGAAAATACTTGGCAAAAAGGTAAACACACACAAATACCAGGAGTTCTCCTGGTCCGTAGCACTACTACAGATGTTTTCCACAACCGTCGACTCCAAAGCACATGTACTCCCTGCTGAGCACTTGATCTCTCAAATACTAGCTGTTCAGGGGAACATGAAAACTGGTTCAGGTGCAGACTCCTTCCAGTGTAATGTTAGTCGACAGCAGTTGCGTCACGAATGATACAAAACATTCTGATGACACAAAAATTTTTCCCTTCTATATAACAAGAGTTATTCCTTCTTTCAATCCGGATTACACAAAACTGTTATGCCTGGTGTTTTTGCATTGTCTGCTGAGAACTCTCATAACTGAGGTAAGGTTGTTTTTGCTAAGAGCTCGAACACTTGAATAAGTCGCCCCAGAATCTTGAGCAGCTTCATTACTTTATTAGCTCAGGTGATGTTAGAGGATGTAGAAAAGCCACCAATGTCGACTTCAGCAGCAGAACTTGCCCAGAAGTCATTCCGATCTGACTAGAGCTCTGGTGGTATGGATTTTTCCGTGCTGCGGTCAAATAAAAACATGTGTTACCCACAAACTTTGCCGGTTTGCCGCCATTTCCCCAACCGCTACAACACCCTCCAACTCCCACCTGAAAACAGAAACTGGAGTTAAAATGTTTACGTTTATACCGCGTTCATAGTTAGCTGTTGTATTGATTAAGTTTCCGCTGTAAAATGATTTGATAGGGCTCTGATACGCCTGTAGAGGAGAACCTGCTCAACTAATCTCCCTTCCGATTTATTCATTTTAGATGAAGTGCTGCACGCATGCTGAACAAATGTCAATGGCGCGGTGAATGCTCCTGTCTCTTACAGTGCTTCAAATATTCAGCCTTAAGGCCCCCTCACACCAGTCCAGCAACATCCAAAGATCTGAAACCATTGTGTTTGTATCTCCAGTGATTTTCTTGTCATTTCAGTTTTCTTGTGGGTAAAACTGATTTATCTTGGCTTATCTCATATGTGTTAAATTGGCTTATCTTATTTTTTCTTTTAAATCAAATAGCACAACAGAACCTACAGCCATACCCAGAGTCCTGCAGTGATGGTTTAAATGTGACTAAAGATGAAGGTTGTTGGTGTAGTTCCCAGGGGATGAAATGCCTTTCAGTCCATAACAATCAGTATAACAAGAACAGTTTAAACACACTTTTAATTCTCAGGCTCAGGAGCATTAAGATACTGGCACTCGGTGACTGTGCACAAGGTTGAATTTCTAAGGGCATCACAGAGCACCATCAGCTTTTTATCATTACTTTTAAGCAACATTGAGACCATAGAAAGCCATGATAGAGACTGTCACAGTCAGTCTTTTGGATAAACAGATCACGGTTAACATTACAGTCCAGTCCTCTTTAGCTCACTAACAAAGAGTGCCATTTATATAGCACCTTTCACCAGCCCAAGGTCACTTTGCATAAAAACCAGATAGGCAAGTGAAGGAGAAAGCGGAGTGTTCATTAAAAAGAAATCCCTTTTTAAATCAGGTAGGGAAAGAAGAGCAGTCAGGGAGAGATTGAGGAGGAGAGTTCCAGAGTTTGGGGGCCATGACACTGAAGACTTACCTCTCCAGGTTATTACAGGAAGACCTGGGAGAATGAGCGGATAAGTAAAGGTTCAGGAGTTCACTACTAATACAGGAACACTTGATACACAGACAGTAAAAGGGAATAGGCCATACATACAGTCTCAAGAGTACATGTCAGTCTGAAACATCATTCAGTTCTAAAGGTAAAGGTACTTAAGGGGAAAACATCATTTTAACGTTTCTGCTTATTGCTTACGGGATACTGTGGCCTTCGGCTGCTTGCAGACCAGAATCATTTACTTTTGTCGATGCCATGAAAGCACGTAAGCACAAATAACAGTGTTTTTATCTCAAGAGTTTATTGCCCCTAAAAGCCCCCTTACAGAAAGTTATTACATGGAATGGTTATATATGCATGATGTCTGAAGCTCTCTTTTACAGTACTTTTGAGAAGATTCTGGATTAAAACAAACAGTACATGGTAAAAGTCAAAGCAGCCTTTCATTTTCCCTAAACAGGAATTCCACCAATAGACCTGGAGACCTGGTAGCCCACTAAAATTAACATCACCCTCCGATAAACAGAGCTTAACCTCCTGAGACCCCAGCGTCCTCATATGAGGACATTACATTTCTGCTTCTCTGCACCATGATACATTTTAAAACCTTGACCCCTTGGCCTCATGAGGACATTGTTTTTTGCCAAAACAACTTCCTGTACAACGTTTAGATTTTATACCTGTAGATCCTACTAATCACAAATAGATAGGAGAAATTAAAATTGCACACCAAGCAAGTCCGGGTCTCAGGAGGTTAAAGCTTTCAGCTGTTAGAGAGAGGAGAACATCAAGCTCCACTTTTTCTTCAGACCTAAAAACGTCCACAGGTGTTTCTGTCTTCCACTGTGAGAAGACCCTAAAGCCCTATTCGGATGACAACAGGACATCTATAAACTTTATTACTGGTTCACACGATATAAGAAATCTTGGCATAAACGACTGAGATGTGAGTGGCCCGACTTATACCCCACATACATTAATGATGAAACTTTAGTTTGAAAATTAGCAGGCTACAGGTTCATAACTTCAGCCAGTGCAAATGACTGACATGGCGCATTCAGATGTACCTAAAAACACTGAGAATACTGGTAATAATTGCATTACCCCACCTCTACATGCAAAACTAATCCCTTAAGAGTCTGAAAGGATGTGTAGCTGACAAGAGACACAGAGAAATAGAAAAGACATTAATAGAAACATGTTTTGCAAATCAAAACAATTTTGCAATAAAGAAACTCTTGATTAACACAGGAGGGTTTATATGCTGTATGCTGTGGAGTTACATCAGCAGACAGATTGATATAATGCGTAGACCTTTGGTGATCTATTGTAAACATGATTCTCCTGTTGATCTTCTCTTGAATGTGCAGCAGCTTTGAACAGATCCACTGTACATTTATCAGCCCATAGTTTCTTAGCATATTTTTGGGCTGCATGGATAGGCTGCCTCATTTCATCATTTCACTGGACCTGGAACTGGCCACTCCAGAGGCAGTATCTTCTAGTATTGAATATCTACCCTATTTCTAAAACTAAGAGTTAAATACTGAAGAAGTAACATTATATGTAGCTGCAGTTTTATGCTACATGTCAG
>JAMWET010003934.1:0-10000 GCA_024036415.1 Prochilodus magdalenae | reverse complement strand
ATGGGCTTTCTTTGCTGCCTCTTTTTCAGAGCCAGGCTTGCCACGGCCCGCTTATCCAGCTGACCCCTCAGGTGAGTGACCATCAGAACATGTGGCCAAAAAAGTTTTATAAAGTTCTTAAAACTGTATTTATCTGTGCTATAAGTCTGTTTCTGACAATAAAGCACTGTAATACATTAGAACAGATGGACGTACCGAGAAACTGAGGACTTACATCAAATTCCTTCATATTAAATGTTCATTGTGGTTTGATGTGAATTCTGTGTTTTTTGTATCCGGTGGTGATAATTATAAAATGATGATCAATCAGGAAAAATAAGTTTCTTTGAAACCTATTTGGCCTCATAACATCCTACATTCATCCTGCTACCATGAAATGATTTTTACAAATCGATGAAAACCTTTTTAAATAATCACAGATCAATGTTTCATATTTATAACCATTCCAAAATTCTATATAGGAGTTTCTTAGAGGCATTAAACTCTTCAGACATCTGGTTTCACTGTGAACAACTAAAAACTTTATCTGCTTGACTTTATGTGTACAGTGGAGCATTTGCCTTGAAAGCACTTTAAATGACTTAACTGTTTAAATTTACTGACATTTTGTAAAATTGATGGAATTTGCCTACACTTTATCATTACCTGGTCTTTATGATTTTGTGATTCTCTGATTTGGTGAGGGTCTAAATGAGGATGTAAGGAATTTAATTATGTTAAAAGAAAACCTCTTAATAAGTTATTAGTTAGAAGCACAGTGGCCTTGCTGCCAAACAGGAGGTGGTGAGACAAGCACAGGCACTGCCCTCATGTCACTTGTGGCTCTTGGCATCCTCCCAGCACCTCTTATGACTGTTATTCTCCTCCTGTCATTTATCTTGGCTAATGGACTCCTCCCACCGTCTGCATGTAAGGTTTAGGCACCACCTTCTCAATGGACACCTGCCATACTATTGTATATACCTATAAACATATAGCCATAATGTCTGTATGCTTTTCAAACTTCCTCTAGAATTAAACATCTAAAAATGAATTTCAGATGTAAACAAAGCTATTTACAGTGGTTTGATGTGAAACTATTCATTATAGAGAACCTTGGAAAAATATAAATAAAAATTAGAATTGTTTAATAGTAGAAACAAAGTTACTACATTGCATATATTACATGCTCTGCAATATAGAAAGAGATAACTGACCAATTCAATAACTGACAGCAACCACAGGGTTAATAGTCCAACAAACATTTTAATAGAACAACAAACATTTCAAAAGCCCAAACTTCTGCATTCATCCAGGCTTTTTATTATGCTTTTATTATGCTGTTTTATTATCTGTGGAATTTGGTGGACGAATCAGCTCCTGTGTTCCAAAGCTGTGCTTTATGGAGGCCTGGCTGAACACTTCAGATATGAATGCTATGGAGTAAAGCTTGAATAAGTTGTGACTCAGGATGTTCAGTATGTTCTTGTGTGGGTTGTTGGTATTGAATGTCATTTTTTGAGTGCTTTAGGCTGCGTACTCCTTTTTCTACCCGAGATGCATCTGTATGAATGACATACATAAAATAAACCTATACTGTCCAGCAACAGTTTGGAGACACAGCTTTTCCAATTAAAAAACAAAACAAATGATCATATTTTCTTTGCTGGTTTTAGTCTAATCAAGTTTACGTAGTGCTGCTCAAAGATTTATATTAAAATGATCAGATTTACCAAAGAGCATGAAAAATATTCAACTTGTGATAAAAATTAAGCAAGAGCTGATAACTAATTTACTACAACCTTTTATTTTATTGCATTATTGGAGGCTATATAAAGCAAATTCACTCAGCAACAATAACACAGTTCTGACAGACAAGGGAAGTTCTGTATGCTAGAAGATAAACAGTTTGGGAAATCACTTTTCAATCAAAAGAAATTAGGAAAACATCCATCAATGTTTAGAAAAAGTGCACATGACTACTAAAACTAAAAGTTTGCTTTTCAAAAAGCACATGGAGTCATTTGTGTAAATGCATGTTTGCAATATTTAGATATGTCTGGTCTTTATGGGTTGTAGGAAGAGAGATGCTTTATACTGTTTATTGTCTGTTGTGTAACAATTCATTTGTTAGAGTAACTGATTCTCAGTTTCTCTCTTACCTTCATTATCAGTAGTCTAAGAGAAATCTTGCATGGTACGCAAATTTGTTCACTCCAGGTGGCCTTGTTAAGACCCTGGGAGAAATTTTGTGCACTATAACTAAATTTAGAGCAAAAATAAGTAGAATTGACCTCAGATTTGGGAAACCAAAGGGAATGATTATCTAATTTTTGGAGCACTGTAGATCAGCAGAGAAAGGACAGAACAAAGCCAAACTTCACAAGTGATACCCCCTTTTCACAGGGTCCTGGATCTGCATTACTAGCCCTCAGGAAACCAGAGATAGAGCATCTTTATCTGTTATCTTTATCTGTTTTTGTCTGATAAGGTGTCCATGTTGATGTAGAGATAAATAACAAAAACAAAAATCTCCAAAAACTTGTTTCTCATTACTGTGAGATCAATTTTGATTATCTTCCGTTTTTAGATTTGTGTTTAGGAAAGCTTCAGAGATCACAGTACTGGCCAGGACATTTAGCTTGTCCAATATGGACATTACTTGGTAAACTGCAGAGTAGTAACAGTGAGCAGAGTCATAGCTTATAGAAAGGTCAAAAGGTCAAATGTGTGTTTAAGTGCAGACACTTTCAACTTCTAATCTGCGACTTGCTTCGATTGCAGCCGAGTTCCATGAAGTGGAGGTGAACCTGCGCAGGGAGAAATCAGGCTTTGGTTTCCGGATCCTGGGTGGAGAGGAGGCGGGACAGCCTGTGAGTCCGGAGGCTCAAGAGAAGGCTCGTACTCTAGAACAAACACACACGCCCACACAAGCCAAAATACATATATGTACCAACACAAGTCCAGTAAAGCTGGAACAGTATGTGTAATGCTAAAAACTGAAAGCAGTGGTTGATAAAGCCTCTTTGACCTATATTTAAACAAAAGCATTATTGTTTTTGTAATCATATGCATATTCTGAAATTGACACCTGCTATGCGTTCCAAAAAAGCCAGACTACTTGTGGCTAGGAACGTGGTCAGATGTTCCCAAAATGAGGGGATATAATTGTGTTTGGATAAAAGTGAGCATCTAGGAAACAACTAGTCCTTCAGGAGCAACAATGTGTCAAGTCTCGGCACTTTGCCAGAAAATTCATCAGCAAATAGCAGAATATGAATGTTCTCTGCACAGTCGAAGTAACATGTCACCAACCTCCAGAAATGCTGGCAACTTCTTTGGGCTTGAGCTCATCTGACATAGAATGATGCACAGTGGAAACTTGTATTGTGGTCTGATGAATAATCAATAATGATCAAACTTTCATGTTCATTATGGAACTAATGGACGTCAAATTCTTAGTGCCAAAGAAATAAAGACTGTTACAAGCATAAAGTTTAAAATCCAGTGTCTGTCAATAGTATGGGGATGTATTAGTGCATATAACATGAATAACGACCATCTATGAAAGGTAAATGATAAATGCTCATTTTAAAGCAAAGTCTGAAATGTTGGTGCATTTCAACATAGCACCAACAGATATTAAAACAATGGTGTAAACAGAGACTGGCTGCTAGACTGACCTGCCTGTCTCCTATAGAATATATATATAGTATACTAGGTCTAATATGGTTTCACGGCTGAAGGCTTGTAAAAGTGAAGATTGGCAAAAAATCTGCTTTCAAAACTGGATCAGTTTGTGTCTTCAGTCCCCAAACAATAATTAAGTGCTGGAATTTTAATGTAACACACTAGTAAACAAGCTCCTGTGGTTTTTGGGACGTGTTGCAGCCATCATATTTAAAATGTGCATATATTTACAAAAATAACCAAAAACAACCAAACACAATTTACTAAGCCCTACTTGTTGTTTTAATGGTATTTCACACACCATACACTTCTTTGTATTTGTGTTTGTAAGTCTCTAGTGACAAAAGGAGTTTTGCCATTCCTAGTAGCTACAAGCTCATTTTTCATGGGACGGCTATGCTGATAAACAGTGCACTGAAAATATAGAATGATTTAATATGAAAAAATGCAATTATAGTTCATAACCACAACCACTGCTTGGTGTATTTTTCATTCATGTGGACTCGAGATGTACAGTTCAATGAAGTCAAGAGTCAAAAGCAAACGTTGCCAATCTTGCCATAAAAAAGTCTTGAAACTGCTGTTTTTTTCTTCTCATGATGTTCTTTTTTCATTATGCACATGAATTATCTTATATCTAAACTCCTCAAGAAGAACTCCTGATACAGATTAAGAATGGCTGTTTTAACTGGAAATGAAATGTACTTTTGTGCAGAATGGTACATACATCAATAAGCATAAACATTATGGCCACTTACCAATAAGGCAAACAACATTGTTTACTTCGTAACAACAGATCATTAAATAGTATATTAGCTTCACAAGTGCCAAATAATTGCCAAAGATGACTGGGTCACAGCATCCTCATAATGACAACTTATGTTGGGAAGGACAGATCATGAATGGGTAACAGGGTGCTGTCCTGGAGAAGTGATGGCACCAGGATACACTGTGGAAAGAGAACAAGGTAGTGGAGGAGGAAGTGCAATGCTTAGGGGGATGTGCTGTCATGAATCTCTGGATCCAGACATTCACGTGGATGTCAGTCGACACAGGCCACATCCATGGTAGCTATACTTACAGGACTCAAAGGATTTTCTGCTAATGTCTTTTGTCCACGCTTGGGTGGGTCAAAGCTGTTTTGGCAGCAGGCAGAGGGCCAACAGCATATTAGGCAGATGGTCGTAATGTTTTGCCTGGTTGGTGTATATTTTTATAATGATTTAATAATGATACATGTTGGGCCGACACTAAAGAGTAAAAGAACGAGGAGCGTTTAGCCAGATGTGAGATCCATGCAGTAGTGTGGACTGCAGTGTTGATTAAAGTGTGAGCAGTTCTGCTCTGGCAGACATACAGAGGCATTTTAATTAAGGATGAGGGAACTCAGTGTCTGAAACTAACACATACGCGCATTCTCACACTTGCTTGTGCTCGTGGCCTTCAACTAACAAGCTCAAACTCAGACACCCACACACTAATATACAGTGCATTCACTATAGTGTCTGATTCCGCTCGTTGTGCAGCTTGCTCGTAGGCTGTTAAGCTTATACATTATAGTCCTGCGCCTCTATGTAAATTAACACTCCTAAATCCTGTTGGTGTCTATGAATTACTGGTTTAAATAATGCCTGTCCATTTAAACAGTACTGTAATATAGCATTGTGAGTCCATTTGTCCATTTCTGTTCTAGCATTATAAGCAGATGGTTGCCATTTAAACAATATTGTGCTAAACCAGTAAACATGGTGTATATAAATAATTGTGTTGAAGCTGTTTCAGCTTATTGGCTCAGTGTTATAATCACATATGTGCACATATGTAGAACACAAGTGTATGTCTATGTAAATGATATTATGTAAAAGTAGTATGGATCCATTCATACATAATTAGGGTAAAGGAGTTGGCCATTGTGTCAATCTGTACAGTGTTGTGGTTCTCTACTCATGTGGTTTGTCTTAAAGTGTCGTCATTCCGAAAAAGATTTAGGTGAATCTCTGAAAAACTTTTTTTTTTAACTAAGCGGGAGTAAGGCACATACATGCTTCTCTAGTCACCAGTGGCCATAGACACCAGCCCATGGTGACCATCCTCCCCAAACAAAACACCCAGACACATACATACACAACAGCATAAACCCATGCACACACCTTAACAACAACAACACAAGAACATCACACCCTCTTAATGGAAGAGTGTGCCCCTCCCAGAATCCATTTCCATGCCTGGGAGGCAATGCACCATGTGGCAGCTACCATTTTATATTGTCTATTTGAAAAATATTGTGTACAAGTAATATGAATCCATTTATATATTCTTATTAACAATGTTAAAAGGCAAAAATGTCATTTCCATAGTTTTCTCGTTACTCTAGATGTAGTCAATCAGCCATGTTTGGTGTGCAAATGATGCTTCTTTTACTCTGGAGCTATGAGATAAGAGTTAATAGTCACAGACCTTTTTTGCCAGTACATCCCCTAAAAAAGTTCTCTCAGTCCGAGCCTCGAACCACATCCAGATCTTAATTAAGGTTGTGCAGACTTAATGATGTGGTTTAGCACATAGTAAGACTAACTTTGAACCGTAAATAAATTCCTGTAGCGAGTAGACGGACATTCACTGAAAGTGCATTAGGTTTTGATAGACACCAGCTAACAGTGTGGTGGCCTAGGACTTTTACATTCTCCTTCTCAGACACCTTCAAAACACAGCCATGTCTTTAGCTTCTCATGCTGGCCAACTATCCTATTCTAAACTATCTTAAGGGAAATCAGTATTTAGCTTGTACTTCAATGAGTACTTAACCCTTAACCTTTTATCGTAATCCCTCAAGCATAAAGCTTCTGAACTGTTTAATAAGGCTAATGTTTTCCAGCACTCCTAACTCTAGGAAATAATTAGAAATAATCTTTAGGAAAAATTTTATTTGAGGTATTGTATGCAAGCGGGAAGTGTAGAGCAGGCGATCAGGAGTTTTGGGGATGTATTTAGGGAAAAGGTTTTGGGTGGCAACTAACATATTCTAGTGTTTGTTAGCAACATTAGCTTTGTGTCTCCAATGCTACGTGAGGAAGCAGTTTTGTGCCTGTGAGGAAACGTGGAAACTTGCATGAATTAGTTATTTTGCCAGAGGATTCCTTTAGTGCTGTGCCATCAAACGCAAAGTTTGAAAAATTAAACAGAAAATGTTGTAAAATGTTTTTTTAATATGTTTTATGTTTTTTCTCTGTTGAGGATGTGTAATTTGAACATATCTAGCAGCTGCCATTTGTGTTTTAAATATTGGGAATCAATTTGTACAATATTAAAGTGAAAGTGTGGTATGTAAAACATTAGGATGATAAAGTGCTAAAGACATGTTGACCATGCCCACTTATACAGTATGTATTATACAGTAGTGTGTAGTGGGTATTCGTTTGGACCATGTTGTATTAAAGTGTGTGTCTGTTTGCTGTCTCCTTAAATGCTATGTGCAGATCCTGATTGGAGCGATCATAGAGAACAGTCCTGCAGATAAAGATGGCCGTTTGCGCCCTGGAGACGAGCTGCTCTCTGTCGATGGCATCCCTGTCGCAGGGAAGCCCCATCGTTATGTCATCGACCTAATGCATGGGGCAGCTCGCAATGGCCAGGTCAAAATGACCATACGGAGGAGAGTGCAGCCCACAGGTGAGAGACCAATCATCAATAAAACCCAGTTTAACCAGACTAAACTAAAGGAGTCTGTGCTAATCCCTGCTGCGGTCAGTTACTATTACAATCATTTTATTATCTTTATTTATTTTATGTAAACCTTATAGGGGCATATCATATGGTTTGATATTAGAGTTCTACCATTCAGACATTGTTAAAGGTGGTGTTACAACCATGAACATATTTCCATACTGTGCTATGCAAAAGTCTTGGGCATTCCATAATGCTGTTCATCTGGGTAGTTAGCACTTAAAAACACTAAATAACAAAAATATATACAAATAAACAATACATTGTAATTGGTGTTAGCAGATACATTAGTAAATCTCCTAAATCCTAAATTGGAATTCTTCTTTAAGATGTTCGATCCCAAAACATATGCCTGTATATCTCTTCCTCTCAGCCCAGTATTTCCTGTTACTATCCAAAGCCTAGTGTATATGATCAATACGTGATTATATTAAATCAGGATGCTGCTTTTCTAAGAAAGACTGGAGTGCTGCGAGAAGTCTGGAAACCAGGTTTTCTGACTGTATTCTTCTAACCAACATATTAATGGCTTTACAGCAAAAGCACAATTTGTTTGCTGCCAGATATTTCACTGTACTGTATGTACACCTGTATATTTAGCCCATGGTTGTTTAGCTCTGTTCATACACACTGATGTTACAAGTAGTGTTGTTACTGCAGACAGTCTGTAGCATGGTAACAAAACCAGCTTGTTTATTTCTAATGAGAGGTTGGAAAACGAAAAATCCACATAAACCTTTAAGTGGAGAGAAAAACTTAGTATGAATATGAAGCCTTTAACAAATTGCTAAAGTTATTTTATCTTTTTTAATTTCATAGTTTTTATGCATAAATGTGACCTGAAACTTTTCCTCAGTAAATAGATGACCAAGTCAAATATATTCTAGTTTTAGGACGTGTGTGAAAATCTTACAGTTATTGGTTAAAGTCATGCAGAAATATAGAAAATTCTAAACAGCTCACAAACTTTCAAGTACCACTGTATGTACATCTTTTAGATGACTGAGATTTGTATGTGTATTAAGCTGCCTGTGTTCTGAGAACTCAGTGCCTGTGCACTCTCTCAGTGCCCCGACTGCCAAACATTACTGCCGACTGGCTATCACTAGGGGCCCCGAGGCTCTAAGATTGTGGTTCTCTTTCTTTGGGCTCCCTTTGCTTATATTCCAATTAAAATAAAATGAATTTATTAAAACTTGAACCTGTTTGTATAGGTTTGAGTTTGATATGAACTAATTGCCTTTGAGGCTTCTATTCCCTTCTTTATGCTCTGATTACATGTTTTCCTCTTTACTTTTATTCCTTACCTCAATATAAACCACTTTGGTTCAGCCTTGGTAGTCTCTAAATGTGCTATAGTATAAACTGTACTTGTAAATGTTACTGATGTAAATGCTTACAGACACTGGGCACTCTCACTCTCATCTTTCTCTCTCTATCTCTGCTAGATTATTTGTTCTGTCTGTAAGAGAGAAAGAGAGAGAGAGAAAAATCTTTCCTTGATCCCTCACTCCGTTTGACTCATCCCTGCTTTTCTTGTCATCTGTGGGCTGTCGCTGTGGTCTTTGCTGCTGCAGAGGAGCGGGTGGTTGCCGGAAGCCTCTGTTTAACCCACAGAGTTTGGTGACAGAAAAGCTTTTGACAAGCTGTAGCTGGCCACATTCTGTTTTTACATGCTTGTCTTCTGTTCCTTCCTTTTTTAATCTGTGTCTTAGAATCAGATGTTTCATATATGTAGGGGTAACTTGTTTCTTTTTCTTTCCGCTAGGGTTGAGAACACTATGCTAATCCATCTCGAAATTTAGTACATATATGATCATTGGATGGCTAAATCAGAGGAAGTGGCTGTGGGAAACTTAACCTGAACTTTTTATTCTAAGCTCTCTGTGTGTCTGACCCTTCATGTGTCTCTGTCTCCTCAGGTGAGCAGTGTCCTCAGAACGGCCGCAGTCCTGGCTCCATCTCCACTCAGCACAGCTCACCTAGGAGCGACTTCAATTCAGGAACCTTCTCCAACAACTCCGCCCCCACCGACACAGCAGCCAATCTGAACCTGCAGGCTAGCGATGTCATCATCCAGCGCAAGGAGAGTGAAGGTTTTGGATTCGTTATCATCAGCTCACTGAACAGACCGGAAACAGCGGCCACTGCCGGTCAGTCTGTGTACATCTTATGCATAGAATTTCTCACACCTGTGTTGCAGCAAAGGCACACAGAACACAGCACAAAAAATGTGAGATAACTTTTTGGAAACACACTTCTGACATTTGTTAAAGTGTTGTGGCTGTTCAGTCATCTTGGTTATTGCCATGCAAATGCCACAGACAACAATGATTGTGATTGCTCGTGAGAGAGTTTATGTCAGCTGTGAATGTTTAATCACTGTTTGATATGGAAGACACTGGCAGTTATGCACATTTCTTTCAGATTAATTTATTGATGTCTGAATAAAATGCAGAAATCATTCAGGTTCTCTAAAAAGGCCTTTAGGATCCATCTGCTTGGTCCCCCCTCCTTTAACTTAGGTACAACTGATCAACCAAGCCCAGGGTATCAGGAGTTACACGTTCGTTGGCCGATAGCGCCTTGCTCGACGGACAATGGAGGT
>JAMWET010003933.1:0-24896 GCA_024036415.1 Prochilodus magdalenae | reverse complement strand
TGCTGTTTTATAGGAGTAAATATGAGTAAATATGCACATTATTGGGTCAGTGCTTAACACTATTATTGGTATTGATTCATCCCCAATAAAGCCTTGGAGTTATTCACTGGATATTTACTATATAGCTAGTATTAGCATTATAAGTAAGCTGTGGTGATCATCAGTTAGAATTAGGAAACTGAAACTGAAAATGAGTCTGTAGAGCAGGAAATGTGTCTGACTTGTTTTCAAAGCTCATATCTGTAAACCTACAAATAATCTCAGACAGAATCTTGGATTCTTCTACAGACACAAACCTTGTTTCTACAGCAGGAAGGTGATTGGAGGGGCAACGTTCCTGTCTGTTCTCGAGTACAGTGATGTGCTGTGGCTGAAGGCTTTGGACCCTGTTTATTTGATGCCTCTGAGATTATTTACTGGAGACCCACACAGCCCTCATCACTGTGCTGGATGTGAGTGGGATGTACCTATCTGTCTCTAAGAAGGAAATCACCCTGGTTACTTTTAACCATAAGGCTCAGTCAGTCAGATGCTAGAGTATATTACATTTATGCTCACTGTTTCTTTACTATAGGTCCCCTCAAGTTTTTACTAAGAGAGGTAAAGCTTGACTCGTATATATATATATATATATAATTATGATAATGAACCCAAAGACGAAACAGAACTTACTGTACTGGAGAACCTCCTGCATCTTCTCCCACACTCTGAACTTCAGGTTGGAAAGGTGTTTCCCAACATTGATCAGAGCTCCTGATGTCTTCTCTGGATCCTTTGGTGTGAACTGAACTCTGAAAATAGAAGACTGTGTGAAATATATCACTGTATAAAGTTTACAGACTGTAATTTATTTACATAAATATTAATATTTGATTATATTTATTGCCTGGAGTCAGTAATTCTGTTACTGTTCTCATTACTACAACATTAACACACGGTCCTTATTCACCTCCATCTCATTATAACACGTTCATATTTACAGTAAATAAAATAGACTGTAGATTTAAATGTAATAATGATTTAACAGGAGATAAAATGTGAGGTCTGATATGTACTTACTGTTTCTCTGTAGACTTGAAGTTCTGAGAGGAGAAATAAAAGAACACTGTAGTTAAAGGTGGAGAGATCTTTCAGGTGTAGTTCATATGGAGCTAACACCAGGAAACACTGACTGCTGAAACTAATGAGCTTAGAGCGCCCTCTGTTGAAATCTGCACTGTAGTACCACATTCACCCTTACCTCTCCATCTCAGTGCTGATTATTAATAGAGTCAGTAAAAGAAACTCTGTATATTATCCAGATTGTTCATCATTTACTAATGTAGAATTTACACCTTTCAGCATATTCAAAGTCTGTTTCTGTTTACTGAACATCTTGTGGAGGGGACAGTTACTATTCAGCTTTATATTGAGTGATGTATTCATCTATTTTAATCTATATTTATTTATGTATTTCAGGCACCTAATGATGCACACATAGGAATCCTACTGGTTTTGAAATACAGGTGGTGAGCAGAGTGAACCTGTGATTGGCCACTTTCAGACCTACAGGCCTCAAAAGAACACACAGGAAAATAAACAGATCAGAAAGGAATCCAAAGAAATCCAGACAGCATGATTCCAAGTTTTCCTCAAGTTAGTGAACCAGAGATACAGGGATACAGCAGTGATATTACCGTCCTGAACATTTTATTTAATTTAGAGGAGCTGCAGACCACAGTCAAAGCAAGACAGTTCAGTTTATTTCACCTAGAGGATAATGAGGAGTGAGAGAGAGTGATTAGTGATGAGTTAGTTATTAAGTAGATAGATAGATAGATAGATAGATAGATAGATAGATAGATAGATAGATAGATAGATAGATAGATAGATACTTTATTGATCCCAGAGGGAAATTCAAGGCATCCAGTAGCAGATATACAAACTATACAGAAGTAACAACAGAAGCAAGATAGATTGTACAAATAGAGACAGAGATACAATATAAAATATGAAAGTATAAAAATAGAGTCCTTAGTGTCTGGGTAAGGTATAAAGTATAAATGGAGGTAGTGGTAAACAATTTGCGACGCAAATTAAGAAGATGGCTGTTGTCAGCCATACAGACAGTGCAAATACGCAGTAAAATAAATAATTTATCAGTGCAAAATGTGTAAACAGTACAGAATGGAGTAGAATAATACAATATAAATAGAAATAAATAGAAATAGGGCATTTAGGAGGGAGTGTATGCAGAGATGGGGGTGTGTCCAGAGGAGGGGGTGTGTGCAGAGATGGGGGTGTGTCAATTGGAGTGACCGGAAGGAAAGCGTGTCCAGAGTTTTTCATTTGCTGTACTGAGAGGAGTTGAACAGTCTTATGGCCTGAGGGACAAAAGACTTCCTGAGTCTGTCTGTGGAGCAGGACTGGGACAGCAGCCTACCACTGAATGAGCTCCTCTGCCTGATGATCGTGCTGTGCAGAGGATGGTGAACATTGTCCATGATGTGCAGCAGCTTGCTGAGGGCTCTCCTCTCTGCCAGTGGTGTTAAGGACTCCAGCTCTAGTCCCAGCACAGAACCAGCTTTCCTCACCAGCCCGTCGAGTCGTCCAGCATCCCTCCTGCTGATACTGCCTCCCCAACACACCACAGCATAGAAGAGGACGCTGGCTACCACAGACTGGTAGAACATCAGCAGGAGTTTCTGGCAGATCCTGAAGGACCCCAGCCTCCTGAGGAAGTACAGTCTGCTCTGTGCTTTCTTGTAGACTATGTCAGTGTTTACTGACCAGTCCAGCCTCTCGTCCAGGTGCACACCAAGGTATCTGTAGGACCTGACCACCTCCACATCAACCCCCTTGATGGAGATTGGCTGCTGAGAGGGCCTGGACCTCCTGAAGTCTATACACATCTCCTTGGTTTTGGTGATGTTCAGCTTCAGATGGTTGGTAGTGCACCACTCCACAAAGTCCTCAACCAGGCTTCTGTACTCCCTCTCCTGGCCATTACGCACACACCCCACGATTGCAGTGTCATCAGAGAACTTCTGCATGTGGCATAACTCCGAGTTGTACTTGAAGTCCGATGTGTACAGGGTGAACAGGACTGGAGAGAGAACAGTCCCCTGTGGTGCTCCTGTGCTGCTGATCACCGTATCAGAGGTGCAGTCCCTGATCCTGACATGTTGTGGTCTCCCAGTGAGGTAGTCAGTGATCCAGGTGACCAGGTGCATGTCCACCTCCATCTTCATCAGCTTGTCTCTCAGTAGTAGGGGTTGAATGGTGTTGAAGGCACTGGAGAAGTCAAAGAACATGACCCTCACAGCACCACCCCCCTTGTCCAGATGAGAGTGAGCTCTGTGTAGCAGATAGAGGATGGCATCTTCCACTCCCACCTTCTCCCGGTACGCGAACTGCAGTGGGTCCTCAGCATGGTGGACCTGAGGTCTGAGGTGGTTCAGTAGCAGTCGCTCCATGGTCTTCATCACATGAGACGTCAAAGCAACCGGCCTGTAGTCATTCAGCTCCTTCGGGTGTGCCTTCTTGGGGACTGGAATGAGGCAGGTTGTCTTCCACGTGGCAGGGACCCTCCCGAGACGTAGACTCAGGTTAAAGACATGCTGGAGGGGCTCCCCCAGTTGGGCAGCACATGCCTTAAGCATTCTGGGGCACACTCTGTCTGTCCTGGGGTGTAGTCTCCTCAGCTGTCTCCTGACTTGGTCTGCCGTGAAGGTTGGGGGACAGTGGGAACCGTGGGTGTTGCTTTGTCTTCCTGCTGATGGTGGTGTTGGTGGTGGTGATGACTGAGATGGTGGAGGTGAGGGTGATGGTGGAGGTGAGAGTGATGGTGGTGAAGACAGGGTGGTGAATGCTGCAGACGGGTCGGAGGAGGGGGCAGCAGGAGCAGGACAGTCAAACCTGTTGTAGAAGTTGTTAAACTGGTTTGCTCTGTCCACACCCCCATCTACTGAGCTGCCTCTGTTGTTCTTGCAGCCTGTGATGGTTTTCATTGCTCCCCAGACCTCCTTCATGTTGTTGTCTTGCAGCTTCTTTTCCACCTTTTTCCTGTAGGACTCCTTGGCCTCTTTAAGTCGGATCTTGAGTTCCCCCTGTACATGCTTCAGCTCTGTCCAGTTTCCATCTTTGAACGCCCTCTTCTTTTGGTTGAGGATGTCCTTGACGTCACTGGTAATCCAGGGCTTGTTGTTTGGGAAGCAGCGTACAGTCTTTGTGGGAACAGCAACATCCATACAAAAATTCAGGTAGTCCGTAACACAGTGCGTCACCTCCTCAATGTCCTCTCCGTGTGGGTGCAGCAGCACGCTCCAATCAGTGGTATCATAGCAGTCCTTGAGGGCTTCTTCTGCTTCAGGAGACCAAACTCTGAATGAGCGTGTGGTAGTGGGCTGCCTCAGTACCAGTGGTTTGTACTGAGGCTGTAGGAAAACCAGGTTGTGGTCTGATTTCCCCAGCGGTGGAAGCGGGGTAGCCCTGTATGCATCCCTCACGTTAGCATACAGCAGGTCGATGGTCCTGTTTTTCCTGGTGGGACAGTCCACAAACTGGAAAAAGGCAGGCAGGGTAGAGTCCAATGTAACGTGATTAAAGTCACCAGAAATCACATAGAAGGCGTCAGGGTGTTGTGTCTGTAGCGCTGCGACGGTGGAGTGAATGATGTCACACGCCGCCTGCACTTCCGCCCGAGGCGGAATGTAAACACAGACAACAATGGCGTGTGAGAGCTCCCGCGGCATGTAATATGGACGGAGGCTCACCGCTAACAGTTCAATGTCCCGACAGCAGATCACCTCCTTCACGTTTACATGTCCAGGGTTGCACCATCTGGTGTTAATAAAAAGTGCGAGTCCCCCACCTTTGCGCTTCCCGCTTAGCGTCGGGTCCCTGTCCGCCCTCACTGTAGAGAATCCAGGTAGCTCCACGTTAGCATCCGGAGTGTCGGTGGTGAGTATCTGTTATATGGTATTATATTGTGTGGTGGTGTTTAAGTAGATTGCCTATGGTTTTTGTAAAATAAATAAAGTAAATAGATCATGTTCGATTTAGAATGAATGTATTACATCAGTCATTTGTGATTACACAGATTACATGTGGTATGTGAGTTTTCTGTGTGAGTAAATAGATTATCTATGGTTTGTGCTTGATTGTCTGTGCTGTGTGAACAAGTAGATAATTTGTGGTTTATGAATGTGTACGTTATGGCGTGTGACTAAGAATATTATATGTAATGTGCGACTGAATAGATAATGTTATCTGATTTAGGACGAATAGGTCATCTTTGATACATGATTAAGTAGATCCTCTGTTTTTAGAAAGATTATCTGTGGTATGTGATTAGTAGAATGTCTGTAGTTTGCAGTTGGGTAGACTATCTGTGTTTCATGTTGTTTCTTTTCTTGCTTGCACAGAAGGGTAGAGTCAGGAGCCTCAAGCCTGGAGAATTTGGAGTAGTTTATTTCAAGGTGATTGTAGTGGACTTGCAGCTTTATTTTGTCCAAAGACAAGTATCTGTCACAGAGTTTTATAGACGGTCTCATCGCACCCTTAATGTACAAAGAGGATGTGTCCTTATCTGGTTTTACCAGATGGTCAGCTCTCCTCCAAATGGTGTTCTACCTATAACATGTAGATCCCTGATGGCAACATTCTCCCAGGGACTCCGCCCCATCATAAATGCATAAAATTCAAGTTCTGTTCTGGTAATGCAGCTGTTCCCCACATGGTACATTTATACACACTTACACAAATACAGTGATATCCATACCTAAAAATTATTAGATGTTGTATGTGATTAAGTGGATAATATGTGGTGTGTACCAAAGAACGTCTAGTTTGTAGAAGAAGATTCTCAAATGAACATCCTCCTTGTAATCTAGTACTGAAGAACGTGTATGAGCCTTTCCTAGAGAGCAGGATTTAGATATCTTCAGTAGGTATTATGTTAAACTTATACACAACATTGTTTTATGATGTGTCTAATTGGTTTGTAAATGAATTGCATATAATTTAAATAATATACAATATTCCTGGTTCCACCAGTGATGACGAGTCGCATGATGAGTTAAAAGGAAGCTCAAATGGTTTCTTCCACAAGATGGTCAGCTTACAGAAACAGGTAAATATGCATGTAAGTGTGTGCAAAGGCATGTGCGTGGTTTCCCGTAATCAGAAAATAAGGGATCAATGAAATCAATAAAAAAACTTACATTACTAAATGGTAAAACACCATTTAACAATCTGGGTAATTTGAAGAGTATTTTGTCCTGATTCTATTAATAATCAGTGCTGAGATGCAAAGCTGAGGTAGTACATGCTGATTCCAACAGAGGGTGATCCAAACACACAGCAATGACATACCTGGCAAACTCAGTAGCTCGTCTTTCAGAATATTACCAGCATGTTACTACTGAAGTAACACGTCAGTTATTTTTTTATAGCATACACAATTCTAGCAAACAAATGGCTGTAAACTGGAAATAACAAACATTATAAGATGCACTTGTCTGATAGCATACAGTCCTGTAAACAAGTAAATGCACCCGGGAGAAAGTTTAGACATTTTCTGTCTATTTAGAGATTAAAATATCAGGCCTCATTTAAGATATGTTATATTATTAATAATATATATATCGTCGCTGTCCAAAGAAAAACAGGTATCTCCAAAATGGCAACTTTACAGGGGAGGCCAAAAGCCTCATTCAATTTAAATGGAGGTCTATGGAACCAAGTTCCAAGTTGTTTTGGGCCGTTACTGTTGGTCCACACTTTATGAAATTCCCACACAGTGTAAACATCATATCATGTGATCAAATGAGGCATAAAAGTAAAAATCAACAAAAATAGAGACGATTTTATAGTGTTGATTCATACACAGTTTGCTTCTGAAAAAAAATATATTTTAAACTTTTTATCATGTGCGGATGTACAAACTCTCCTAAATGTTTCTGAATTATAGCTAGTATTTACTATAGCTAGTATGTAGAGCTATCACCAATGTAGCACTGCTGCTATGCATGTTGTGTTTAGGCTGGGTTTGACTGAGATGGAAATAAAAAAAAAACAACCTATTAACTAATTTAGGTACTGCTTATATTCTGAATAGCGCCCATTCAGAGTATCTGCAAATTGCTAACATTATGTTAAGCTATCCAAGAGGCCTGTACAACAAATTCTGCAGCAAGAAGGAGGCAGATAGGAAGGTTTATTGTATCATTATCTTTAGATCTTTACCTGATCAGCACCACAATACATGTAAAATCACTTCATCAGTTTTTGTCTGAAAGCTAAAATAAGCCATTAGACCTTATTATTTAAAATCTATATCATACAGAAAGAAACAGTAAGATCGGCTATTGGTTTGTTACTCATTTGTTTGTTAACTAGCTAGCTTTGGGTTAATGTCAGACAAAATAAAAGGGTTAGGCTAACATGATCATTGGATAGCTAGCTGAAAAACCGAACACTCTCTATCCCAGTTAAGACGATGTTAAAACTAAGATGATTTCGAAAACTGGGGTCAGTTCCTGCATTCTTTGCCAGCACTGAGGCGAGAAGATAGGGTCACCTGGGTAGAGGGTAGGTGTGGAGGGGAACTGACAGCTGCATATATGACAGATCTACGACATCTCGATATCGGCGTATTTGTAAATGGACTTGTGGGCAGAGAGATAAAAGGAAAGGAACGGCTGCCGTTTTGAAGTGTTCAGACTATTATTCAGGAATGTATACCCTCAATCCGCAGGAACAGTAATAATAACTAAGAGAACACAACCACAACAGAAATGGTTATATTTCAGTGCTCCTGAGCCAGTAAGGTGATTTGTAGTACAGAATCATGCCTTTTTTAATGTAGTGTCATCTGAGGGCCTGAAGATCATGAGCATCCAATATTTTGACTGTCTGCCTTTTCCCTTGTGCAAAGGGATTTCTCCAGATTCTTGGAATCATTAGATGATGTTATGTACTGTAGATGGTGCGATATCCAAAGTCTGTACAGTTTTTTTGTTGAGTAACATTGTGTTCCACAATGTTTAGGCAGTTTTTTGGTGAACTTCTTGGCCTTTGAGAGACTCTGCCTCTCTAAAATACTCTTTTTAAACCCAGTCAAATGACAAATTGCTCCTCCGGCATTTTTTTAGCAGTACTACTTACTCACTTACTTATGTAGTGGTTGGTGTGGCGCAATGGGTAATAGCACTTGTCATTGCGCTACCACACCATGTGGAAGGTTGGGGTTTGATCCCTAATCTGGGTGATTACGCTGTGCTACACCAATAAGAGTCCTTGGGCAAGACTCTTAACACTACACTGGCCTACCTGTAATATGTTTAACCTTGTAAGTCGCTCTGAATAAGAGCGTTAGCTAAATGCCATACATATACAGGGGTTGGACAATGAAACTGAAACCTCTGGTTTTAGACCACAATCATTTATTAGTATGGTGTAGGGCCTCCTTTTGCGGCCAATACAGGGTCAGTTCGTCTTGGGAATGACATATACGGGTCCTGCACAGTGGTCAGAGGGAGTTTAAGCCATCCTTCTTGCAGGATAGTGGCCAGGTCACTACTTGATGCTGGTGGAGGTTCGTCCTTCTTGGTGGTATGCTGACATTACCCTGGATACCGTGGCTCTTGATACATCACAAAGACTTGCCAGCAAGACGTGCACCAACAGTTTGTCCTCTTCTGAACTCTGGTATGTCACCCATAATGTTGTGTGCATTGCAGTATTTTGAGCAGAACTGTGCTCTTACCTGCTAACTGAACCTTCACACTCTGCTCTTACTGGTGCAATGTGCAATTAATGAAGATTGGCCACCAGGCTGGTCCAATTTAGCCATGAGACCTCCCACACTGAAATGACAGGTGTTTCAGTTTCATTGTCCAACCCCTGTACATCACCAGCTTTTTGTTTCACCTGTCCTAACTTTGAGATGCTTTGCTGCCATCAAGTTCTAAATGAGTTAATAATTTTTACAAAATGGTAATATGTCTCACTTTCAACATCTGATTTGTGTTTTATGTTCTATTGTAAATAAAATATGAGTCTATAAGATTTGTACATAATTGCAAAATTCTGTTTTATTTACATTTAATTTAATTTTACACAGCATCCTGATTTTTTGGAAATTGGGGTTGTAAGACCTGGGTACTGTTCATAAAACAAAGCAGCTGGTTTTCAGAAACTGATAAATTTAACTAATTTAAGGGCTTGTAGCAGCTGACTCATTTATCCTTTTTCAAAGCTCCTCCTCCTCCTCCTCTACACCTCCTCTACCTGTAGGAGTAAGTGAATATTATACTGTCTCTCTATTCTTTCTTCATTCTGCATCACTTCACTCAGAGACTCCAGTGAGAAGCTTTTAAACAGGGACTGTATGTGTTTGTTTCTTGTTGTGTGATTTCTGAAAGGAGCTAAACTCACTCAGTGGGATAAAGAGCTACGGTGGCTGATTCTCTACTGGGCTGCTCTGATCATTACAGACGTCCTGAAGGAGAAAGTGAAGGCTGGACTGAAGGAGCCGTTACAGAGGAACAGCACAGCAGCAGTTGGAGGAAATGGCTGGTAGAAACCCTCTTCCAGAAGAAGATCTTTCATGTCCTGTGTGCTGTGATATCTTCAGGGATCCTGTTGTTCTGTCGTGTAGCCACAGTGTGTGTAAATCCTGTTTGCAGACGTTCTGGACAACTAAAGGATCTCGAGAATGTCCAGTTTGTAGAAGAAGATCCTCTAAAGAAGAACCTCTCCGTAATCTTGCTCTGAAGAACCTGTGTGAGGCTTTTCTAGAGAGCAGGAGTCAGAGATCTTCAGCAGGGTCTGAGATGCTCTGCAGTCTGCACAATGAGGAACTCAAACTCTTCTGTTTGAATGATCAGCAGCCTGTGTGTTTGGTGTGTCAGGCTTCGAAAAAACACCAAAATCATTACTGCTGTCCAACAGATGAAGCTGTGACTGACTCTAAGGTAGGAAACTTGCATCTAAAATATAACACAACTAAAATGTATAAAATCTTTGTCAGTTGAGAAGTTGGGAGAGCTCTTAAAGGTTAATTCTTTCAGTGGGTGTAGGTTCAGGCCAAAAGGCAGAATGTACTGGTGAATCATAAACCAAAATAAAAGATCATAAAAAGTTCTCTATTGTTTTATTTATCGTGGTACTAAAGTTTCAGTTACGAGTAGTTGTACTCTTTCACCACATTTTTATGTTACAAGTTGTAAATTGTAGGACTTACATTTTGGCTTACGTGTTTTAAATTCCAGAACAAACTCAGGACTGCTCTGGAGCCTCTACAGAAGAACCTGAAAGTCTTAGAGGAAGCTAAACAAGACTATGAGCGAACAGCAGCCCACATTAAGGTGAGACATCATCTTGAACTGTGGAGCATGTTGTTCAGGTCGTGTTTCTGATGAGGGTCCACTTATCCTGTAGGTGGTAAATGCTTGTAGAACATCTGTTAGAGTTTGTGTTTCCTAATCGTCTCTCATTCCAGACGCAGGCCCAGCACACAGAGAGGCAGATACAGGAGGAGTTTGAGAAGCTTCACCAGTTTCTAAGAGATGAAGAAGCAGCAAGGATAGCTGCACTGAAGAAGGAGGAGGAGCAGAAGAGTCAGATGATGAGGAGAAAGAAGATTGAGGAGCTGAATGCAGGAATATCATCTCTTTCAAAAACAGTCAGAAACATAGAGAAGGAGATGGGAGCTGAGGACGTTCTGTTCCTACAGGTGAGAACAGGGTTGAGTAATAACAGATAATTGTAATGTCATTATGTAATCAGGATCCAATAACACAGAACTGTATTCCAGAAATCCCATTACAGAAAAAAGACAATCAGATTACAGTCACATTATAAAACAGAATTATGTTCAAATCACATACACACGCATGTGTTGCCTTATGTTAAATGACAACATTTAAATTGTAAATGTCTTCTGGGTCATGTAGAGTGTTTAAGTTTAAATTTGGGGGGGCCGGGGGGTAGGGAACAAACAAGGAGAGGAGGGTCCTGAAGAATCCCCTCAACAAGCAGAAGGCTTTGGATTTCATTCAGCAAATTTGAAGAATTTTAGCAAGTATAATTTTTTAATTGTTAGGGGAAAGATCTTCTGTGTTTTCCTGAAGATATCTGAATCAAACATAATTATAGATATATATAAGATTTTACTCTGACTTAACTATTTGGTTTTTCCTGTTAGTATCACTATAATCAATAACATTGGTTTATGAACTTCTATATGTGTGTGCGCACATGTGTAAATATGTAGCAAATCCACACAAATGATTTTGGAAAAATTTGTTATCCTTATGTTTTAAAAATTTCCATTAGTTGGACAATATTTAAGTCACCTATGATCTATTATTGCCTTACTTAATACAGGGCAGTTTTTCCTCACCTTGTGTTAAGTGCAATTACATTATAATTTACTTTTAATTGTACATTAGTTAAAATAATGGTATGTAATAATATTGCATCCCTTTAATATAGTAATATTTTAGATTAGATTAGGTTATAGTTACATTTTAACAGGTATTCAGTACCCTAACAAAATATGTATATGTAGATTAATCCTTCTAATCACTTCACTATCTCTTTCTCTCTTCTGTTTTGCTTTTATCTACAATGTCCTTTTATTTCTCCTCTCAGAACTTCAAGTCTACAGAGAAACAGTAAGTACATATCAGACCTCACATTTTATCTCCTGTTAAATCATTATTACATTTAAATCTACAGTCTATTTTATTTACTGTAAATATGAATGTGTTATAATGAGATGAAGGTGAATAAGGACTGTGTGTTAATGTTGTAGTAATGAGAACAGTAACAGAATTACTGACTCCAGACAATAAATAGAATCAAATACTGATATTTATGTAAATAAATTACAGTCTGTAAACTTTATACAGTGATATATTTCACACAGTCTTCTATTTTCAGAGTAAAGTTTACACCAAAGTATCCAGTGAAGACATCAGGAGCTCTGATCAGTGTTGGGAAACACCTTTCCAACCTGAAGTTCAGAGTGTGGGAGAAGATGCAGGAGGTTCTCCAGTACAGTAAGTTCTGTTTCTCATTCAAATGGAGCCAATATAAGTTAAATACTTATAATTGTTTACTCTAAAACGTAAAGTAAAATGGTAAAGCATACAATTGTACATTTAGGTGTAATTTATAGAAACAATTTCTAATCATTAAAATAGTGTCAATAATCCAGTTTCATCACTAAACATATTTTAAAGTGAAATGGAGGCATGGACGGCCATTTGTCTTGTCTTTCCGAAAAATTCTAATAATAGCTATTTTTTCCCCACTCAAAACCGACCTGAATGTTCTCCTCACAGGCCAACTTTATCATACAATTAGTAACTAATGTAACATTAATTCAAAGATCATTAATATGTTTAAAAAAATTCATTTTATTTTGTAGATACAAGGCAAAATAACAGAATATCCAAGTTAGAAGTATAAAGGGGTTTTCCTGATTTAAGCACATCTTTTTTTATTTTGTGTTTCAACAGAATTCAACATGACACCTGTGTTTATCAATATTTACAGAATCTTTTCATCTTATGCTATAATGAAAAAACAGCAGTTAACAACTTTTAGCACATTATTTCATGTGTCAAAGAATGACCATCCTTATTAATTTTGTGCTTGTCCATTGGTTCACAAAATGTAGATGGACACGCAAATCAACCAATTACTTACATGAGGCATTTGACATATATTTCAACCTCTTTGGTCAAATCACATACAGTCTTCTTATAAGTAGGGATAGAAGCAGCAGATTCTGCAGATTCAGGAAGTGAAGCCGTATTCCTGCACTGTATTATCACAAGGATAGAGAAGTGTATGCAGAAACACTGACAAAATGTGCTCTTTGATCCCAATGGGTTAATACAGTTCAAAACATTCCATAATAAGCAGGTCCATTGGTAACATGATTGGATATCATCACTGTGTATAAATAGAGTTCCACCAAAACCTCAGTCTTTGCAAGTTGGGTTGTGGCTCGCTACATTTTTGCCAAACTTTGTGAGAGAATTGTCAAACAACTTACAAACATGTCTTAAATCAAGACTGCAAGGAATGAAGTTCTTTGAGACTTTACCATACATACAGTATTGTGAAAAGATTCAGGGAATCTGGAAAAATCTCACTCCCCAAATCTGCAAAGTCTGTGTAGGACAAAGCCTGAAGACAACTGTTTAATACACATAAGCATTGAGCCCTTTAGATGAGAAACCAGCATGTTAAATATATCAGGTATATATATTTTAAAATCCGTTCCCTTGTAATATCGGCTGCCACTGCATCAAGCAATGCAACTTAAAACTCGATTACACACAAAGAAAGACGTACACCAGTTCTATACACAAATGCCACTGAGATTGTGCTTCAGCTTGTTTCAAACTGACGTCAAACTGTCTTCGAGAGATAAAAGGGACATCTGTCAAGATGTAAGAGACATCAGTGCCCACCGCATGGGTAACTTGTATATGTGAAAAGGTACCACTGATGCAGAGGTGTGGATTGGATATACATCTAAAGCTGCTTTACTCAGAGTACAGAAAATAGTGTGTAGAGGTAAAACACTTACATACATGATAAACCATGATCTTACATTGTGTTCTCTCTCCTCAGCTCCTGTTACTCTGGACCCCAACACTGCACACCCACACCTCCACCTGTCTGAGGATCTCACTGCTGTAGAACTCAGAAAACAGAGATCAGCACTTCCTGATAATCCAGAGAGATTTGATAAGTATGAGTGTGTTCTGGGCTCTGAGGGTTTTAACTCAGGGACTCACTGCTGGGACGTCCAGGTTGGAGACAGAGATAACTGGGCACTAGGTGTGATAACAGATTCTGTAACAAGAGAAGGAAACTCTTTCTGGAATTCAGCATGGAGTCTTAACTACAAAAAAAATATTGTTAAATACTGGATATTCTACCCAGGACAGCCAGGTCACTTCCTCTGCCTTAAAGAGAAGCTGCAGAGGGTCAGAGTTCAGCTGGACTGGGACAGGGGGAAAGTCACATTCACTGATCTTCTAACTAATACACACCTGCACACCATAACACACTCTTTCACTGAGAGAGTTCTACCGTTCTTCCGAAATACATCTGTTCATCCTCTGAGGATCTTACCAGTGACGACGTCAGTAACAGTGGAGCAGCACAGTTAAAGTTAACACTGCTTAGAATGAACATTTATACAGAATGTATGAATTATGATCATAACAATGTCAGTACATGTTAAATAATGTACACTCACTGACACCCATGTAGAAGTTGCAGCAAAACACACCAAACAGTTATGTCTCAGACATTTTTTAATTATTGCACATGTGGTCTGGACACATCAGATCGTCTGGCTTCAGATGACCCTAATAGACCACTAGTAGAGAGGGTCTTTTGATCCCAACACAAGCACGAACAACCAGCCATCATCCAGAGACAGGTAGTTCCTTCATACACACCTCTGTATCTGCACGGATCATTTCTAGGAGTGTAGAGGAAGGAAACTTTTCAGTCCTTATCTGTCCACTTCCCTTTTCCGGCCCCACTGGGAAGAGCTGAAGAGCCTGATGGCTCTCGGGACAAAGGATCTCCAAGTCTGTCCGTGGAGCAGCTCTGTGACAGCAGCCTGCCACTGAACTTGCTGCTTTATTCCATGATGATGGTGTGCAGTGGGTGCCCAATAATATCCATCATGAACAGCAGTGTGCAGTGTTCTCCTCTCCGCCAACCTCACCACAGAGTCCAGCTCCACACCAACAACAGATCCCACTCGTCTGACCAGTAACAGAGACAGCTGGACACCACAGTCTGATAGAACATCTACAGGAGCTTCCTACTGATGTTAAAGGACCCTAGTCTTCCTTAGAAAGTAGAGCCGTTGGATGCGCCCCATGTCTTCAGCTTTGTTATCCCAACTGAATCTGCGCTGACACAGAGTATTTGGGAATGTGTAAGGCAGTAAACATCTATACTGCCTTTTTAAGAAAAAACTAAACAGAAGAACCTCAGCAGGCACTGCTTTATACAGACATTAGATTCGGACATGAATGGCTGCCCTGCTGCCTCAGAAAACTGTATAGGAGAAAACTGTAAAAGTAGGTAGCATTTAAAAGTTTCAGCTATGGACTTCAGTTTTGCAACTTCTTGATAATGAACAATTTCTTGTTGCAGATTAAACTTGGGAAACCATCTGGACTTTTTATAAATGTTAATAAATAAAAAAAATGTGTCTCTTAATTCCTGAATTATTAACTACTAGATAAACAAGATTGTTCTCTGCATTGCTACGTGAGCAGCAGTCTGAGTACATATCAGGTTTAAGTGTCAAATAGCAGTTATATATTTGTGTACATACACATATATAAAGGATAAAACACCATTCTTCAAAAGTCAGTCAACACTGCAAATTGTACAGAGCAAGGTAAAGGCTTAGACTGATTCTGATGACACACCAGTAGTATCTTTGGCACTGCGTGTTTGTTCCGTATCATTTTTAGCTTTTATCTTTCTCTGTGTTTAATTTTATCCTAGTTTAGTTTAAAGTCCTCCAGCCATCCTCTGCCTAATAAGCTACACCTAGTGCCTGTCATGACAAGGAGTGGCAGTGTTTCATTTGAAAGTGTATGTCACGTTACAAACGTTGCAAGCCCTAACACATTGCTTCATCCTCCTGTGGACTTGGTTTCCTTTATACTGCTAACACTGCACCTTACATGTATCTAGAAGGTGACTTGCTTTCTGTTCACTTCCAGGTCCAATGGTTTTACTAAATGGCACACTAACGTGAACGCCTCTTCTGAATGCTTGTTCTCCTAATCCTACACATTATGTTAGTGGTGTAGAGGCTTGCTGTGTCTTCTTGGTCTGTTCTCTCTGGTGTGCTCACCTTTTTAACAACAAGCCTTAGAGATGTATCCCACCTTTCTGCAGACATGGAGCTTGTTGGGTTAAATGCACACACTCAGCCACTGCATGTTACATTGCAAGGCACCAATACCACTCTTTTTGCTCGTGGTGTGAGCAGCTTGTACTCTGCTTATCATTCTTTTTCAGATTTAATCATTTAAGTAAGTCCTTTACGGCCTGGAAGCCAATCAGCAGTCTGCATCCTGTGATTCCTGGCGCTGATAAGATGCTCATATATACCGCAGTGTGCAAGTAAGCACTTTGCAATAAGCAGCACCACCTTCTGTATGGAGCTTTATCACCTTTACTAAGACACTACATGTCCCAGCCTATGAGCTTTTAATACTCAACAGTCCTGACCAGATACACGTTCACCCAACAAGTCTTAGAGATGTGTCCCACCTTTCTGGAGACATGGAGCTTTGTTGGGTTAAATGCACACACTCAGCCACTGCATGCTACATTACCCTCAGCTCAGCCACTGCATGCTACATTGCACGGCACCAATACCACTCTTTTTGCTCGTGGTGTGAGCAGCTTGTACTCTGCTTATCACTCTTTTTCAGATTTGATAATCTAAACATTCATTTACAGCCTGGAAGCCAATCAGCAGTCTGCATTTTGTGATTACTGGCGCTGATAAGATGCTCATATTATCGCAGTGCGTAAATAAACAAGTTTAATGGCTCAGAATAATTTGCCCTGCGTTGTTAGTGATATTAGATACTAGTAAAAGTGCTGAATTCTGGACATTTTTGTTTTATTCTTTAACAAAACATGTGACTGTCTAGGTCTCGGCCACTCCTGGACTAGGTTTTGACTCTGACTTGAGTTGGTGGAGTTGTTATGTTGCTGTTCTGTAGTTTAAAGTGTGTGGATGTGTTGTTTGTTATTTAAGGTTAAAGGTGTCTTCCTGTTGTGCATGCTCGTGATGAGTGGTTTTATTTGATTTGTGATTCCTTACCACAATATATCTGGACAGGAAATCCTTACAGGAAATTGCACATCAATGCCATCAATGTCTCCTGTCTATGTTTTTGCTCCAACTGTTAAGAGTGCAGTGAATGTGTCATGTTCTATGTATACTCAACTACAAGACAATAACCTAGTTCATTTAAAACAGTTGTAGAACACCACCAACTGATTTTATGGTTGGTACACTTAACAGTGAGATCAGAGCAACAACAACAACAACAACAACAACAATAATAATAATAATAATAATAATAATAATAATAGTCAGTTGTATATCAGATGTATTCAATAGTCTTCACACTGTTTATTCAGTTATTTCAGTTACAAAGAGCTTATAAACAGTTAAACTTTCATTCAGCCCTGTTTAATCCATAACTGGAAAGATCAGTGAGTTTAAACAAGGAGGATGGAGGAGAACAGAAGGACCAGCATGAGGAGAAGACTCAGATGAATGGTTTTAGTACTGTTACACAGGTTCCCCTCACAGCAGTTTACTTCTCCAGTAATAAAAAAATCACATGAATGTTAAATAATAAATAATTAAAGTCACAATAAAAAACAAACTATGATCAGCTCAAATCATTATGGAATCATCAGATGATTATGGAATAACCTGACATGTCCAATTATATAGAAAATAAATACTTCCAGAAAAAACAAACACTGACTAAAGAGTCACAATGAATTTAAATATTTCTTTTCTATTTGTGTTCTTTTACACATTATTATTTTAATCTTGTACAGTGTTACACCATTTACTTAGACACCTAAGATGACTATACATTACTGTTCACAGCCTAAAACACCTCAAACAGTTCATTTCTAACACTCTAACACTTATTTCACAAAAGTATTTATTAAAAACGATCAGGAAGTTCAGACGAGCGAGCACTTTCATGTGTTTTCTTCTTTACCTGTGGCGCTGATGCAGCGATCTTCATCTCCCTCACAGTTCACCGTGTCTGAGCAGTCTTGGTCAGCGCAAGCATAACACATCTTCCCGTTTGGAGACCCTTTTGGTAAAGCTTAACATGTACAGGAGGGCAAAGGAGATGTAGTAAACATGCGGCCCTGCAGTTGGAGGAACAGCATTCCTCTATCAGTATCCAGAGCATGTGAATTTACCTGGCACATTCCCGCTGTTGCAGAGATCAGTGCTGCAGCATTTTGAGTTGACAGCCACCTTCATCATTCCCACGTTGAGACTAACAGTGTCACACTGCTCTGCTACTGCACAGCCCTTCGAATGTCTCTCATGTTGTATATCTCCTATTGAAAACAGCACATGGTTAAGCAGAGACATTTCTAACTGGATCTTTATCTTTCATATTGAGGCCTTTCTTACCAAATTTTGTAACCATGGTTATGCTGTCACACTGATCTGGACAGTCTGTCTTGGTGTCTGTGCACTGTCCAAACAGCTCTGGTACACACTCATAACATTTCAGAGCCAGTGCTAGAGGAGAGCGGATGTGACAGGAAAGACAGACTAAGTTACATCAAGACTCCAAAGTCAGTGAACTCCAGTACAAACTAAACAAGCTCATTTTATCTTGTTAGTGTAAATGGTTATTGTCTCAAATGTTTTTAGAAGCTTATTTGTAAACAGTTCGACAAATAGCATCCAACGTTTATTGATACCCTTAAACTTTTATCATATGTAAATAACAATAAGAATAAAATTGGAGCTGCAAATCTACAACTGACTACAGCTAAACATTCCATAATGTACTGTACATGTCGCGTATCATACCTTTTGGGAAAAGCACACAGACGAGTGCCAGCGCTACTTGCAGCTTCATTGCTAGTGAACGTGAGGAACGTGAAGATAAAGGCAGAACAGAACAGAGTCAGATGTAAATCTGATCTAAGGGGGTGTGACTTGTTCTCCTACAGTCATGGTTCCTCTTATAAACCTGTTCAAATGAGTTTCCCAACCCTGGTCCATGTGCCAGCCAGTGTTGTCTTTACCTATGTCATTATCTCCCTCCGTTCTGTTCCCTGTGTACTTACAGCCTTGTGTTGTCAGGCGGGCCATTCAAAAGCTGCGGACATAGATGCTCCAGGTTATTATACAAGTATTAGGAGGCTGCATTTTGCATGATCATCTTTTAACTTCTTTAGTTTTAGTTACATAGGGTAACTGTGCACATGCACACCTATCTGGTTCATCGTGTAACTTCTCCATTGTTGTCTAGGGATGGGAGTTGGTGGCTGTTCACAAAAAATGTGGGGAAGGGTACATAGAGAAGGGAGACGGGTGTCTGGTCACTGCTGTGATCAGAGCCCAATGTTTGTAGCTGTTTATTCGTTTCACATAACAGTTATTTCTGTTGGAGCTCTAGTACTCTGTGAATCAGGCTGCAGGGGAGGTACAGGGAAGTAGAAGTGTTTAGTGCTGCTGAATGTTTCTCACTACGTCTCATTACAGAATGCCGTGGAATGAAAAGTAACTAATAGGTCCTGTTCTGTTCCCTTAATTTTCAGGGAGCTATTTAAAAGCTATTTAAGTGACTACAGTCAGCTATTAATCTCTGAACTGAAGCAGAGTTTCTAATGATGGAGAGAAACGCAGGATGATGGAGAAATAAAATACACACTGTAAACGAGTGAACTCTCACTCTAATAACGTTTCTAATGATGGAGTGATATCAGGAGTCACTCTATGACACTTTAAACCAGCTCTTTATTTCCACACAGGCGTGTTAGGATGTAATGGTACATACATTATTTAACATATACATGTACTGACATATTCTTATGATCATAACTCATACACTCACTACCTGTAGAAATGTTCATTCTAAGCAGTGTTAACTTTAACTGTGCTGCTCCACTCTTACTGACGTCTTCACTGGTAAGATCCTCAGAGGATGGACAGAATAATTACAGAAGAACGGTAGAACTCTCTCAGTGAAAGAGTGTGTTATGGTGTGCAGGTGTGTATTAGTTAGAGGATCAGTGAATGTGACTTTCCCCCTGTCCCAGTCCAGCTGAACTCTGACCCTCTTCAGCTTCTCTTTGGTTGTGAGAGAGAGATCTGACTGTCCTGGGCAGCGTATACGGTATTCACCAGAAATATAATACAGACTCCTCACTGAACCTGAGAAAGAGTTTCCTTTCCTTGACACAGACTCTGGTATCACACCCAGATACCAGAGATCACTGTCTCCAACCTGGACGTCCCAGCAGTGAGTCCCTGAGTTAAAACCCTCAGAACCCAGAACACAAGCCCGCTCATCAAATCTCTCTGGATTATCAGGAAGTGATCTCTGGTCTCTGTATTCTACAGCAGTGAGATCATCAGACAGGTGGAGGTGTGGATATGCAGTGTTGGGGTCCAGAGTAACAGGAGCTGAGGAGAGAGAACACAATGTAGCATCATGGTTTATCATGTATGTAAGTGTTTTACTTCTACACACTATTTTCTTTACTCTGAGTAAAACAGATTTAGAGGTAGATTACAGATTACAGATCAACTTTAATCCTGGACTAAATGCTGAGGTACAGTTCAGTGCAGCTGGCCCTTCACAGCTTCTCTGCCTCTCTGTTCACCAACACTCGCTCACAGGTGGAGCAGGAGGAAACGCTGGAGAGACAGACGTATCGGGTTTCTCTGCAGGTCAAGGTGAAGGTGCTCCAACTCCCCGCTTCCTAGTGTCCTGCTCACGAATGTTCAGTCACTGGGCAACAAAATAGACGAGCTGAACATGTGACGCTCACAAAGTGTGGTCAGTTGTGCTTAAGTTTCTTTTTTTTTATTTTATCAAAAATATTGTAATGTAATTAATTCCGCTGATGAACCTTCTCCTCAATGCACCTGTTATGGGAAACTTTTTCTCCCAAGGCCAACAAGCCTGTTGTTCTCCTCTGCTACCAGTAGGGGGCAGTCTAGCGCTGACTCCGCTGTGGTTATCTATGGCAGTCTCGACATTTCCTCTCAGCCCAGAGGGGCATTCGTGAAAGTAAGCCACGTCGTCTGTCTCATCATTTCTACGCCTGGGACCCGTAACAACCACACCCGTCAAGTTTCAGCTCAACATCGAGAGCTGCTGTGCTTTAGCGCTCACAGAGACGTGACTGTCCGCAGCTACACCAAACAGAGACAGTACACCGGCTGACTTCTCCATCTACCACCAGGACAGAACGCTGGACTCTGGTAAGGTCAGAGGCGGTGGGGTGTGTGTGATGGTGACCTCTCGATGGGGTCAGGTGTAGCAGTTCTAGCCAGTCACTGCTCTCCAGGTACTGTGTATGTTCAGTAGTGAATGGTCAGTATAGTCCAGGTCCTGTAGTGATCCACTCATAGAGCTGATACACAGTAACATTCTCACACACTGACTTTCATACTGACCTGTTGAGGGATTTTATATCTACTTTCTTTAAAAACTAAACATATAAAATATTATATCTCTATTTCTGTATTCAGGGTTCTCTCTTTCTGAACTGGCAGGACAATCTCTAATCTCGACACATTTACTGAGAGTTGTTCTGAGAAATTTTAATAATTATTAGTTTAATATAAGATTATAGAGGATTTATCACAGAACAGGTGATTTGGGTTTGAGTAATGCAAATATAGACCCCTAAAGTAGGAAATCCCCCCAGAGACGGAGTAAAAATCCCCCTTCAGTATATTTAGATGAGTCTGTATATTCCCATCTGATCTGTTCTGTCATGTACAATAATCATTTTACACTAAACTATTAAATAATCAACACAATAATATACTCAGTGTAAATACAGTTGCTCTGTTTAAACAGATTATTATTATTTTATTATTATTATTACTATTAATATTATTATTATTATTATCATCATCATCATCATCATCATCATCATCACCAGAATTAATATTATTAGATTAATTACTAGTTAATAAAATACTGTTGATTTATGAAGGAAATAATACATTTTGGTCGCTGCAGAACTTACTGTACTGGAGAATCTCCTGCATTTTCTCCCACACTCTGAACTTCAGGTTGGAAAGGTGTTTCCCAACACTGATCAGAGCTCCTGATGTCTTCTCTGGATCCTTTGGTGTGAACTGAACTCTGAAAATAGAAGACTGTGTGAAATATATCACTGTATAAAGTTTACAGACTGTAATTTATTTACATAAATATCAATATTTGATTATATTTATTGTCTGGAGTCAGTAATTCTGCTACTGTTCTCATTACTACAACATTAACACACAGTCCTTATTCACCTTCATCTCATTATAACACATTCATATTTACAGTAAATAAAATAGACTGTAGATTTAAATGTAATAATGGTTTAACAGGAGATAAAATGTGAGGTCTGATATGTACTTACTGTTTCTCTGTAGACTTGAAGTTCTGAGAGGAAAAGTAAAAGAACACTGTAGTTAAAGGTGGAGAGATCTTTCAGGTGTAGTTCATATGGAGCTAACACCAGGAAACACTGACTGCTGAATCTGATGAGCTTAGAGCGCCCTCTGTTGAAATCTGCACCGTAGTACCACATTCACCCTTACCTCTCCATCTCAGTGCTGATTATTAATAGAGTTAGTAAAAGAAACTCTGTATATTATCCAGATTGTTCATCATTTACTAATGTAGAATTTACACCTTTCAGCATATTCAAAGTCTGTTTCTGTTTACTGAACATCTTGTGGAGGGGACAGTTAACGCTTCCCCTTAACTCAACCTGGTAATCAGGAGAGAGTCTACACAGAGTCTACATAGTAGATAGTAACTACAGAGTAATTAACAGAGGTGGCAAGTAATGAAGTACTTTGTTACAGCAACTAGGTCTTTATTCAGTGTCTCTATATTTTATTTACTATATCTCACACAGACAGCTTCAGATTTAGTGATCTATTCATCTATTTTAAATTTTTATCTATCTATTTATGTATTTCAGGAAGTTCTATTCAGGCACCTAATGGTGTTCAAATCTGAATCCTACTGGTTGTGAAACACAGGTGGTGACCGAATTAACCTGTGATTGGCTACTTATACACAGACCTTCATAAACAAACAGATCAGAAAGAAATCCCGCCAGCATAATTCAAAGTTTTCCTTAAGTCAGTGGACCAGAGATGGACACTCTGACACTTACTGTATATACTGTGCATCTTTACCTCCTGGACACTCAACTCCACTTAAATATCATGTTTATGATGTTAATTCATTCGGTCATTTATCTGCTGATAACCGCGTCCTTTGCACATTTATTTATTACTTTTGCACTGTCTTTTCTACAGCCTGCAGTTATATTTGTACTCTTGTATATATTTCTTGCCTCCTTACGAAGTGAGATGTATTTATATTTACATATCCATTGATAGTGGATCGATCTATCTATCTGTCTGTCTGTCTGTCTGTCTGTCTATCTATCTATATGACAGCGACATTAAGGTAGACACACTGCTCTGTGGGATTTGTTCCTCAGTTAACATTCACTTGTTCTCATATGTAGTTCTATTAATTATAGTTCAGATCTAAACTCCCCATCACCTCTGATAAAAGCTTTTAGACCTGTCACTTCTAGTCATCATCTGTCTTTCTGACTGAGGGGTTTTAGTTCAGGCATCACATACACACATAGTACCCAACACTGTCAACCTCACATCCTGAGATCTCCATAGTGATCCTCCCATCCACCCTATAACACTCACCTCTCTCTACTAAAGCAGCCGTGCTGGTATGGAAAGACCCTGACTTCATCAGAAGTGTAAAAAAGAGAAAGTAAGGATTTCCTGTGTGTCAGTGACAGAAAGAGAGAGAATAACTCTCACCTGTAAGAACAAAACATCCTCAGCTCCCATCTCCTTCTCTATGTTTCTGATCGTGTCTGAAAGAGATGATATGTCTACATTCAGCTCCTCAATCTTCCTCCTCATCATCTGACTCTTCTCCACCTCCTCCTCCTTCAGTGCAGCTATCCTTGCTGCTTCTTCATCTCTTAGAAACTGGTGAAGCTTCTCAAACTCCTCCTGTATCTGCCTCTCTGTGTGCTGGGCCTGCGTCTGGAATGAGAGACGATTAGGAAACACAAACTCTAACAGATGTTCTACAAGCATTTACCACCTACAGGATAAGTGGACCCTCATCAGAAACATGACCTGAACAACATGCTCCACAGTTCAAGATGATGTCTCACCTTAATGTGGGCTGCTGTTCGCTCATAGTCTTGTTTAGCTTCCTCTAAGACTTTCAGGTTCTTCTGTAGAAGCTCCAGAGCAGTCCTGAGTTTGTCCTGGAATTAGACAGTTCAGCTTGTCTGAGAGTATTCTCCGTATCCTTATAGTAGTTCAGCTATATAAATGTGCTGGTGATCCCACAGAGTACAGCTGAAGTTTAAAGAATGGTTGATTGTCTGTATTAGCTCTTTTCTTCTACTTCAGATAAAGAGGTAGGTTCATATTGTTGTTTATTTTATTTCTGATTTTATCGTCAACACATCAACAAAACTCAGTTATTCTGATTTGAATATGTTAATGAGTCTCGTATTAATTATGTTGTAAATACTAAATGGCCCACCCACTGAGAAGTTATCCTGTCTAACACCCATAACAGGAAAACCTGGTTCTCAGATACAAGGAAATGTCACAGACTTCTCTGTACGAGTAGTACACAATGTTTCCTACCTTAAATTCAGACACAGCTTCATCGGTTGGACAGAATTCATGATTTCTATGGTTTCTTGAAGTCTGACACACCACACACACAGGCTGCTGATCATGCAAACAGAAGAGCTTGAGTTTCTCATGGTGCAGACTGCAGAGCACCTCAGACCCTGCTGAAGATCTCTGACTCCTGCTCTCTAGAAAAGACTCACAAAGGTTCTTCAGGACGAGGTTGCGAGGAGGATCATCTTTAGAGGATCTTCTTCTACAGACTGGACATTCCCGAGATCCCTTAGTTTCCCAGAACGTCTGCAGGCAGGTTTTACACACACTGTGGCTACACGACAAAACAACAGGATCCCTGAAGATCTCACAGCACACACAGCATAGAAGATCC
>JAMWET010003932.1:247500-251881 GCA_024036415.1 Prochilodus magdalenae | reverse complement strand
TACAGTGATGACATGTACCCACACCACAATTCAAGTAATGACATTTAATCCCTTTGGATTTATAAATTAATAATCTGAAGAATAATCTGATTTTTTGAGAAACTCAACAAATGATTTAACCACTATGGATTATTCAGTAACCACAATTATTTATTTAGTAACCACTATAGATTATTCAGTAACTACTATGGATTATTCAGTAACTACTATAGATTATTCAGTAACTACTATGGATTATTCAGTAACCACTATAGATTATTCAGTAACCACTATGGATTATTCAGAAACTACTATGGATTATTCAGTAACTACTATGGATTATTCAGTAACCACTATGGATTATTCAGTAACCGCTATGGATTATTCAGTAACTACTATGGATTATTCAGTAACCACTATAGATTATTCAGTAACCACTATGGATTATTCAGTAACCGCTATAGATTATTCAGTAACTACTATAGATTATTCAGTAACTACTATGGATTATTCAGTAACCACTATAGATTATTCAGTAACCACTATGGATTATTCAGAAACTACTATGGATTATTCAGTAACTACTATGGATTATTCAGTAACCACTATAGATTATTCAGTAACCACTATGGATTATTCAGAAACTACTATGGATTATTTAGTAACCACTATGGATTATTGAGTAACCACAATTATTTATTTAGTAACCACTACAGATTATTCACACTACTATGGATTATTCGGTTACCACTATGGATTATTCACACTACTATGGATTATTCAGTAACCACTATGGATTATTCAGTAACCACTATAGATCACACTACTATGGATTATTTAGAAACTACTATGAATTATTCAGTAACCACCATGGATTACTCACACTACTGTGGATTATTCAGTAAACACTATGGATTATTCAGTAACTACTGTGGATTATTCAGTAACCACTATGGATTATTTAGTAACCACTATGGATTATTGAGTAACCACAATTATTTATTTAGTAACCACTACAGATTATTCACACTACTATGGATTATTCGGTTACCACTATGGATTATTCACACTACTATGGATTATTCAGTAACCACTATGGATTATTCAGTAACCACTATAGATTATTCAGTAACCACTATGGATTATTCAGTAACCACTATGGATTATTCAGTAACCTCTATAGATTATTCAGTAAACACTATAGATTATTCCGCAACCACTATGGATTATTCAGTAACCACTATGGATTATTCAGTAACCTCTATAGATTATTCAGTAAACACTATAGATTATTCCGCAACCACTATGGATTATTCACACTCCTATGGATTATTCAGTAAACACTATGGATTATTCAGTAACCACTATGGATTATTCAGTAACCACTATAGATTATTCAGTAACCACTATAGATTATTCCGCAACCACTATGGATTATTCAGTAACCTCTATAGATTATTCAGTAACCACTATAGATTATTCCGCAACCACTATGGATTATTCACACTCCTATGGATTATTCAGTAACCACTATGGATAACTCAGTGTCTGATAAGAAGTATTCATTATTTAAGGTACATTATTCAGTAACTACCATAGATTATTTACACTACTATAAATTATTCAGTATCTACTATGGATTATTCAGTAACTACGATGCATTATTCAGTAACTACTATGGATTATTCAGTAACCACTATGGATTGTTCAGTAACCACTATGGATTATTCAGCAACCACTATGGGTTTTAGTAACTAGCATGGATTATTCAGTAACCACTATGGATTATTCAGTAACCACTATGGATTATTCAGTAACCGCTATGGATTATTCAGTAACCACTATGGATTATTCAGTAACCACTATGGATTATTCAGCAACCACTATGGGTTTTAGTAACTAGCATGGATTATTCAGTAACCACTATGGATTATTCAGTAACCACTATGGATTATTCAGTAACCACTATGGATTATTCAGTAACCACTATGGATTATTCAGTAACCACTATGGATTATTCAGTAACCACTATGGATTATTCAGTAACCACTATGGATTATTCAGTAACTAGTATGGATTATTCAGTAACCACTATGGATTATCTAGTAACTACTATGGATTATTTAGTAACCACTATGGATTATCTAGTAACTACTATGGATTATTTAGTAACCACTATGGATTATCTAGTAACTACTATGGATTATTTAGTAAACTCTATTAATTATTTTATAACCACACTGAATGACTCAGTATCTACTGTGGATTATTCAGTATGCTAGGAGGTATTCAGTACCTAAGGTCAGTTTTTCAGTAACTCTAAGAATAATCCAGTATCTACAGTGAGTAAGGAGCTTCAGTTTGAGAGGTTCCAGTCATATACACTTTTCGTGCAGTTAGAATTAAGAATTTAGTTCAGGAAAAAAAAGAAAAAACAATTTTCCCATTTATCAATTTTCCTGTAATTAGGAATCACATACTGAGATCAAGCTCATTTGGCGAGACATGTGTGGCCTCTGAAGCCTGCTTCTGTAGTGTTGAAGCTTGTGGTTAATGGAGTTAAGAACTAAGGTAAGCTGAGCTGACCAATCAGCGCGGTGCTAACTGCATGCCCACTCATGGCCTCATAATTTTGGGGGCTAAGGGAGACCTGGGCACACGTTACCATCAGGTCTAATCCTCTGAGCGTTAGACGTGAAGCATCACGTACTGCGCTCCCAATGGCGGCGTGTCTTACCGAAACCTGCAGCAGGGGCTGGAGCGCCGGTGCTGGCGGAGAAAGGCGTGACCGTGGTGGAGGATGCTGCTGCTGCATGGCTTGTGCTGATGACTGGGGTGAAGCTGGTGGCTGATGGAGCGGCACCGTTGGTACTGACTGCAGGCTGGCCGAAGATTTTGCTGCCTGGTGTGGCTGTGGGAGGAAGGAGGTCCATTAATCTCTGAGAGTGTTTATACTTCGGCGACAGGCTCCTCCACCTGCAGTGGTAAGGAGAGATACCGCAGCTCGTTCTCCCTACCGCTGTTAGGCTCTACAACTGTACATCACCTGTATACATCCTGTACCTCATGCATGTCGTATCCTTCAGTAACCAAGAAATACATATCTGTGTCATTACAATGTAAATCTGTATAGCTTCTTATTGTATTTTTGACCTAACAGCAGACATTTATTTATTTTCTTTAATAATTTAATAATTATTTTAAATAATTTATTTCATAAACCTGTTCTGTATCTGTCCTGCGGCTGTTCTTCTGCTGTACCAATGCAAATTTCCCCATGTGGGATAATAAAAGGTTCTCTAATATTACATACAGCTCTTAATAAATCACAGAACTCAGTAAACTCAATATCGACCCGAGTGAGTAACGTGTTCACAGTGTCTGCAGAGTCTATGGATGAGCTCTTTCGCTGCAGGATCAAAGGAATCTCAGACCACTTCTGGTTCACATCACAATCCCGTTAGAACTAGTGGATCCTGTAGACCCCCGAGAGGTGGCCTGAGGGGGGTTTCATACCAGGACCATCTGGGTTCCTGTGCATACGCAAACATGTCAAACTAACTCGGCCTATGAGGACCTTTTTGTTCGGGGGAATAATCAGTATGGCAAATCTGTGAGCACCTTGAGATCCGTCAGCTCCTTGGGACTGGGAAGACGTGGAGTTCAGGGAAAAGGAGAACAGAGCAGGTGACCTGGAAGAAGAGTCAGAAATCAGATCAGAAATGCTCAAATTCATTAGTCCGAAAATAAAAAACTGCAAGCTGGTGATTCAGCACTAGATTTAACACTGTAGGATAAAATTCTGATTAACTAGTAAGCGTTAACACATGCAGCATTTCGCCATTGTCGGAACTCGTACTTCTCAACTATGCTTGTGAGGAATAGACGTTACCGTGTTTTGAATTTGACGGAAAGTTACGTTTGGTTTTGCCATACGATTTTTTTTTTTATTTAACACACAAATACAGAAACAGACATTCAATACATATACATAAATATGGTCAGAAAAGAAAAGGAAAACAATAATAATAACAATAACACTAATAATAAATAAAAGAAAATACAAAAAAAAGAAAAAAAAAAAGAAAAAAAAAAAAAGGTATATTAAAGAGGCGGTGACAAGTGCTGGCATTGCCCGCAGTAATGGTGCCCATCTTTTAGCAAAAATCTCTGTTCGTAGCTGTAACCTGATTTTCTCCATTGTGCCATGGTGGGGGGCTGTGGTTTCAGCCAGGAAACCGTTATCATTTTTTTTTGCTATTAAGAGTTTTACTAAGTAAGTCAGATCTCCCTCATCCATACTGTCTGGGAGTATTCCCAGTATACCCAGTGCCGGTTCTAATGGGAATCTAATCCCTAAAATCAGTTTGATCTCTTTTTGAACACTCTTCCAAAATTCTAA
>JAMWET010003932.1:235000-242500 GCA_024036415.1 Prochilodus magdalenae | reverse complement strand
TGAAGGGTCGCCGACTGACGATTCGACTCGTCGACCTCTAGAGGGCAGCACTAGTTTGATGCATGATGCAACATTTTGCGACTGGAAGAAGTGACCCGGAAAGAAAGAGCGAACAGACACAAACCCCACTGACCACCAGGAGGAACCCAGTGACCAATCCATTGACCGAACCAATCCGTGACTTTTATGTATGTTGAACTCACAGTAGGGGGCGACGCTGCGCTCGCTGAAACGACCTCGCTTCCGTCGCCCCCTCTGGCGCCCATGGAAACTGTCCTAGACCTGCTGAAATCTTACCTGTGGTTCCAAATAACGAATAATCTACGTCTATATGAATGATTTTGTTCAGGTTTAGCGATTTCTCAAGCACGTACGAACTTCCTCCCGACACACAACAGTAGCTATTTGAGTTTACCTCAAACGAGTCCATAAAAAAGAACTGCCCTTTCACGACTCGGACAGCCCGAAGCGTATAATATTATGGAGCAAAAGATCAACGGTCACACAGACGGGGGGCGTGGGGGGATGCTGTGTGTTCTGGGGAAACCAGTTATTTAATATAACATCCAGAATAAAAGCATAACAGGATCTGTGAACCGAGGAGAGCACAAAAGGAACCACAGCCTTGATTACAACACGCGGTTTACATTAGCTCCTCCCACCGACGTTATTGTTCGCGCTCTGCAGTCAGAAATCGCACGAACGAGGCAATAATAATGTGCACACACAAAAAAAAAGGCGCTGCCTCAAAACAAGGCCACGGTCCTTCGCGCTTTTGTGCGTATTGTGAGTTAAGCTAATTTGGAAACTGGCCTCGGGGGTGTTCCATCCAAATACTCAGCACAACAGAGCCGGTCGGGAGCACGCGGCGTAATGAAGAGAGGAAGAGAACGGAGAGAGAGAGAGGCGATATCGAAACACTGCCTCACTGAACAAGTGTGTGTATAATATCACAGGCGGGATATTCTAAATTACACAGGACTGTCTCGCCAGACTCCGCACTTACCCATACCGACACGCGTATATCTCTGTACGTGTCCTCCGATACACATAACGGGCCGATACTGAGCACCTACACCGGCGAACTCTGCTTCAGATAACTAACCTATAAGACATATATAATATTTTATTCTGGCAACATCTGTGATGCAAATAAACAAACAAATAAATAAATAAAAATATTGGAGCTTGACTAAACTGCATTTATTGCGGCACACACACACTCACAGACACGCATGCAGACACACACACACACTCACTCGCAGACACACACACAGACACACACGGACACATATATACACACACACACACATACAGACACACACACACACACACAGACACACACGGACACATATATATACACACACACACACACACACATACAGACACACACACACACACACACACACACACACACACACACAGACACACACGGACACATATATACACACACACACACACGGACACATATATACACACACAGACACACACACATACAGACAGACACACACACAGACACACACGGACACACACACACACACAGACACAGACACACATGGACACATATATACACACACAGACACACACATACACACACACACATACAGACACACACACACACATACAGAGACACACACGCACAGACACCCACATACACTCACAGACACGCACGCACAGACACACACACACGCACACACACACAGACACACGCACATACAGACACACGCACATACACGTGCACACACACACACTCATACACACACACACACACACAGATACACACACAGACACGCACACACACACAGACATGCAGAGACACACACACAGACACACACACACACACAGACACACACAGACACACACAGACACGTACAGACACACGCACACAGACACACACAGATACACGCACCGACCACACACACACACACACACACACACACACACACACGCACACACAGACACGCACGCACACACAGACACGCATAGACAGGCACACACACAGACAGACAGACACACGCACAGACACACACACAGACACACAGACAGACAGACACACGCACAGACACACACACAGACATGCAGAGACACACACACAGACACACACACACACACACACACACATATATATATATAAACCGCATGATGCAACGACTCAGCAAAATAATGCACACATAAAAACAGCCCCTAATTTTCTGCTCTGGACCTCCGAATGTTATTTACAATATTTACTAATCAGTAATAAGACCCTAACAGTCTACCTCAAGGTCATTTCCCTTCATCGTGTAAATCTATTTTAAACGCTACGTAGACCTGTACACAGAAAACCCTGTGGAGTGTACATGTACGGACCGGGCTGCTGTGCTGGCAGGACAACATGGAGCTGAAAGCTGAATTTCTGAAGTCGTTTGTCTTATATGTGACTCTCATTCACTTGCACTGCACGTCGGGGCATCAGTCTCCTCCGGAGTTTAGTAAATGTCACCATCTCGGCTAAACACGACCATTAAAACAAATACAGGGCTGGCTGTCCGACTCAGACTCAAAAAATAAAAAGCGGGTGGTCTCTGACTTCTGCACAACACTGTAAACCTCAGATATGAAAAGTGGTAAAGGGGTGAAGGGGTGAAGGGGGGGAAAGGGGGGAAGGGGGTGTCATTTTGCTCTCCTGCTGAACTTTCTCTTCAGTATTCCTCATCAGTCTCTCCGTGTGCTCTGCAATGCGTGCCTTACAGAGACTGAAACCGTATAGGTTACGCATCACCCCACTGATCGATATGGACGGGTAGAGGACATCAGGGGACAGCACTGACCTGTGCTTTTTCCTCTTGCGCATGATGCAACACCTCACCCAACAACAGGCGCACGAAACTGAACAGCCAATGCCCCTAATTCCCTGCTCTTGACCTCAGAATAACTCGCACGGGGCTCACACCCAAACAGCCAGGACGTGCGGGATGAAGTACCGGAGCGGCGTCACAACAGCCCACCACGACCTGCCTAACGCGGCCAGCCCACAAGCTTCAGAGCGTCCGATCTCTCCGTGTTTATGTAAATAGAGGCGGGTGATACAGGAAAACAGGACGTCATGACACCTTAAAGGACTGACTGGTAAGATGACACATCCTGTCAGTATTTACACTTGGTATAAACAGCGGGGGGAACAAATTCAACTCCTCGTCTGCCTCTATATACAGGGTTGGACAATGAAACTGAAACACCTGTGATTTTAGTGTGGGAGGTCTCATGGCTAAATTGGACCAGCCTGGTGGCCAATCTTCATTAACTGCACATTGCACCAGTAAGAGCAGAGTGTGAAGGTTCAGTTAGCAGGTAAGAGCACAGTTCTGCTCAAAATACTGCAATGCACACAGCATTATGGGACATACCAGAGTTCAAAAGAGGACAGATTGTTGGTGCACGTCTTGCTGGCGCATCTGTGACCAAGACAGCAAGTCTTTGTGATGTATCAAGAGCCACGGTATCCAGGGTAATGTCAGCATACCACCAAGAAGGACGAACCTCCACCAGCATCACGTAGTGACCTGGCCACTATCCTGCAAGAGGAATGGCTTAAACTCCCTCTGACCACTGTGCAGGACGCAGTATATGTCATTCCCAAGACCAACTGACGCTGTATTGGCCGCAAAAGGAGGCCCTACACCATACTAATAAATGACTGTGGTCTAAAACCAGGTGTTTCAGTTTCATTGTCCAACCCCTGTATATCCCTTCATTTGATTGATGCTGAACGTGGTTTCTTGCCGGGAGTTGACGGCAGCAGTCACTCGGCAAGAGCTTCAGCCGCCGTCACGTTTACTCTTCCTCTCACTGGCTAAGAGGATTTCACCGGGAGCAGAGCCATCATCTCATGCTGGACTGATAGAACTCAACACTGTAGTGACTCACTATTGCCTTTTGAGGCAGAAAGAGGCAGAAATCCCAGTCTGGGTGATGACGCTGGGCTACACCAATAAGAGTCCCTGGGCAAGACTCCTAACGCTACACTGGCCTACCTGTAATATGATTAACCCGCTCTAGATAAGAGCGTCAGCTAAGTGCCACAAATGTAAATGGTATTACAGGTCAGAATGAGCCGTGGCTAGCTGGTTAGCATGCTAACCTCAGCGGATAGCATCTTCGACGATGTCATTTCTTCATATTTTGAGGATAATTTGTCAATTTTTTTTTTTTTTTTTACAAACTATAAGACACTTTCAGGACACCTGATGTGCATCATGATATTCCGACAGACAAACCTACGAGTAAACATTACCAGTTATCCAACATTTCACGTTACGAATTATAATTAACAGGAACTAATCACTAATTAATCACTAATTAATTATTAACTAATTAATAAGAAACATCTCAGCATCATAACCACATCGTCTCCAGGGCACGTTTACCATCACCTGACTCCCTGGGCCAGGTTCTGATGTCCTCAGATTAAACGACTTGGTGAAACCATGATACTGACTCTGTACTGATTCCATTAGCTGTAAAACTGAGAGGCCTGCTCACGGCAAGGACACAGGGGGATCCAGCGCTAGGCTGAACGGGAAGCTAAGCTGGCATGCGACCGCCCAGGCATGATACACCAAGTCCAGCGATGCTGATCACCACATCTTCATCAGCACGATGTTGATTTTCGGATCTTCTGGGAGCCGGATAACGTTCACGCTGAACTCTGATCTCCCTACGAGCCCCGAAACGGGAACCACAGAACGAACCGTGTTGTAAAGCCAGCCAGCTGTGAGGTGCTCGATATTCGTAAGCACATGTGGGTATGATGATGATGATGATGATGATTAAAAGGAGGCTGTTTGTTTTCTTTTCATGCCCCACTCACTGCTGTAGAAGCAGAACCAGCCAGCTGTTCCCTGGGTTGCCAGATTGGGCAAAATCCCCAGTTTATCATTTTAATACAACCTGAAAGTAATTACGTATCACAGATGTTCTGTCTGTGCCATATAGGACAAGGCAAAGCAAACATTCACGCTGAATTTATTTCATAGTGCTAAATATGAATTTAATATTATTATTTTCTATTTATAGTAGCAATAATAATCAACAGCAGCAGACAATAACACTAATAACAGTTTCTAATGTGAAGCATGAGTTATTCCCCTCCAATTTTTTTAAATATTAGATAATATAAATGTTCTATAATTTTGATAAACCCAGTCTTGACCTCTGACCTTCTGTTTTTCTGCATTAATGAGTCAGCTGAATTTCCTACAGGGGTAACAAAGTTAACTTGACCCCAAAGCTGACGTCCTGTACAGTGTAACTCAGCTCATCAGCGCCTCCCTGTGGTCTGCAGGGGCGTGTGCATGCGGCTGGTGGCTGGAGTTCTTCAGCTGAGCTATGAATAATTGAAGGGTCTGTATTAAAAGTGCATGGGCGTCGGTGGAGACGACATTCAGCAACCAGAGAGGATCTCGCTGACTTACCCAGCAGCTCACGGCGTCTACGCCCGTGTAACACGACTCCTACAGGCACACACTTACACCACACGGCCTGGTCCCATCTCTGCACACGTTCCGCCACATTCCCGAACAGCTACTAAATAAAAGAGGTCAGGAATCGGGTGCGACAGTCTTCCCCGGTCAACCCTCAACACAGAAACCAACCAGGAAAAGCTAAGGAACCGTCTTAGAGTGCTTAAACTGGCTTTCCGGTAAGTGGAGACGTTCCCATCGTGTTCAATCTCCATGGGAATGCACAGACCGGTAGAGCGGGACGCTCCGGAAGTGCACGACCACCCATGCCAATCCCAAGGTTGGGCTAGAGGGGTTCAAAGCCCCCAAGCGTTTGGCTGTGGAGCAGTGGAACGGGGTTCTCTGCAGTGCTGGAGCTCAATCCAGTACCCAACATTATCCAACATCAGGACCTGGTGTCATTAATACGCCATCAAATCCTCACAGCAATGTTCCAACACCAATACCTGACATCACTAAGGCAAATCAAAACCCAAAAAACTGAGAGTCTTTTCATTAGATACACAGTTAATAACTAGCGGGTCGGTATTAAAGGAGAGTGTAAAGACTCTGTTTGGTAAACCTACCAATAACACGCCGGTCTCTCTGCCTGCCTGTCGGTCGGTTGGTCTCTCTGTCTGTGTATCTACTACCCCTGTGTGATCCATCTATCCATCCATCTGTCCATCTATCTGTCCCATCAATGTGTCGTCCGTCTATCCGCCTGTCTCTCTGTCCGTCTATCCGCCTGTCTCTCTGTCCGTCTATCCGCCTGTCTCTCTGTCCGTCTATCCGCCTGTCTCTCTGTCCGTCTATCCGCCTGTCTCTCTGTCCGTCTATCCGCCTGTCTCTCTGTCCGTCTATCTGCCTGTCCCTCTGTCCGCATATCCGCCTGTCTCTCTGTCCGCATATCCGCCTGTCTCTCTGTCCGTCTATCCGCCTGTCTCTCTGTCCGTCTATCCGCCTGTCTCTCTGTCCGTCTATCCGCCTGTCTCTCTGTCCGTCTATCCGCCTGTCTCTCTGTCCGTCTATCCGCCTGTCTCTCTGTCCGTCTATCCGCCTGTCTCTCTGTCCGTCTATCCGCCTGTCTCTCTGTCCGTCTATCCGCCTGTCTCTCTGTCCGTCTATCCGCCTGTCTCTCTGTCCGTCTATCCGCCTGTCTCTCTGTCCGTCTATCCGCCTGTCTCTCTGTCCGTCTATCCGCCTGTCTCTCTGTCCGCATATCCGCCTGTCTCTCTGTCCGTCTATCCGCCTGTCTCTCTGTCCGTCTATCCGCCTGTCTCTCTGTCCGTCTATCCGCCTGTCTCTCTGTCCGTCTATCTGCCTGTCCCTCTGTCCGCATATCCGCCTGTCTCTCTGTCCGCATATCCGCCTGTCTCTCTGTCCGTCTATCCGCCTGTCTCTCTGTCCGTCTATCCGCCTGTCTCTCTGTCCGTCTATCCGCCTGTCTCTCTGTCCGTCTATCCGCCTGTCTCTCTGTCCGTCTATCCGCCTGTCTCTCTGTCCGTCTATCCGCCTGTCTCTCTGTCCGTCTATCCGCCTGTCTCTCTGTCCGTCTATCTGCCTGTCCCTCTGTCCGCATATCCGCCTGTCTCTCTGTCCGTCTATCCGCCTGTCTCTCTGTCCGTCTATCCGCCTGTCTCTCTGTCCGTCTATCCGCCTGTCTCTCTGTCCGTCTATCCACCTGTCTCTCTGTCCGTCTATCCGCCTGTCTCTCTGTCCGTCTATCCGCCTGTCTCTCTGTCCGTCTATCCGCCTGTCTCTCTGTCCGTCTATGCGTCTATCCGCCTGTCTCTCTGTCCGCCTATCCGCCTGTCTCTCTGTCCGTCTATCCGCCTGTCTCTCTGTCCGCCTATCCGCCTGTCTCTCTGTCCGTCTATCCGCCTGTCTCTCTGTCCGTCTATCCGCCTATCCGCCTGTCTCTCTGTCCGTCTATCCGCCTGTCTCTCTGTCCGTCTATCCGCCTGTCTCTCTGTCCGTCTATCCGCCTGTCTCTCTGTCCGCCTATCCGCCTGTCTCT
>JAMWET010003932.1:207500-225000 GCA_024036415.1 Prochilodus magdalenae | reverse complement strand
GGAAGTTTCTCAGCTGAGACTGCTTCACCGGAGTCATCTTAGCTGGAGGAGAGAACACGTACCGTTGGAGGCAATACAAGCAGAGCGTATGTGACGATACAGCTACTCTGGCGCCCTCTGGTGCACGTTATGGGAAGTGTGCCAGACTCCACCATGCAGGCTGTAATACAGTTGTAATGTGTGATGATCTTACATGGAGATTTTGAGGGGGCTTTCGGTGCGGTCTCCAGACTGGCCTTCAGCAGCGCGTTTTTTAGACCCTCCAACTCGCTGTCCAAACTACAAAACAGAGAAACAGAGAAACCTTCACAAATTGAACATTCCTGCATAAGCACATTTTTATGTTATTGGGAATGGTGTGGAATGAAACGCTCCGTTCTAGAGGAACTGTTCACAGGGGCCGAGATAGGAACCAGACGTCCACCTCTGAACCATCCTTCACAGAGAGCTGAAACCTAACACAGGTGTACGCTGCTCCGTGATACACTGTATAGCCAGAAGTACTGACTCAGCCATTCAGATAACTGAACTCAGGTGTTCCAGTCACTTCCATGGACACAGGTGTAGAAAACCATGTACCTAGACAAGCAGACTGGTCCTACAGACGTTAGTGAGAGAATGGGTCGCTCTCAGGAGCTCAGTGAAAGCCAGTGTGGTACCGTGATAGGAAGCCACCCATGCGGGGGTGACACCACGGGGTCAGCGGATGCTGAGGCACATGGTACGTAGAGGTCGCCAACTTTCTACAGAGTCCATCGCTACAGACCTCCAAACTTCAGGTGTCCTTCAGATCAGCTCAGGAACAGTGTGTAGAGCTTCATGGAATGGGTTTCCATGGCGAGCAGCTGCATCCCAGCCTTACATCACCAAGCGCAGTGCAGAGCGTGGAGCGCAGTGGTGTAAAGCTCCGCCCCTGGACTCTAGAGCAGTGGAGGCGTGTTCTCTGGAGTGACCACACATTTCACCGTCTGGTGATCCGATGGACGAGTCTGGGTTTGGTGGTGCCAGGAGAACGGTACTGGTCTGATTGCACGGTGCCGAGTGTAAAGTTTGGTGGAGGTGGGATTAGGGTGCGAGGGTGTGGTTCAGGAGTTGGGCTCCGCCCCTTAGTTCCAGTGAGAGGAACTCTTAACACTTCAGCAGACCAAGAGACTCTGGACCATCTCATCATCCCAACCTTGTGGGACAGGTTGGGGACGGCCCCTTCCTGTTCTAACACGACCGCACACCAGTGCACAGAGCAAGCTCCATAAAGACATGGAGGAGCGAGTCTGGTGTGGAGGAACTGGACTGGCCTGCACGGAGTCTTGACCTCCACCCGATAGAACACGTATGGGATGGATTAGGGCGGAGACTGAGAGCCAGGCCTTCTCGTCCAACATCAGTGTCTGACCTCACACATGCCCTTCTGGAGGAATGGTCAGGAATTCCCATGAACACATTCCTAACCCTTGTGGAAAGACTTCCCAGAAGAGTCGGTGCTGTTCTAGCTGTAAAGGGTGGGCAGACCTCATATTAGACCCTATGGGTTAAGAATGGGATGTCACTCGAGTTCATACGCGTGTGAAGGCAGAGTGTCAATGGATCTCAACTACTGAGAATTCAGATTCCCTTTTACAGAATACGCATCTATAGTGACGGCGAGCTTCACCGACATGTTCCAGCTACTGGATTACACAATACAGGACCTGTGGTCACTTTAAACATCTCAGCGGCTTTAGGTTTTCCCTTTACTTCAGTGAGGAGGCTAGGACTTCTCCAGGTAAGCATTTATTTGGTAACTGTGAATTGAGATTTAGATCTTTAAGTCAGATTTACCAAGTTCAAATGTAAAATTTAAGCTTAGCTCTATGATCCCTCAAAATATAGCATTACTGTATACTCATTTAAATATTCATGAGCTTAATTTCTCATTGGGATGTCATTTTTCCGTTTACAAAACCAAAGCTTTTACTTTATGAACCTGTAAATTTTTTATTAAATTTTTTTCAGCTTAATATAATATTTATTTATTTGTCTTTTAGTGGTCTTGTTTGCTCTGTGAGAAAAAGAAGTACAGCTGTTTGTTTGGGTCCTCACCCTCGTGATGACGGAGCGGACTCTGGCTGGCTTGGTGCGCTCCAGGTGGAGGTTTTGTTGTACAGCCTCAGGCTGTGCAGGTCTTTCACCAGGTGGTCCAGTTTCTGTTTCTGCTGGTTGATGATGTCCATGTTGTTGGCCAGAGAGGTGTAAAGAGCCTCTCTCTCAGGGACGATCATGTGTCTGAAATGAAGACCACCACAAAAGGAGACCTGCTATTGAGTAGGAGTTATAGGAAAACAGTTTCCATCATCGTCCAACAGCCACACAAACTACACTTACACCATTAGCCCAACACATTTACATTTATGGCATCTAGCTGACGCTCTTATCCAGAGTGACTTACATGGGTATCCATATTACAGGTGGGCCAGTGCGGTGTTAGGAGTCTTGCCCAAGGACTCTTATTGGTGTAGCACAGCCTAGTCACCTAGACCGGGAATCGAACCCTAGTCTCCCACATGTGGTGGTGGTGGTTCCCTGGAGGGTAGCGGTGTTATCCGCTGAGCTACACCAACCACCAACCAATACTAGAACCATCCAAACGTACCGAATGAAACTTGTGACTTCAGATTCGCTTAGGTTTAAGAAATCTGATGTTCCCCATTTTAAAACGCTTGTTCAGACAGCAGACAAAACCACGAGTGTCACTAGCGTGACCAAGAGCAGTCCAAGAGCATCCAGAACGGACTGGAGTTCCTAGAAAGAACAAACTCGCGAGGACACGAGGATGGGGAACACGGGCGGCTGAGACGCACCATGTACTTGCTATCGCGCTGTAGCCACCCCAGCTGATTACACCAACGGCTCACCAACGTACGACTGTAACAGCAGCAGGAAATCTGTTTCAAATGTTCATCAGCCAACAGCCCGGATCGCAGCGTATGGGGTTTTCGGAGTAACAGTCGTAGAAACAAAGAGGGGAAAGGTGAAAAGGTGCTGGAGCGAGCTGCAGAGACTACCTGCACTGGCGGCCATGGGGCGTATACCTAGGGTGACCAGATTCCAATTTACCAGATATGGGACAACGATGTGGGACAAACTATGTTTGTGTGGGACAATGTGGGACACCAATGCATCAAGATAAAATAGTGTGTAATAGGGTAAAATAACTTTAAATTAAACATCTCTATTCTGCCCCTTTAGCACATAAAACTGCAAATAATAGTGTTTATAAATAAATGAAAGAAACTTAACAGAACAGACAGTTCTTTAATGTGCTTTAAAAGGATACAGCTTTCCAGTTTTCTCTAACAACAGAGAGCAACAACAACTCCAGCACAACCCAACCACAAAAAACTTTACAAAGTCACCTTGCACTGGTTTCACCCAGGGGTAAATAGTTTCCCAGTCTCTGTTATAGCTGCATTTTCGTTTTTTAGATCGAGTCGTGTTCACCTCCCTGTCCTCCATAGCTCGTGCTGCATGTCGGTGCTGCTCTGATTTGCATTGTAGTGATGGTCGGTCGCGAACGATCCGGTTCTAAGAGTCAGCTCTTTGAAGTGAACGGCTCCTGATGACAGCCCTCACTGCTTTTCCCACACACACAGCCATTTGATAAAAAAAAAAAACACGCATTTCAAAACTGGAGTCTGACAGGCTATAACAATGCGGGACAACGTCTCAATTTGCGGGACACGTGAAAAGTAATGAAATTGCGGTACTGTCCCGCACAAAGCGGGACATCTGGTCACCCTACGTATACCTGGGTAACCGGCACATCTGTAAAGGCACCAGTGTGCGGGATGTCATTTGGAGTTAGTGGTATCTGGTGGTGAGGTTGTAAAAGCGTGTGTAGCAGCCATCAGTTTTTTTTTTTTCCAGACAATTAAAATTCTCAAAGTTCTCAGAGCTCGAGATGGTTAGCCAGCACCGGCAGCAGCCAAGGTTCTACAACCAGCACCTCCACAAGCAGAGCACCAGACACTCCCTACTGTAGTGCACTATACGGACCCTGTTCTAGCCATATGTTCAATGTGACTTCATTATCGCCGCTGCACCTTATTACCTGAACCACCTGGATACGTCCTGCACCGCCTGCCAATTCCCTATACCCTCAGTACTTAGGTGACTGCCAAGATTATCGGTATCTGTGTAGCTGGTATCAGAGATCATAACTTCAGTATCTTCAAATATCTGTGCAGTATCTCTCAAGAACTGAGAAGCGCTGCCTGAGCAGGGCGAGAAGCATCATCAAGGACCCTTCCCACCCTAACCACGAACTCTTTACCCTCCTTCCATCCGGCAGGCGTTCCAGGAGCCTTCGCTCCCGCACCAACAGACTCAGGAAGAGCTTGTTCCCTGAGGCTGTGACCCTGCTGAACTCCACACCGTCACTTCAGCCTCCTTATTGCACTCGCTGCACTGCACTATTACTTTTGCACTCGGCACATCTTTTTTCGAAATGTCATACCTGTACAGTTCTATTTATATTCGCAATTCTGTTGATATTGCACTATTTATATCTGTAGTTATTGCTTAGGGTTGTCACGATACCAGAATTTTGACTTCGATACCGATACCAACTGTAGTATCACGATTCTCGATACCAAAACGATACTTGGAAGAAAAAAGCACAACAATAAAAATGTCTGAACGTAAAATGTTTATCTTTGATTGAACTGGATTGAACACTGAACAATCTGATTGCAAAAGTTTTTATTCTAAAATTAAACATTTTAACAAAAATCAAGTTACGTTATTATAACGGTAACTATAATATAATTAACTAAATACTTCTTAAAAACTAGAACCTCTTCTTCGTTCTGAAACTACACAGTGGGAAGGTTCTTTGCCTGTTTAAGGTTCTTTGCCAGGAAAACCAGTGTGTGAACATGGTCTTCTGTCAACCTTGTTCTCCTTGGACTGCAGATTAATCCAGGAGTACTGAACACTCTTTCTGATGCACAGGAAGAGGCGGGGGTGCACAGATATGTTTTAGCAAAATGTGCAAGGAGCGGCCGGCTTGTGGCACGTCTTCCCCACCAGGCAAGTGGATCTTCATCAGGACTAATCTCCTTCATCTGGCTCTACAACGTGAACTCACTACTAGGTTTTTCAGCAGGAGTGGCGTAAGCGACATAAGCAAAATATGCCCATACCTCCCTCCTGGGACCCGTTTTGTCCAACAGTCGCGAACGAGAGGGGACGTCTTTTTTTTTTTTTTTTTAGCCGTCGCCATGCTACGCACGCTGCTGCTGTCTCGCTGATGGCTTGCGCATGCGTGTCACTCAACCGGTCATACATACATGCTCGCTCGCTCACTCTCACTCTCACTCTCACTCTCACTCTCACTCTCTCTCTCTCTCTCTCTCACTCTCTCTCTCACTCTCTCTCTCTCTCTCTCACTCTCTCTCTCACTCTCTCTCTCTCTCACTCTCTCTCTCTCAGATGTAGCGGCTACATTGCCGCTCTCTCACTCTCGCTCTCTCTCTCTCTCTCTCTCTCTCTCTCACTCTCTCTCTCTCACTCTCTCTCTCTCTCACTCTCTCTCTCACTCACTCTCTCTCGCTCTCACTCTCTCTCAACCCCCTCTCTCTCCTCCTCACGTCTTCATCTCTCTCGCTCTCTCCACTCTCTCCCGCCCGCCTCACTCTCAATCTCTCTCTCACTCTCTCTCTCTCTCTCCTCTCTCTCTCTCTCTCTCTCTCACTCCTCTCTCTTTCCTCTCTCTCACTCTCTCTCGCTCAGCTCTCACACTCTTGCTCGCTCTCACAGGACTTGCTCTCTCTCTCTCTCCTCTCGATCTCACCTCTATATCTCTTGACTTCTAGTACTCTATATTCTCTCTCTCTCTCACTCTCTCTCTCTCTCTCTCTCACTCTCTCTCTCTCCTTACACTGTTGCAACTTGCTCAGCATATGCTGCTCTGTGCAATCTTGCATTTCACTCATTACTGTATATATGTATAGTAAATTATATTCTATTCTATATACCACCCCCTTATCCCACATTCTGTGTACACATACATTCTGTATATTTATTTATATACCACCACATGTACAATAATCTCAAATTGTCAGTCATTCTGTTTTGTACTTTATGTAAATAATAATGTATTATTCTTCTGGTTGGATGCTAACTGCATTTCATTGGCTTGGTACCTGTACTCTGCACAATGACAATAAAGTTGAATCTAATCTAATCTATCTGTGCAATAACAAATGTGTAGCGTTTTGTTGTATTTTCTAATTAACAATAGAGATTTATTTATTTATTATTTATTTAAAGTTTGTGAGACCATAGAAGGCTATCCTATATCTCCACACTGTCCAGCTCCTGCTCTGACGGGGAGAAATGTAGCGGCTACACTGCACGAACGTCAAAGGCACTCTCTCTACAGCCAGGGTGAGGTTAGTCCAGTTTGGGCTTCTGCAGTCACATGACGGTGGCAGCATCTATCGGAAGACGACCCGTTGCTATGACGATATGAAGGGCTTATTGTGTTCACTCGTTCTTATTCAGTTTCGAAATCTAAACTGCATTTCTGATAACAGATTCCACCCTTCCACACTGTAATGCTGAACACGCCTTGGAGCAACACATGTCGCCTCCTAGGGTGCGTCTTTTTCAGGATTAGGTGCTGTGGTAAACAGGCTCCGCCCATGTTTGCAAAATCTGGAAAGACCATTTGGTCGCTGTCCCAACGAAAAACGCGTATCTCCACTGTTGTCCATTTTTTACTTTCATGCATCAGAGCAGCTGCTGTGTACGCCGAGTGAGGATCTCATGGTGAACGGACAGAGCTGGCCCGAGCCTGCTTGGAACGATGTCTGGGTGCACTGACTTACATTCAAGTTGAATGAGGTTTTTGCCCTGTCCTGTAAAGTTGCCGTTTTGGAGATACTGGGACGGTGACGATGCACACCGGGTGCGTAAAATAATCAATATGTCGCTGCTGGCCAGAAGTCCTTAACCCTAACAGGTGCAACAGGTAGCTTCTCATCTCAACTACGTGGGAAGCCGCACCCTGTGATCATGGGAAAACTGTTCCTGTCAGATTAGTGCCTCGTATGAAGCAAAGAAACCTAAAGGGAAGCTAATAAAGACGGAGCCTGGGTTCAGAACTGTTCAGTGCATTATCATCAACATGTAGGAGGAGAGTGGAGAATCCTCAACTTCTTGGAAGAGATGTGGTCAGAACAAGAGCCCTGATTGGCTGTGATCAGAGAACACTGCTTAGTGGAGTCAATAACGGACAGTAGAACCAACAAGCCTGTTTAACGGTGAAGGTAAAACCACTTCCACACGACCAGCACTCTCAGGGATGGTTGAAAGCGTGCTGGAGGGAGCATGAGGAGCCATCCTCTTAATTAAATCGGCCACAACAGAACCCTGACCTCAAACCCTCACTGGCAATGAGACTCTCCTGCCGACGATAAACGATCTCGGCCAAAAAGCCAGAAACAAATCGCGTGGCATCGCACGAGGCTGCCGGAACAGGGCCACTGTGACTGGCGTAGTCAAAGCTAAAGGTGGTCTTAGGAATTTTACTGAGTCACTAATTTATTTGTTTGTTTGTTTGTTTGTTTAATCTGGCCAGACCCCTACTCTGTGTTTACTGGCAGTCCCATGCTAGCTTTGCTAGACAAGGCTTTGTATAATCGGACTGTGCTTGGATGTGTACGGCACCAGTTCACTCACTTCTGTTTCTTCTTCTTCTCCAAATGCTTCTCCCATTCCAGATCCAACACGTCATTCACATCCTCCACAGCAAACTTCACGTACTGGTACAGCCGGCGAATCTCCTATTTCAGATTTATGAAAATAATAATAATGAATATAATGAAGTTTTCAAAACCAAACGTAAGAGCCACACAGCTGCATCAGTCCTCGCACCGGGTCTGACCTTCAGCTGTTGCTCGCTGCGAGGGTCCAGGGGTTTCTTGTAGAGGAGCTGCAGATAGTCCTTATCTCTGTTCAGCTCTTTCTGAGCCCGGGCCTCCTCTACTCCTGCAAATCCCTCCAGGAGGGTGGTCTTCAGGGTGCTGATGTCTCCATGCAGAGACTGTAGTTAAAAAAACAAAACAAAAACAAACACAACAACAACAGAGGTAGTCAGTCACTGAACTCCTACTGGCTAACCTGACCGCATCACTTCCTATTAAAAATGTATTTATATATATATAAAAAAATAAAATATTCACTTAGGGGATCCAGAAACACATTTTTAACTATTTGGGGACCCAATGCTGACCTACATAGATAACATTAAATCTATAACTGACATTGAATAGTGTTCTATGGGCCTTTCCTCCTTTTATTTTATTTTATTATTTTTAATTAATATAACATTTTTTTCTTCAGTTTTTATTTTAGTTATTATTATTATTGTTATTATTATTTTTTTCCTATTAATTATTTATTCCATGCCATATTTGAGTATTGCATTGTAAATCCTTTGGATGCTGGGGTGGGGAGGGGACTTGTTACGGGGTACTCTATGTTGTATAGAAGGGGATAAGTGGGTGGGTGGAGTATAATAATGGGGAAAGGGTAATACATTCATAAATGTTAAAAAATGGAAATATCCTACTGTTTTTTTTTACTTTGTAAATTGTACTGTTATACATTTCCACAATGGGTGGGCCTGGGTGGGCCTGAACAGATCTCTGGGGATTACCTTTCACAGGTGGGCCTGAACAGATCTCTGGGGATTACCTTTCACAGGTGGGCAACTGACATATTACAAATCTGACTGTAGTTAGCTGGCTTGCTTATATCCCTCACACTTTGAAGGTTTCCCAATGAGTTTCACCTTACCAATCTGATTATTAAGAATATCACTGAAGAGCATGAGCCATACTGATATTGTAATGGACACTTGAACTGCAGCAGTCCTCCGTATTATTGCACTCTGAAATGATATACTGCACCTCTGTGGTCTCTTTAATCTCCAGAGAGAAGCCGTGCAGGTCCTCACTCTCTTTGCGCAGGTCTCTCATCTCCTCGGAGCTGCCGACCCGGAAGTCTGCCCGGTTGCTGCGCGCCTTTAGCTCATCCATTTCCTTCTGGAAATGAGCAATCTACGAAGAAACAAGCAGAGTGTTAAACTCCAGCCCTGCAGCGTTACAGAGCAACACCTACACCTCCAGAGTTCTGGTAATGGCGGCAGCCTGTCATGACAGACTCAGATTATTAGCCATGGCTAACACAAGTTAGCTTTAGCATGATAGAAATAACAGCTAGCTAGCAAAACCAGAATTAATGTTAGCCATGATACCCTGTCGAGCAACCTAGCAACATCTAATGGCTGAACAACAAAAAGTGTACGTCTACACACCTACTACACTAACGAGCTCACTTTACTCCACCTACTACACTAACGAGCACACTTCTACACTCCACCTACTACACTAACGAGCACACTTCTATACTTCACCTACTACATTAACGAGTACACTTCTATACTACACCTACTACACTAACGAGCACACTTCTATACTACACCTACTACACTAATGACTACACTTCTATACTCCACCTACTACACTAACGAGCACACTTCTATACATCACCTACTACATTAATGAGTACACTTCTATACCTCACCTACTACACTAACGAGCACACTTCTATACTCCACCTACTACACTAACGAGTACACTTCTATACTTCACCTACTACATTAACGAGTACACTTCTGTACTCCACCTACTACACTAACGAGCACACTTCTATACTCCACCTACTGGACTAAAGAGCACGCTTCTATACTTCACCTACTACACCAATGACTACACTTCTATACTTCACCTGCTACACTAACGAGCACACTTCTATACTCCACCTGCTACACTAATGAGCACACTTCTATACTTCACCTACTACACTAACGAGCACACTTCTATACTCCACCTACTACACTAACAAGTACACTTCTATACTCCACCTACTACACTAACGAGCACACTTCTATACTTCACCTACTACACTAACGAGCACACTTCTATACTTCAACTACTACACTAACGAGCACACTTCTACACTCCACCTGCTACACTAACGAGCACACTTCTATACTCCACCTACTACACTAACAAGCTCACTTCTATACTCCACCTACTACACTAACGAGCACGCTTCTATACTCCACCTACTGCACTAACGAGCACGCTTCTATACTTCACCTACTACATTAATGAGTACACTTCTATACTACACCTACTACACTAATGACTACAGTTCTATACTCCACCTACTACACTAATGACTACACTTCTATACTCCACCTACTACACTAACAAGCACGCTTCTATACTCCACCTGCTACACTAACGAGCACACTTCTATACTCCACCTGCTACACTAACGAGCACACTTCTATACTCCACCTACTACACTAACGAGCACACTTCTATACCTCACCTACTACACTAACGAGCACACTTCTATACTCCACCTACTACACTAACGAGTACACTTCTATACTTCACCTACTACATTAACGAGTACACTTCTGTACTCCACCTACTACACTAACGAGCACACTTCTATACTCCACCTACTGGACTAAAGAGCACGCTTCTATACTTCACCTACTACACTAACGAGCACACTTCTATACTTCATCTACTACACCAATGACTACACTTCTATACTTCACCTACTACATTAATGAGTACACTTCTATACTACACCTACTACACTAACGAGCACACTTCTATACTACACCTACTACACTAATGACTACAGTTCTATACTCCACCTACTACACTAATGACTACAGTTCTATACTCCACCTACTACACTAACAAGCACACTTCTATACTCCACCTACTACACTAACGAGCACACTTCTATACTCCACCTACTACACTAACGAGCACACTTCTATACATCACCTACTACATTAATGAGTACACTTCTATACCTCACCTACTACACTAACGAGCACACTTCTATACTCCACCTACTACACTAACGAGTACACTTCTATACTTCACCTACTACATTAACGAGTACACTTCTGTACTCCACCTACTACACTAACGAGCACACTTCTATACTCCACCTACTGGACTAAAGAGCACGCTTCTATACTTCACCTACTACACCAATGACTACACTTCTATACTTCACCTACTACACTAACGAGCACACTTCTATACTCCACCTACTACACTAACGAGCACACTTCTATACTCCACCTACTACACTAACGAGCACACTTCTACACTTCACCTACTACACCAATGACTACACTTCTATACTCCACCTACTACACTAACGAGTACTCTTCTATACTTCAACTACTACACTAACGAGCACACTTCTATACTCCACCTACTACACTAACGAGCACACTTCTATACTCCACCTACTATACTAACGAGCACACTTCTACACTTCACCTACTACACCAATGACTACACTTCTACACTTCACCTACTACACCAATGACTACACTTCTATACTCCACCTACTACACTAACGAGCACACTTCTATACTTCACCTACTACACTAACTAGTACACTTCTATACTCCACCTACTACACTAACGAGCACACTTCTATACTCCACCTACTACACTAACAAGTACACTTCTATACTCCACCTACTACACTAACGAGCACACTTCTATACTTCACCTACTACACTAACGAGGGCACTTCTATACTCCACCTACTACACTAACGAGCACACTTCTATACTCCACCTACTACACTAACGAGTACACTTCTATACTTCACCTACTAAATTAAAGAGTACACTTCTGTACTCCACCTACTACACTAACGAGCACACTTCTATACTCCACCTACTGGACTAAAGAGCACGCTTCTATACTTCACCTACTACACCAACGACTACACTTCTATACTTCACCTGCTACACTAACGAGCACACTTCTATACTCCACCTGCTACACTAATGAGCACACTTCTATACTTCACCTACTACACTAACGAGCACACTTCTATACTCCACCTACTACACTAACGAGCACACTTCTATACTCCACCTACTACACTAACGAGCACACTTCTACACTTCACCTACTACACCAATGACTACACTTCTATACTCCACCTACTACACTAACGAGTACTCTTCTATACTTCAACTACTACACTAACGAGCACACTTCTATACTCCACCTACTACACTAACGAGCACACTTCTATACTCCACCTACTATACTAACGAGCACACTTCTATACTTCACCTACTACACTAACTAGTACACTTCTATACTTCACCTACTACACTAACGAGCACACTTCTATACTCCACCTACTACACTAACAAGTACACTTCTATACTCCACCTACTACACTAACGAGCACACTTCTATACTTCACCTACTACACTAACGAGGGCACTTCTATACTCCACCTACTACACTAACGAGCACACTTCTATACTCCACCTACTACACTAACAAGTACTCTTCTATACTCCACCTACTACACTAACAAGTACTCTTCTATACTCCACCTACTACACTAACGAGCACACTTCTACACTTCACCTACTACACTAACGAGCACACTTCCCCTACTGCACTAATGAGCACACTTCGATACTCCACCTACTACACTAACGAGCACACTTCTATACTTCACCTACTACACTAACGAGGGCACTTCTATACTCCACCTACTACACTAACGAGCACACTTCTATACTCCACCTACTACACTAACGAGGGCACTTCTATACTCCACCTACTACACTAACAAGTACTCTTCTATACTCCACCTACTACACTAACAAGTACTCTTCTATACTCCACCTACTACACTAACGAGCACACTTCTAAACTCCACCTACTACACTAACGAGCACACTTCTAAACTCCACCTACTACACTAACGAGCACACTTCTACACTCCACCTACTGCACTAACGAGCACACTTCTATACTCCACCTACTGCACTAACGAGCACACTTCTACACTCCACCTACTGCACTAACGAGCACACTTCTATACTCCACCTACTACACTAACGAGCACACTTCTATACTCCACCTACTACACTAACAAGTACACTTCTATACTCCACCTACTACACTAACGAGCACACTTCTATACTTCACCTACTACACTAACGAGGGCACTTCTATACTCCACCTACTACACTAACGAGCACACTTCTATACTCCACCTACTACACTAACGAGTACACTTCTATACTTCACCTACTACATTAACGAGTACACTTCTGTACTCCACCTACTACACTAACGAGCACACTTCTATACTCCACCTACTGGACTAAAGAGCACACTTCTATACTCCACCTACTACACTAACGAGCTCACTTTACTCCACCTACTACACTAATGAGCACACTTTACTCCACACTTCTACACTCCACCTACTACACTAACGGGCACACTTATATACTCCACCTACTACACTAACGAGCACACTTATATACTCCACCTACTACACTAACGAGCACACAGTTCTATACTCCACCTACTACACCAATGACTACACTTCTATACTCCACCTACTACACTAACGAGTACTCTTCTATACTTCAACTACTACACTAACGAGCACACTTCTATACTCCACCTACTACACTAACGAGCACACTTCTATACTCCACCTACTACACTAACGAGCACACTTCTATACTTCACCTACTACACTAACTAGTACACTTCTATACTTCACCTACTACACTAACGAGCACACTTCTATACTCCACCTACTACACTAACAAGTACACTTCTATACTCCACCTACTACACTAACGAGCACACTTCTATACTCCACCTACTACACTAACGAGGGCACTTCTATACTCCACCTACTACACTAACGAGCACACTTCTATACTCCACCTACTACACTAACAAGTACTCTTCTATACTCCACCTACTACACTAACAAGTACTCTTCTATACTCCACCTACTACACTAACGAGCACACTTCTACACTTCACCTACTACACTAACGAGCACACTTCCCCTACTGCACTAATGAGCACACTTCGATACTCCACCTACTACACTAACGAGCACACTTCTATACTTCACCTACTACACTAACGAGGGCACTTCTATACTCCACCTACTACACTAACGAGCACACTTCTATACTCCACCTACTACACTAACGAGGGCACTTCTATACTCCACCTACTACACTAACAAGTACTCTTCTATACTCCACCTACTACACTAACAAGTACTCTTCTATACTCCACCTACTACACTAACGAGCACACTTCTAAACTCCACCTACTACACTAACGAGCACACTTCTAAACTCCACCTACTACACTAACGAGCACACTTCTACACTCCACCTACTGCACTAACGAGCACACTTCTATACTCCACCTACTGCACTAACGAGCACACTTCTACACTCCACCTACTGCACTAACGAGCACACTTCTATACTCCACCTACTGCACTAACGAGCACACTTCTATACTCCACCTACTACACTAACGAGCACACTTCTACACTACTTTCCCCCAACTAGTGAAACTAATCCTAACAGCCTTAGCCATGCTACCAACAACATGGCAAAAATAATTCATAGTTGGCAAATTATTAAACCTAATCTAATAATAATACAGTATATAATAAACGCAGTTCAGGCTAACATATATAATATGTTATGTCTTTATAACTCATTTATAAGACTTTATTAAGATGTTGTTCTGGGTTCAGTAACGATGAAAAGAAGGAATGATGCACTGGACTGGGCTTTCTCCTGTAGTGCTGCCCTTTAAAACACAGAGTAAATATTTCTACCGCGTTCAGGGCTCTGAACACATCAGCAGAAAGCAAAGCTGGTCCCTGTGGATGAAGCACCGGCTCACCTCCTCCAATATTCCAGCCATGACAGGATCCAAATCTTTCTTCTGCTGGACTTGTTTCTCCAGAGTTCTCACAGAGAGAGCCTTTAAACACAAACAAACAGAAATAATTACACACCTCACATCCACCACAACACAGGCCTGGACTACGGTTACCGGGGCGACACAAACGGGGACTACACTAACCGACTCCAAGCGTTTATCTGCCGATTTCACAGACATGAATTTACAGTGAATCTAATTTACAGGAGATGTTGTTGTATGTAACCTGCGTTGCCGTGGCGGCAGGCGGAACCACAGCAGGGGCTGGTTTCTGCACTGCAGCTGGGGCAGGGATGGTCTGAGCAGGACGGGTCACTGTAACAACACAAACAGACATTACTTCTGATTTAGATCCTCGCTAAATCGATAAACTGATGACTCAAACTTCCTAATCTGCAGGTTGATTATTGTGTTATGATTAATATCTGATATTCATGCTCTAATACACTCATCATCAACACAACAGCTGCACCCAGAAAGAAGCGTCATTGGGAAGGAGGATAAAGGTGACCAGGATCAATAACTGATGATAAATTTAGACTGATATGATCAATATTTATTGAGCTACACATACAGAAGTCTGTCTCTCAGTATGGCGTCGGGTCGCCGTGTTCGCTAACCCAACACGCCAGACGTCTCGGTATGGAGCTGTAGAGGTTCCTGATGGTGTCCTGTGATAATCCATCCCATGCAGCTTGAACATCCTCACACAGTTCCTGCAGATGGTGCGGTAGGAGTGGAGGTGGAGGGACACCAGGTCTTCTGGACGTGCGACAACAAACCGTTCATCTTGGTGCTGACCACGGTGCCTCCACACACGGATTCGTTAGGCTCCACCAAGACTAAAGCGGGACTCTCAGGAAGATACCCGCTGCCATTCTGGTCACTCCATGACAGTCTGGTACGACACCACTGCAGGGTGGTGAGGGTTACGTGGTTAAGGCGTGGTAACGGTCTGTGTGCATGTAGTCCTGCGTGGTGCAGCCGTCTGCCAACGGTGCTGCACTAACAGGAGGACTCATGGAGGACAGCACTGCTCGCTGGATGTCCACAGTCGCAGCTGCTAGCTCAGTCAGGTACAGCGATAAGACCAATTCCTGCTAACCCTAACCCTGCCAGGTGTCAATCATTAGCATGTCTCTTCACTTCCTTCTGGGTGGAGCTTTAGGCCTACTACTGATAATTCAGTATCTACTATCCACTTCAGCCATCATCCTACTCCCACCACACACTCCGGCTTACCTGCAACCGGAGCCGGTTTGCTGATGTTGAACGCTGGGGGTGGCTGAGCACTGGTGTTCAGTCCTACTGGTTTAGGAGTGGAAGTGAGAGAGAAAGGCTGCACAGCTGGTGCCGGAGGTGCCGGAGTGTCTGCAGCCAGAAACCTACAAAAAACAAAACACACTAACTTCATTATTCATATTTAACCCACAGGATTTAAACACGAGACTTTAGATCGCTTCAGAGACGCTTCGATAAACAGAGGCTGAAGATACGTGGTGAGACACCATAAAAGGAAAGGTCCTCTAATCAGTGTGCTCTACATTTGGAGCACGAAACAGAACACTACTGTAAATTTGTGAAACACGTTTCAGTATAACTGATCATTTATTACTGTAAACCCTTTATTTAACATTCATTCGATTCCATCTGAGCTCCACAGGATCTTATTCAGAAGGTTTAGGCTTGGAGTGAGGGACCAATCACAGGCCGGACAACTGCAGCGCTCCCGTGATTTAAACACCAGCTTTCTCACAGCAGAACGTCTGACCCGAAACTGACTAGAACTTTGATCCCGCCTGTGAGAATTTCCAGTATATACTGTCAAACAGTACAGCAGCACACGGCCACGGCTAATCACTCACGTCACGCAGAGGGAGGACACACACACACAGAGACAGACAGAGACACAGACGGAGAGACAGACAGACTTATAGAAACAGAGAGAGAGAGAGAGAGAGAGAGAGAGAGAGAGAGAGAGAGAGAGAGAGAGAGAGAGAGAGAGAGAGAGAGAGAGAGCGGAAGTGTGAGAAAGCGCAAGCGCGAGAGAGAGAGAGAGAGAGAGAGAGAAAGAGAGAGAGAAAGAGAGAGAGAGACAGAGAGAGAGAGAGGCAGAGAGAGAGAGCGGAAGCGTGAGAGAGAGAGCGCAAGCGCGAGAGACAGAAAGAGAGCGCGAGAGAGACAGAGAGATAAAGACAGACAGAGAGAGAGAGAGAGGGAGGGAGACAGTGAGGGAGAGGAGAGAGACAGAGAGGGAGACAGAGAGGGAGAAACAGAGAGAGAGAGAGAGAGAGAGAGACAGACAGAGACAGAGAGAGCGCGCGAGAGAGACAGAGAGATAAAGACAGACAGAGAGAGAGAGAGAGGGAGGAAGACAGTGAGGGAGAGGAGAGAGACAGAGAGGGAGACAGAGAGGGAGACAGAGAGGGAGAAACAGAGAGAGAGAGAGAGACAGAGACAGACAGAGAGAGCACGAGAGAGAGAGCGGAAGTGTGAGAGAGAGCGCAAGCACGAGAGAGAGAGACAGAGCGCAAGAGAGACAGACAGACAGAGAGAGAGAGAGACTGACAGAGAGAGAGAGGCAG
>JAMWET010003932.1:165000-202500 GCA_024036415.1 Prochilodus magdalenae | reverse complement strand
CTGCAACGTCTCAAAACACGAGCATCAAAATGAGACGACCTGCACAACGTTAGCCAAACGCGCTGCAAGATCTGAAAACACCAGCATCAGAATGAGAGCGCTAGCAAACCGTTAACCGACCGCGCTGCAGAGTCTCAAACGCGCAGCAAACACTGACAACACACGCAGCTTCCAGACCACATGCCTCAAAACACAACGGAAGTGTTTCCGGGGGACACTGAAAGCGGACGGACCCGTTCGAGAGCGGGCTGCCTGGACCTGGACGTAGAGAAATGTAAACACGAGAACCCGGCCAATAACCCGCCTGGATATTCACTAATACACAGATAAACTGTTGCAGGAACTGGGGCTGTCTCGGCTCCACATCCAGGTCCACGCAGCCCGCTCTCGAATGGGTCCGTCCACTTTCAGTGTCCCCCGGAAACACTTCCGTTGTGTTTTGAGGCTTGCTGCATGTGTGTTGGAAGCTGCATGTGTTGTCAGTGTGTGCTGCGCGTTAGAGACGTTGCGGCGCGTTGGGTTAATGCTTTGCAAGCAGTCTTATTCTGATGCTTGTGTTTTGAGACTTTGCAGCGCATTTTTAACTTGCGGTGCGTTGGGCTTTATCGGCCGCCCTAATCCACACATTTACAAGTGACCACACTGAACGAAAAACAAAACGACATAACTCTATATCATAACTATATACAGAGGAAAACAGATCAAAAGACTTCAAAGTCATAAAGATCTCATATTCCACACTCTCAGCCTGTCCGTCCGGGCAAAAGTGACCACATTATCCCTGTTAGCCCCTCCCCCCAGAATATTCCATTCTTACTTAGGGTAAAAAAAAAAAAGGACAATGAATATAAAAAAATTTTAGATGCAAAAAGTGATTATCCAGATTACAGTTAATTCATTTTAAATTCCTTAAATTCTTTGTCCTTAAATTCATTATTTACATTTACATTTACAGCATTGAGCAGACGCTCTTATCCAGAGCGACTTACAACCGTGCTTAGTGTTCCACTGGATAATATTCCAGCTAGTACAGTGCACTGTGCACATCCCTATACAGGATTAACCATAGTACAATTACCGTACCTCCCTCCCCTTCTGCAGAGGTTAGACTAGCCCAGGTAAGTAAGAGCCTGAGTTTCGCTCTCAGTACTCTTTTAGACCGTGCAGGTAAAGACTAGTCACGGGTAAGTATATACATATTATAATGTACACTGGTGATGTGTAGCTCTACATCATCACATGGTGCTCATCATGGTCAGTAGAGAGGGGTTTGAATGGAGTGCATATATATATATATATATATATATATATACAGTGAGTCCAAGAAGTATTTGATCCCTTGCTGATTTTCTTCGTTGGCCCACTAATAAAGACATGATCATTCTATACTTTTAATGGTAGATGTATTCTTACATGGAGAGACAGAATATTAAAAAGAAAATCCAGAAAATAAATCTAAGGAATATATATTAATTGATTTGTATTTCATGGAGTGAAATAAGTATTTGATCCCTTAGTATTCATTAGCAGTTCTCTGGCTTTTTACAGTGGGTTTTTACCAGTTAGGACACTCCCAATCAACTTGTTACCTGACCTGAAGCCCACCTGTTCCTCCCCTTCGTTCTGTCCTTAACCTGTTCTCACTAATCACTTGTGTGAAAAACACCTGTCCACAGAATCAGACAGATCACACAGATTTCAAGTCTCCAACATGGGTAAAACCAAAGAGCTGTCACAGGACCTCAGAGTCAGAATTGTTGACCTTCACAAAGCTGGAATGGGCTACAAAAAGATTAGTAAGGTGTTGGATGTGAAAGTAACAACTATTGGTGCAATTATCAGAAAGTTTAAAGAGTATAACATGACAATCAACAGACCTCGGCCCGGTGCTCCAAAGAAGATTTCGCCTCGTGGGGTGGCAATGATGCTGAGAACGTCATCAGAAATCGTCCTGCAACCACTCGGCAGGAGTTAGCAAAATGACCTGAAGGCAGCTGGGACCACAGTTTGCAAGGAAACAATTGGCAACAACTTTGCCCACAACAATGGATTCACATCCTGCAGTGCCCGAAAGGTACCCCTGCTGAAGAGAGCACATGTGGAGGAGCGCGCCTCAAGTATGCCAATGATCATTTGAAAGATGAACCAAGTTATTGGGAGAAGGTTTTGTGGTCAGACGAGACCCAAAATTGAACTTTTTTGGCCTCACTCCACCCGCCATGTGTGGAGGAAGAAAAATGCTGCCTATGACCCCAAGAACACTGTGCCCCACCGTCAAGCATGGAGGTGGAAGCATAATGTTTTGGGGGTGTTTCTCTGCCAAGGGTACAGGGCTACTTCACCGCATCACTGGGAAGATGGATGGAGCCATGTACCGCACAATCCTGAGGGACAACCTCCTCCCCTCTGCCAGGGATCTGAAAATGGGCCGTGGTTGGGTCTTCCAACATGATAACGACCCTAAACATACAGCAAAGGCAACAAAGGATTGGCTCAAGAAGAATCACATTAAGGTCATGGAGTGGCCCAGCCAGTCGCCAGACCTCAATCCGATCGAAAATCTATGGAGGGAGCTGAAGGTCAGAGTTGCCAAGCGACAGCCCACCAACCTTCATGATTTAGAGAGGATCTGCAAAGAAGAGTGGGCCAAAATTCCCCCTGGTGTGTGTGCTAAACTTGTGGTTAACTACAACAAACGTCTCACCGCTGTGCTTGCAAACAAAGGCTTTGCCACTAAGTATTGAGTGTGTTTGGCAAGAGGGATCAAATACTTATTTCACTCCATGAAATACAAATCAATTAATATATATTTTCTGGATTTTCTTTTTAATATTCTGTCTCTCCATGTAAGAATACATCTACCATTAAAAGTATAGAATGATCATGTCTTTATTAGTGGGCCAACGAAGAAAATCAGCAAGGGATCAAATACTTCTTGGACTCACTGTATATATATATATATATATATATATACACACATACACACACACACACGTCTCCTTATTTAATTCTAGTAAATAAGATTACATATTTTGAAAACCTTTAAATCAAACCTTGAAGCACGTCACAGGTTTATTTTTTCTACATGCCATATACCAGTAGAAGGCTGTGACTGTGATGGCTGTTAAACAGGCGTGCCCATAAACACTACAGGTGACCTAATAATGAACACGTCTATAAACCAGTTCACTGATACCTTGTCTTCCTGTTTGGCAATAATGCTGACTTCAATTGATGCCGCTGATGCAGCCAGGACGAGATCCCTGTGGGAAGAGAGAAGACATTAAGACACAAACCTAGTGACCGTCTCCAGGTCCAGTGGCATTGGGCCTCGTTCACTAAACGTTCTTCAGAAGAATTTCTATTCTAAAACCCCATTTAAACCCCATTTCTGAAGCAGAAATTTAAGAAAACTTGATAGTGGCCTCATAGTTCCTAGGAGAACACTGTCAATTAGACAACATGTATGAAACCCCACATCTACAATACATAAAGGCCATTCTACAAAGCCATTCGTTTTACAGGTTGAATAACGGATAGTGCTTGGACCCCGGAAATTGCCACTTGCACTACAGACTGCCTAGTCCTTACAGCAGTTACAGTCCACAGGTGTGAATAGAAATGGCTGTACATCAGTTTTAGACGTTGAACTAAGTAGCAGATGGTTGCTTGGTTGCTAACAATGGGAATTAGCCATATGAGTGGTCTCCAGCAAACGTTCCACCCAAAGCTACTAAAAGACAGAAAGGTGGCTGTGCAAAAATGAACCCACGGCTGTATCGCCACTGTAAAGACCTTTACATGTTCTGCTGTCGCTGTCAGAGGTTACGACACAGCCCAACATGAGAGAAGCAGAACCTGAGTTTCAGTTCAGAAGGACACACATTGTTGAAGAATAGGAAAATATTAATTTTCCAAAAATGCCATTTTGAAAGCAATTTAAAATGCAATCTGGAAAAAACACCCCTTATGACATCAGCGTACATACGAAGGCTGAACGTGTGGATATGCTGTCCAAAGAAAAACAAATACCTCCAAAATAAATTTATAGAAGAGCATAAAAACTTTACTTTACTTTCTGCTTTACTTTAAAACCTGCTTTACTTTCAAATTCATTTAAAGTTATTTAAAGCAATTCTTGGTCAAAATCACCCTGGAATTTTAACATAATGTACACAAAGGACAACTGCTGATCTCTGATAAATAAATAATTTTAAAAAGCAGAAAGAAAACTGTGATAAGGATTTTTCCCTGGACAGTGACAATAAGCAGCGCAGGCTTTCGGTACACAGCCATGTTTTATATGTGGGCCGTCTGGACTGGGTGAACTGTACTGTTGGAAAGATGGAGGCTAGCAGGTTCTTTAAAAGATAAAAAGGAAAGTTCGTTTTCCAGTGATGATGTACGTTTCGCCGGGACCAGCAGTGAAGTGGTCTTACCAGTCTTCAACGTGGCAAAGGAAGTAGTGGTGCTGTCTTTCTGTGCAGGTGCCGTAAACGAGGTCACTGAAGTTCAAATATTTCTCCCCCCTCTTTTCGTCCTTTTTCTGCACCAACAGAGCAGAGAATGAATCAGTTTAGAACAGAGAGAGAAAGAAAAAGAGAGAGGGGGAGGGAGAGAGAGAGAGACGGAGAGAAAGAGATGACAGAGGGAGGGAGAGAGAGAGATAGACTGGAGCGTGAGACAGAGAAGGGGAAAGTATCGAGAGTGAGAAAAAGGAGAGACAGACGAGAGGAGGAGGACAGAGTTTAGGAGAGAAAGAGAGAGGGAAGAGATGGAAAAAAGAAGATAGACAGAGGAGAGAGAGAGCGTGATAGAGAGATGAGGATAAAAGAAGGGGGGAGAGAGAGAGAGAGAGAGCGAGCAAAAGAAAGCGGGAGCGAGGGACAGAGAGGGAGAGAGAGAGAGAGAGAGAGAGAGAGAGAGAGAGAGAGAGAGAGACACACAGAGAGAGAGAGCGAGACACAGAGAGAGAGAGCGAGAGCGAGAGAGACAGAGAGAGAAAGAAAAAGAGAGAGGGGGAGGGAGAGACAGACAGGGAGAGAAAGAGAGAGGGAGAGATGGAGAGAGAGAGAGAGAGAGAGAGAGAGAGAGAGAGAGAGAGAGAGGGAGAAAGAAAAAGAGAGAGGGGGAGGGAGAGACAGACAGGGAGAGAAAGAGAGAGAGAGAGAGAGAGAGAGAGAGAGAGAGAGAGGGAGAAAGAAAAAGAGAGAGGGGGAGGGAGAGACAGACAGGGAGAGAAAGAGAGATGGAGAGAAAGAGAGATGACAGAGGGAGGGAGAGGGAGGGAGAGAGAGAGAAAAAAAGAAAGAGAGACAGAGGGAGAGACGGGGGAGAGACAGAGAAATAGAGAAAAAAGAAGGGGAGAGAGAGCGTGTGCGAGCGAGAGAGAGAGAGAGTGAGCAAAAGAAAGCGGGAGCAAGAGAGAGGGGAGAGAGAGAGAGAGAGAGAGAGAGAGACAGAGAGAGAGCGAGGGAGAAAGAAAAAGAGAGAGGGAGAGAGGGAGAGATGGAAAGAGAGGGAGAGATGGAAAGAGAGGGAGAGATAGAGAGAGAGAGAGAGGGAGAAAGAAAAAGAGAGAGTGGGAGCGAGAGACAGAGACAGAGAGAGAGAGAGAGAGAGAGAGAGAGAGAGAGAGAGAGAGAGAGAGAGAGAGAGAGAGAGAGAGAGAGAGAGAGAGAGAAAGAAGGACAGAGACAGAGACAGAGAAAGAGAGAGAGAGTGCGAGAGACACACTTACAGGAAGTGACACCACCACCAGCTCAGGTGGCGTCTCCAGAGAGCCATCGGCGGCTGCATATGCCACCGCAAAGTTGTAGGTGCTGAGCCACAGCACGTCCAGCACTGACGACCCAAACGGGAACCCGAGTTAGACACGCAGGAGCACAGAGCAGCACCCTGCTGTTATTAACGTTCATGGTACATACAAGCATATTCTACATTCTGTATTTTATCATGTAGAAAATTAAAATATATACCTGACCTTACATTAAATATAATCTAGAACATCCTTAAATGTGTATTTTACGTCCACATCATCCAGCACCCAAACTGGGCTTAAAATCAGTATCCTGGATTACCTTTGACAGGGTTTTCAGAGCTGTAGAAGTTCGGACACGGAATCACTTTCTTCTCCTGCAGATTCTGAGCGCAAAAAAAAAATTTTTTAAATAAACAAAAAAACGACAAAACCGCTAGTAATAAATTAATATAGATAATTAAAACTAGTTAAATCAGAGCAGTGATGTAATGGCCTGTGGTGGTCCATCTCCAGCTTTAGCTTTAGAGCAGTACACTCTCGGTCAGACTTACCGGCGTGTACTGGACCACCGTGGCGTTCTGTTTCCCTGCGGCGACCTGCTTCCCTTTCGGACTCCAGCAAACTGTAGAGGAGAAGATGAGCACTCGATAAACAACACTTTGTTCTGGTTCTGGTCGCGTTTCAGTCCGATCAGTGTCCGATCACCCTGTATGCTTAAAGAACACAGTGAAGTCACTCACCACACGTGATGCCCACCGAGTCTGGAAGCTGTGCCACCAGCGTGACGCCGTTCGTCACGTCCAACACCATCATACTGCCGTCCGACAGACAGGTGGCCAATCGGAACGCTTCCACCGGACTCCATTTAAGATCCTGCACCGTAGTGTCCGGCGTAGCGTCCGGTTTAAAGGACGCAAAAGGTTTTTTCTCCGGGCGGGCCTGCAGAAATACGGGGGGCACATCCGGACAAAGAAGAAATTAAAATGAGAAAAAAATAAAAAAGGCAAATCTCTTTTAGACATTTCTTTTTCCAAACATCTGCAAAATTGAAAATAAAATAAAATACCATCAATTTAATTTTTCAGATTACATTTTTACAGATGACATTTGAGACCAAAGTCAAAATAAATTAAAATAAAACATTTTTTTTTAAATATTTTTTATTAAATTTTAGTCGTGATTGTGGTATTTAATGGCCAAATCTAAAATAAAAAAGCTAATAAAGGAAATCCAAACTTCATATCCGCTTTGGCTTTTCTTCATGACATACAGAAAACGTGTCACAAGTAAAACCCAAATTAAATGTTTATGTTGTTATTTGTTTTTCAAAGCAACAGGCTGCAAAAATGGACAAACCAACAGCAAAGGGTCGGTCTGTGATTCAGTTTTCAGCGAGGACGCCACCTGCTGGAGACTTATTTTACAGTTTCCTCTTTTCATTTTCGTTTTCTTTCATTTTTAAACTGACCAACATGCAAATATATCGCTGCTGTCCAAAGAAAAACAAGTTACTCCAAAATGGCAACTTTACAGGAGAGGCCAAAAACTAGAGTGAATTTGAATGCAAGTCAATGGAACCAGACGTCTTTCCAAGCATGTTTTGGATTTTTCTGGTGATCCACTCGTCATGAAATATCCGCCCAGTGTAAACAGCAGCTCATGTGATCCAATGATGCCCAAAACAAAAAACAAACAAAAAAAAAAAAAATCAACCAAAATGGGGTGGGGTTTTTATTAGGCAGCGACGATATGTTAATTAGCACTGGGCGGAGCTAAAACTACAGAAACAAGCGAGACACAGTCATGCTGGAACAGAAAAGGGACGTCCTCAAAGAGTTCAATCAGACTCTAGAACTGGTCTACACCCATCTATATTCTGATCCACACAGACGTTCAGTGCTCCAGACGTGCAGGTCACCCCCACCATGAAGGCGCCACACAGACATCATCTCGAGCATCATCTCTCTCACGCCTACCACACAGTGATTCCTAATCAGTCCCCGGTCTCCTTTCATTCAGGCCCTCAGTGTACCTACCTTGTTGAAAAAGGTGCGGACGTCGTAGAAGTCCAGCGTGAGAGTGGACTCCTCGCTGGCTCCACACACAGACAGCGTGAGCTCGTCGCTGCTCAGAGCGAGGTGGTGCATGGGGAGGTCCAAACACACTGCCTGGCATCTCACATCCTCCACTGAGCAAAACCAGAGCGGGAGAAGATCAGACAGAGCGATGGTAGAGCAGCAGTAGTTTACAACATAGAGCCGTGACACTGCGTCACCACTAGATGAAATACAAACATCAATGAGTCGTTTAATGTGCAGCTACTGCGGAGACTTCTATTTTGAAAATGAAAAAATTTAGAGGTGGGGAAAAAAAAACAATGCCAGTGTCTCAATAACTCGTCACGTGCCCTTGAGCATCAATCACAGCTGGACAACGACGTCTCGTGCTGTTCAGAGTTAAGAGCCTCTACACGGTGACTCTGCTGATCTCACTGGTTTGGGATTCCGGTCTGGAGAAAGTGAAGGCCCCTCCGTTTGAGGTACCCCAGTCTCCAGCGGCTGTTCCCGAATGATGCGACCGAGATGAGCTGGAGTACTGTCGTCCATGAAGACGAGATTAGGCCTGTGTTGATCGTGCAGAGACACAGTGACTGGATTGATGATTAGTCTGGGCTTGTCACTGTACCATTCACAAAGTGGAGGGCAGCTCTGTACTGACTGGACACACCTGCCCACACTAACACCACCAGCACCATCACAGCGCTGCTCCAGCATGGTTGGAGACCATGGTTTCTGCTCAGCGTGAATTGGCTTTCATCAGTAAACAGCACTAAGGCCCGCCGGTCCCTCGTCCAGCGTAAATGCACCCTGGCCCCGCCTGTGCCTGGTGCTGTGGTCCGGTGCCCTTGCAAGTCGTCTAGCACGGCCTGACGTGACAGTTGGGGGGCCTCTCACCTCCCTTAAATGTGCCTGGAGCTGTGTGGCATTCATCATCCACAGTGTGGGATGCGGCCAAAGGATGTCCAGTTCTATGTCTCTCTCTCTCTCTCTCCGTCTCTCTCTCTCTGTCTGTCTCTCTCTCTGTCTGTCTCTCTCTCTCTCTCTGTCTCTGTCTCTCTCTCTCTGTCTCTCTCTCTCTCTCTCTCTCTCCTCTTCTTTGTTAAACACTGGAATGAAACTTCTCTGGAGCGGAGAACCCCCAGAGCAGGTACAGTCACCTGAGCATCAGCTCCACCGTGGGTCTCCTGCCCTGTGTCTCCAGTTCATCACCTGACATGACTACAGCGTCTACACTGACCCGCATCCGGCTCTGATCATGAACTCCATCTACGGGTCGGCTCCACCTGTGCAGTTACTCTGTCCTGCACTAATCAGACTGGATCTAATGGATGTTCTGAGCTCCTCCTCCTGTTAGTTCTGTCTTTCTCTCTTCATCTGGGTTCGACCTGAGGAGGTTGGGTTCCGCCCTTGACCCTGGTGTGCTGCCCTTGTGCCTCTGGCTTGCTGAAGGAAACGCGGGTTGGTTGCGCAACTTGCTAACAGGGAATGAGGGATAAGTAAACGAGTGCGGTTCAGTATGAACCCTGCCCTTGGTGAGTACGTGAAGTTTGGTGGCTCTCGGGCGAACGAAAGCATCACTGCTTGGTTTGGGCCGAAAATGACTGGGACTCTATGGGAGTATTTGAGGGATGAATAAACGACAGATAGAGGAGTGCGGGTCAGTATGACTGTAGATTAGTGCTTGGGGACCTGCCCTTAGTGTGTATGGGAAGTTTCGTGCCTCTCAGGTGAAGTAAAACAGCTTTAGGTGGGTCCAAAAATGACTGGGACTATTGGAGGAACGAGGGATGTGAAAAGAAAGAGAAACGGACGAGTGCGGGCTACGCCCCGAGCCACTGTATCAAAAGTGGTGTCTCTAGGTTAAGCGGAAGTAGGTTAGATAGGCACACATTTTTCGGTCCTATTATTTCTCTATGGGATAAAATTCCAGGAAAATTCCTTCCTACTCGGAATCCGGACATCCGATCCAAAAGCTGTACACAAGCACCGATCACACCATCATACCGGACAATCTGGAGCTCGAACGGAGTCGATATGTTGAAAACTGCGGGATGAGTTAGTCGGCGATGAAACGGCAAAAAAATAATAACTAGAAAAGTGCATTTCCTGAGGGAAAGGCGGGATGGTTGCGCAGCTTGCTCAGTGAGGAACGAGGGATGAGTAAACGAGTGCGGGTCAGTATGACTGTGGATTAGCGTTTGGGGGCCTGCCCTTGGTGAGTAGTTTGGTGGCTCTCGGGCGAACCAAAGCGTTACTGCTTGGTTTGGGCAGAAAATGACTGGGACTCTATGGGAGGAACGAGGGATAAATAAACGACAGATAGAGGAGTGCGGGTCAGTATGACTGTGGATTAGCGTTTGGGGACCTGCCCTTAGTGAGCATGTGAAGTTTGGTGGCTCTCGGGTGAACGGAAACGTTACTGCTTGGTTTGGGTCGAAAATGACTGGGACTCTATGGGAGGAACGAGGGATGAATAAACGAGTGCGGATCAGTATGACTGTGGATTAGCGTCTAGGGGTCTGCCCTTGGTGAGTATGTGACGTTTGGTGGCTCTCGGGCGAACGAAAGCATCACTGCTTGGTTTGGGTCGAAAATGACTGGGACTCTATGGGAGGAATGAGGGATGAATAAACTTCAGATAAGACGAGTGCGGGTCAGTATGACTGTGGGTTAGTGCTTGGGGACCTGCCCTTAGTGAGTATGGGAAGTTTCATGCCTCTCAGGTGAAGGAAACAGACAGCTTTAGGTGGGTCCAAAAATGACTGGGACCCTATTGGAGGAACGAGGGATGGGGCGGAAGTGGGGTAGATGGGTACGCACTTTCCGGTCCTATTAATTCTCTATGGGAAAAAATGACAACCAATGCATTCCTGCTGGACCCTTCTCTCTGCTCTAGCTGAATGTGCTGGACAGACGTGCGAGGGGGAGTAGGCTGCTGAGAGGCCCTCTTACCTATGTCGTTGGTATTTCCTTCCACCTTCGCAGCAGAGATGATGTCCTGGGTGGAGAACACCTTCAGCGTCCTGTCCTGGCCCACGAACGTCAGGCCGTACCTGTTTGAGATGGCAAGAAGGCTCGAGCGCTCCTTGGGTAAATCCTCAGGGGAATCAAAGACTCGGATTTTCTTCATCTGACGGAACTGAAAATCCTGGTAAAGACGGATCACATCGTGAATGTCTCAGAAGGACCCACAAGCTACGTCTGTCTTCGTAACCTCCAGCTACGGTCATATACCAGCGTTGTCTCCTAACGTGGACACCCAAAGTCTGATCAGTGTCGCTTATTTTAATGGCAGCTGATAAAAAACGGCATTTGCTGGTGTGGAGCTGGATCTGCCCTCCTGGACACTCTAGACACTTTACTGTATATCCAGTACATCTGCACTCCTGGACGCTCTAGACACTTTACTGTATATCCTGTACATCTCCACTCCTGGACACTCTAGACAAAAACTGCATATCCTGTGGCGCTGCTGTCACCCTGACTGCTCTAGACAGACTCAGGATATCCTGTCCCCGATCTCCACTCAGGACACTCTAGACACTTCCCAGTATATCCTGGATCTGCACTCCTGGACACTCTAGACACTTTACTGTATATCCTGTACATCTGCACTCCTGGACACTCTAGACACTTTACTGTATATCCTGTACATCTGCACTCCTGGACACTCTAGACACTTTACTGTATATACTGTACATCTGCACTCCTGGACACTCTAGACACTTTACTGTATATCCTGTACATCTGCACTCCTGGACACTCTAGACACTTTACTGTATATCCTGTACATCTGCACTCCTGGACACACTAGACACTTTACTGTATATCCTGTACATCTGCACTCCTGGACACGCTAGACACTTTACTGTATATCCTGTACATCTGCACTCCTGGACACTCTAGACACTTTACTGTATATCCTGTACATCTGCACTCCTGGACACTCTAGACACTTTACTGTATGTCCTGTACATCTGCACTCCTGGACACACTCAGACACTTTACTGTATATCCTGTACATCTGCACTCCTGGACACGCTAGACACTTTACTGTATATCCTGTACATCTGCACTCCTGGACACTCTAGACACTTTACTGTATATACTGTACATCTGCACTCCTGGACACTCTAGACACTCTACTGTATATCCTGTACATCTGCACTCCTGGACACTCTAGACACTTTACTGTATGTCCTGTACATCTGCACTCCTGGACACACTCAGACACTTTACTGTATATCCTGTACATCTGCACTCCTGGACACGCTAGACACTTTACTGTATATCCTCTACATCTGCACTCCTGGACACTCTAGACACTCTACTGTATATCCTGTACATCTGCACTCCTGGACACTCTAGACACTTTTGCCGTATATCCTGTACATCTGCACTCCTGGACACACTCAGACACTTTACTGTATATCCTGTACATCTGCATTCCTGGACAGTGTAGACTATTTACTGTATATCCTGTAAACCTGGACACCTGAACAACCTAGACACTTTACTGTATATCCTGTACATCTGCACTCCTGGACACTCTAGACACTTTACTGTATATCCTGTACATCTGCACTCCTGGACACTCTAGACACTCTACTGTACATCCTGTACATCTGCACTCCTGGACACTCTAGACACTCTACTGTATATCCTGTACATCTGCACTCCTGGACACTCTAGACGCTTTACTGTATATCCTGTACATCTGCACTCCTGGACACTCTAGACACATTACTGTATATCCTGTACATCTGCGCTCCTGGACACACTCAGACACTTTACTGTATATCCTGTACATCTGCACTCCTGGACACACTCAGACACTTTACTGTATATCCTGTACATCTGCGCTCCTGGACACACTCAGACACTTTACTGTATATCCTTTACATCTGCGCTCCTGGACAGTCTAGACGCTTTACTGTATATCCTTTACATCTGGACACTCCAGACACTTTACTGTATATCCTGTACATCTGCACTCCTGGACACTCTAGACACTTTACTGTATATCCTGTACATCTGCACTCCTGGACACACTCAGACACTTTACTGTATGTTCTGTACATCTGCACTCCTGGACACTCTAGACACTTTACTGTATATCCTGTACATCTGCACTCCTGGACACTCTAGACACTTTACTGTATATCCTGTACATCTGCACTCCTGGACACTCTAGACACTTTACTGTGTATACTGTACATCTGGACTCCTGGACACTCTAGACACTTTACTGTATATCCTGTACATCTGCACTCCTGGACACTCTAGACACTTTACTGTGTATACTGTACATCTGGACTCCTGGACACTCTAGACACTTTACATAAATACCAGTATATGCACATGTGTATTATGCTTATTCAGTATGTCATTATTTGCTGATATCTGCACCCCTTGCACATTTATTATTATTATTGCACTGCCTTTTTTATCTCTGTGAGCTTTACATATTTTTACGGGTCTACAGTTTTATCTGTATTTTTTATAGATAGACTTTGTTGTATATATTTCTTGCCTCGTTGTAAAGTGAGATATATGAAACTATAGCACACTGTGCTATTTATACTTATTAGTTAATATTATATTGCTGAGCTGGTACACACCCACTTAGGTTCATTCTGTACGACGCTTTTAGATTTGTTTTACTGTGCTGTATAATGAAGTTCGTTAAACTCTTGGTGAGCAGCTGGCAGGCAACTAGTTCAGCTCGCGTTAGCTTCAAAACTCTTCCTCCTAAGATCATTAACGGGCTCCTAAACGACTTAGAGTTCTTTTCAGGATTTTATATCATGTACTTATTCTTTACTCGAGTTTCTAAGCCTGTAAATAACACACGGAAGAGTGTTCAGACACTACACTGTGTCAGTTAGCCGCAGGGCCCTAGCGAGCCGGCTTCTTATTTGAATTTCCCCGTTCCACCTTAAATGCTGCCGCGGTTGCATGCTGGCGCCTCGGGTACCTAAACGAAGTTGCTGCATCATTTAAGGTGGTCCAGAAATTTCGATAAGAAGCTGACTATGTTAGCCACAGTGCTAACAGGCTAAAAACGATTTACCTTCATTTCCCTCTCGGGAATGGAGTACGGGTCGTCCCCCATTTTCGGTTTTCCTTAACGCTGGAGAGCAAAATTAAAACCACAAGAATTCCCACAGTTTTTAGATTTTCCTCCGAATTCCAGTTACATTTTGCAAGAACCGAAACTCAGCTAATAAACTCGCGCCATGTGAAAGCAAAGCGACTGAGTGTTTTTCCGTCTACGCACTGCGCGTTTTCAAAATAAAAGTCCCATAACTAAGCTTGTATTTTTGCATATAAAAGCCTCGACACGATCGCAGTCACACATTATCCAATAAAAAAGGGTTCACCCGCTGCTACAGGCCAAAAAACACTACGTACAACAGTTTATCTCATTTTTATGAATTCTCCACTGACGTCGTTTTAATCCCCCTATGCCGTCGTTCACGTTGTCTCATAAATGTTTTATTTATAAACATATATGTTCTATTTTGAATAAAACTAGGAAAGTTTTTAATGTAAAGATCAAGTTTATAGATTCTCATAATTTATCTACGTTCTCATAATTTATACCCCATAAATTTGTTCAACGTTTTCAAAATAAAAGCCTCAACAGTGCACATGTCAGAATGGCTCTGAAATCTCTGAGGCTTATTGTTTTCAGCAGTCGCTCCACAATTTCAAAATAAAAGCCTTAACACTGCACTTGTCAGACACTTTTGTCAGAGACTTACCATTCCCAACAGCAACTGCATATTTAAAAAATAAAAGTCTCCGTATTTACAAACAGTAGGCAGTAAACAGTTTGTGAGGTGCTTCCAATTACTATAGTTGCACCCCAGCACATTATCTTGAGTGAGGCAGGGCAACAGTTGATCCACTGAACAACAAGCTGACAATATATTCTGTTCTGAACAAATACCATGACATTTGTTTTGGTGAGATTTTCCCAGGTGTTCCTTTCATTTCACTCACAGATGACATTTCAGTTTACCCCATCAGAATTCAGGCAGTCTAAATAAATGTTTTATTTTAAAACAAAATAAAACACTTTAAATGTGAGGAGCAATTCAGTTAAATTCATTTCTCTCTACAGCACATTTCCTCTCAAACATATCACACTAAAACTTCAACCATCATTATTTTAGCTAGGAATTTTCAAAATAAAAGCCTTAACTACTGAAAGTGTATTTTCAAAATAAAAGCCTTAACTACTGAAAGCGTCAGAAAACTTTGAGACTGGCTGTTCTCAGCAAAAGTTGCACATTTTCATAGTAAAAGCCTCACTGCACTGTCAGAAACCTTGGGGGCTTGATGTTTTTCCAACAGTAGCAGCAGATTTTCAAAATTAAAGCCTCACTGCACTGGTTAGAAACCCTTGAGGCTTGCTGTTTCTAACAGTAGCAGCAGATTTTCAAAATTAAAGCCTCACTGCATTGGTTAGAAGCCTTCTAGGCTTGCTGTTTCCAACAAGAGCTGTAGATTTTCAAAATAAAAGCCTCACTGCACCATCAGAAACCTTTGAGGCTTGCTGTTTCCAACAGTAGCTGCAGATTTTCAAAATAAAAGCCTCACTGCACTGTCAGAAACCTTTGAGGCTTGCTGTTTCTAACAGTAGCAGCAGATTTTCAAAATTAAAGCCTCACTGCACTGGTCAGAAGCCTTCTAGGCTTGCTGTTTCCAACAACAGTTGTAGATTTTCAAAATAAAAGCCTCACTGGACTTGTCATAAGTCTTTTTTGTTCGGTTCGGTTTGCTGTTCTCTGTGACAGCTGCAGATTTTCCATTTAGAATCCACAGTACTATGTTTGTCAGATTTCCCCCGAGTACATTATCTTCAGATATCTTGCTAACTAATCGGAAATATACAGTATATTCTGTTTTCAAAAAGGAGAACGACAGCGGCTTTGGTGAAATAAGGAATTTTTATTAGAAAGCAGACTTTTTCAGTATTGCATTGGAAAAAGAATCAGTCACTTGAACTACACAATGTCAACCCAAACCAATTTTTTGGTGGTGGAGAAATCGAGAAAAAAAAAAAAAAAAGGAAAATGGAAATGATTTAATCATTCATTTATTTCATAACATGTAGTTTGTGGCATTTGCATTAGACTAAAGTGTCATTGAAGGCGTAAACAACTGCTGTTAAAAGGACTTTCGTTTTTTTTCTTCTCGCTTTAGAACACTGAAGCACATTTATGTCATTCGCATTGTATTGCCATACTAAACAAAGCTTGGCTGCTTGAAGCATTCCGGTTCCCACGGTAAGCAGTAGGCCCAAACGGTGTAATTGGCTTGTAAGCTATGGCTGGCTGTTTTACAGCCCGAGACCAATAATTACAACAGTTAGTTGTTTTGATGGCAAGCTGGTCATACAGCAAAGTAGAAGGCCGACTACTAACCGCCTGCTGGACGCTGAATTCTCAATACAGCCAAACCACTCAGTGAAAGAGAGACGCTAATAGGACCTGCAGTAGCTCAGGCACGCGGAGGCCAAGCAAAGCTGGAAACACAGCAGGAGCTCAGCTAATAAGTGCTAATACTTCTCCCAGAAAAAATTAGTGCACGTTCTTTCTCTGATTGTCTGCGCTCTGAGCACATGGCTTTGAAGGCTGCTCACTTAAAACCTCACCAGTATGTTCGGCAAACCTTCCCCCGTAGTCTATAAAGTGCTGGCATTATTTTCCAAAGACAAAAGACACACAGCTGGGCACAAATACAGACATCCAAACATTCAGGCCTCCGGATCTCATATTGGCTGAGGCTGAGGGCTCTGTGTTCCCCTCAGTCAGGGCTGAAAGGGCAGGATGTGACTGGCCACCAGTTTACATTATAAAACCTGTAGATGCACCTTTTAAACAGTGGTTCTTCAAGGGTTCAGGAGAACCATGAGTTCTATATAGAACCTTTTCATGCTTGTTCTTGAGATTGAGGGGGATGTGTGGTATATTACAAATATAATTTAAAAACAAATAAATTCCATATAAAGTTCTTATAAAGCACCAAAACGGTTCTCCGATTGCTATAGAACAACTTAAATAACTATTTGCATTGCTGCAAGGGTTCCTACATAGAACCTTTTTGAGAATGCTACATATAGCGTCACAAAGGGTTCTTCTATAGACCCAAATAACCATGTGCATTGTTGTATATGGTCCAATAAAGAACTTCTATTTTTTTAAAAAGGTTCTATGTTGCACAAAAAATGTTATTCTATCCGTATGGAACAGTGATGATGGTTCTTCAGTGACTATTTAGCAAAAAAAAGAACCGTTAATACTCAAAGAGCAATTTGCATTGCAGTTCTATCTAGAACCTTTAAAAAATGGTTCTGCATAACACCAAAACAACCTCGTCCATTGTCATAGCCTGAAAGAGGTATTTGCATTGTTGTATATAGGGCCATATATAGAACCAGGAACATTCATAGAACCTTTTTCATTTTTTGGGTTGTGTTGTTGTCATTTTGAACATGGTTCTATGGGGCACCAAAATAGGTTCCTCTATCATAATAAGCTTGACATCGTAACAAAAGCAGAACCCTATATGGAGCTATATGGAACCACACAACTTCGATGTTATGAACCATACTGCCAATATGCATGAGCACGCAAATGCTTTTACATAGAACTCGGGTTCCAAACAGAACCACTGTCTTTACTAAAGAACCCGGATGTACCGTCTTTTAGAAGGGTGTGAATTTTACATGGTAGCAATAGGAAAACACTGTTGGTGCTCTATAGAGAATGCTACATATAGCTTCACAAAGGGTTCTTCTATAGACCCAAATAACCATGTGCACTGTTGTATATGGTCCAATAAAGAACTTCTATTTTTTTTAAAAGGTTCTATGTTGCACAAAAAATGTTATTCTATCCGTATGGAACAGTGATGATGGTTCTTCAGTGACTATTTAGCAAAAAAAGAGAACCATTAATACTCAAAGAGCAATTTGCATTGCAGTTCTATCTAGAACCTTTAAAAAATGGTTCTGCATAACACCAAAATATATATAGGGCTCTATATAAAAGAAATCTTAAAGATTCTATATAGAACCAGGAACATTCAAAGAACCTTTTGCATTGTTTGGGTTGTGTTGTTGTCATTTTGAACATGGTTCTATGGGGCACCAAAATAGGTTCCTTTATCATAATAAGCTTGACATCGTAACAAAAGCAGAACCCTATTTGGAGCTATACAGAACCACACAACTTCGATGTTATGAACCATACTGCCAATATGCATGAGCACGCAAATGCTTTTACATAGAACTCGGTTCCAAACAGAACCACTGCCTTTACTAAAGAACCCTGATGTACCGTCTTTTAGAAGGGTGTGAATTTTACATGGTAGCAATAGGAAAACACTGTTGGTGCTCTATAGAGTCAAAGTATATCGACTAATTTTTTTTTTTCTGATACCAATATATTTCCGATATTATCGGGCATCCTTCCAATATATTTTACATAAAGGTTTTACATTTAAAACGTTTTTTGACCAAAGAAATGTGTGAAATCTTCAATTATTAATTAAAAGTCCTAACCCAGTGACAACCCAAACCGACCCTCAGCCAGAAACCAATAATGGAACCAGAGTACGGCCCGAGCGGCATCGTCTAGAGCCGCCAAACAAACCGATCAGTCAGTCGGGGTGATTCGCATTCTTAGCTCGGCTCCGTTCCGACGGGGTTTCATTTGGTCAGGTGCCTTTAGAGAACAGACAGTGGAACACAAAGACAGAAAGAGCCCGGAGCGGATCATAACCAGGCTCTGAAACTCGACCCTTTGTCCGCATACCTCACGAGTGCACACTTTCGAGGAAGATACAACCAACGGCTGTGCAAAAGCAATCACATAAGCGATTAGTGCCAAATATTTAGAGACCTTAGAGGTCTTATTGAAGGAGTAGCATCTACACCGTACAACACAAACACAAAAATTAGCCTGTCGCGCACTTCGGACAGCATGATGCTACCACAAAACAGAGCTTTCCACTCAGCAATCGACATTCTCTGAGGTTCTCCTCAGCATCTAGTGCAACATTTCATCATTTCATGGTACTGTGCAAAACCTTGTGTCTGGGCTCCATGCAAAACCGCCGTTAAGGACAAGTAGGACAAGGTCAAAGGAGGCTCCCAGAAACAGGAGTCCTAGCAACTACCTGGAAGACCTGGCAGACCACTGAAAGTGTCCCTTATCGGATAAACTCTCCTGCTTCAGATCTGAGAACGTCCACAGGTGTGTCCGTCCACCGTAAGGAGACGACTCAACGCTGTGGGTCTGAATAGATGGGGAGATACAACCATCAAACAAAGGAGCTGCTGGTGTTCTCAGAACCGCCACCCCGAAGCCCAGAACCTCAACGTTACTGAACGTGTTTGGGATGACCTGGATGGTGACTGAACAGACGTGTGCTTAAAGGCGGTTTCGACCTGAAGCTAAACAAACATAAGGTTGTCTTTGACTTCCACACAGTACCGTACATCAACTTTCAGCCTGATAGTGCTAAAAATAAGGAAAAAGAAAATGATACATGAAGAAGATACATCACAGAGCAGTTCTGGAAAAGCAGGATACTGCAGGTACATGGATGCTATGCAAATTAAACGAAAACAATGCAGGAGGGAGGGAAATAAAACATATCCATGGACTGACTGACTGACAAATCAGACTACAGGATGGGGAACTCCACAGAAGGTCAGCTAAAATAAATGATTACGGTGTGGGGGTTGGTGTAAAATCGGAATTGTTTCACAGTGGTGGTGATGGGAAGCAGACGTACACCTTTAAAAGTTCATCCACTGAATAATCTGATAACAGGGAAACTCCCAGTCTTCATGAATCAGACAGTAATCAGATTTCTGCTGAGCAAATAAACTTACAGGATAGGACGCCACGCAAAGCTGTTTTCTGAAAAACCTAGTTTCACCTTTTCCTGAAATTATGACCCCACATAATCTGGAAGATGGAGAATATTTCTATCCTTCATTTCATCTAGCAGGAAGTTTCAGCGACTTCCAAAAACGTTCTAGTTTTCACGATTGCCGTGGTAACGCAGCTTGTATCGCAGATGTTTTCACATTTACGTCATTTAGCTGACGCTCTTACCCTGTGTAGGGTTAGGAGTCTAGCCCAAGGACTCATGGTGTAGCACAGCGTAGTCACCCAGACCGGGATTCAAACCCCAGTCTACCACATGTGGTGGTGACTCCCTGGTGGGTAGTGGTGTTATCCGCTGAGCTACACCAACCACATACATGCAGACTGTGAACAATGAAAGAAATCAGAGTAAGGGTTCACATGCACTGAGAAACCTGATTACTGAGCTCGCACTTCACAGCCTTAAATCTGATCTAAGAAATCCAGGTTATGCTGTTTACATGACTAATCAGGGGAATGCAGAAATCTGATTATGATCTGATAAGTGACCCGTTAAGTGTATGAGTATACACACTCATTGCTGAATGACAGTTCTGACCTAAAGCCTTCTTTAAAATCCGTTTATACATGCATGTCGTTCAAAGACAAATCAGTCCCCACAGAGAACTCAAGAGGACACGTGTACGTTCACCGGTGGATTGGATAGTAGGCCTGTATTTGTGTTGTAGACATGGAGACACCAGGTTCCCATCACCACCACCACTGTAAGGAACCGTTTCACACCCAACCCACTCTGTTTACATCCCAAACACTGAATAATGCATATGAATATTATGTAATGACTCTTCCTAGGTGTCCTGGTCGACTGTTTTCAGACTCTGAAGCAAAAAAAAATGAAATCAGACATGGAGTAAATAGGCCCATTAAAACTCTTCAGATCGGATCATCACTATACATAAACCAGACATTCGTTAGAACCTCCATGCGGTCTCAGGTCCGTTTTTGTCAGAATCCTCAGGTCTGTTCAAACGTACAGTAGCTACTCTTCTTTTAAAAGTACCAAATATATATATTTATATATAAGTGTATATTATATAAGTATATATGTATATATAAGTATATTATTTGGACACATTCTCTCAGATTTGATCGGATTAATTCAACATTCAGACACGTACACTACAGGCCAAAAGCTTTTACACAGGGCAAACCCAGTGACAACTTAAACACCAGGCGGTTTTAGGCTTAGTCTGGCTATGTAACATGGCTGCCGGTTAACTACTTGCCCAATCGTAGGCATGTGGTGGGCCACAAGAAGTCCAAATGCTGAGCTTCATACGGTGTTGCCTGCACAGGGTTTGTATTTACAGGCCGATTCTGGGATGGATGCTGTGAACCCACAATGCCGTAGGGCACTGTAGTTCTACTCACTTGGGTCAGATCTGGACCAAAGACACGGTCATGCTCTGGGTCAGAACCAACCCAAGGATGGGGCCAACGAGTGGGAATCTTTTTCTATGTGGGAATAAACAAACTTTTAGATACTGCAGATAAATCTACAGTAATGTGATTAAAGTAAAACTGCCAGGGCCGTATTACAGAATAGTCCTGTCTTTTTGTTGTGGGTTAAGATCTGCCAGGACAAGGTCAGATTTTTCACTAATTCATATAATAAAAGAATGAAATTTTATTTCAGGAATTTATAATTTTACAATATTTCGCATCTTAAACTATTTAACAACTGAATGGTCTGTTAATAACAGCTGAAATGTAAAATAATGTTAAAGGCTCAAGTTGTTTTTTTCAGATAGCTCCTGCTACTGATGTAGAAAAGGTCAAACTCGAGTCTGATAAACTCCAAGTTATGAACATTGAGAGCTCCCCCTGCTGTTTATCAGGGTGTCAGCGCTCCCCAGTTTCAGTTTCCATTTCCCAAACGCTTTAGCCGAGCATGCTAACATTATATCTCCTAATGAACAAGTTTTACAATGTAGATATAGATGAGGTCATCATGCTGGTTACAGTTAGAGTGGACTCCGATGCTAATCGCTGCATACAACATCGGAAAGAAAAGGTTAAACCCAGGGCAAGACGCTGCTGAGATTATGTTAAAGTATTGAGGAAGTTAATTTAGGATGATTGTGTAATACTGGTTTCTTATCTTAGTTAACGGAGAAGGTTACGGGGTTGTTCTGTTATTAATTCAGTTCTAAAGTTATCGTAGTGAATAAACAGGTCAGGTTTCAGAGTCAGGATGTTTCTGTAATATGGACCCGGCACAACAGCACTACCCTAATCACGTCACATTTTAATTTTACTTCCTAGTTCGTGAGGAGTCGTACCGCCTGGTCAGACGACGGGTAGCGGATTGGTAGGGTAGAGGATGGGTTGAGGATGAGTGGAGGATGGGTGGAGGATGCGTAGAGGATGGGTGGAGCATGTGTAGAGGATGTGTAGAGGATGCGTGGAAGATGGGTAGCAGCTGTGTAGAGGATGGGTGGAGGATGCGTGGAGGATGTGTAGAGGATGAGTGGAGGATGCGTAGAGGATGCGTGGAAGATGGGTAGCGGATGTGTGAAGGATGGGTGGAGGATGCGTGGAGGATGGGTAGAGGATGGGTGGAGGATGTGTAGAGGATGGGTTGAGGATAAGTAGAGGATGAGTGGAGGATGGGTAGAGGATGCGTAGAGGATGGGTGGAGGATGTGTAGAGGATGAGTGGAGGACGGGTAGCGGATGTGTAGAGGGTGGGTGGAGGATGTGTAGAGGATGAGTGGAGGACGGGTAGCGGATGGGTGGAGGATGCATGGAGGATGGGTAGCAGATGGGTAGAGGATGTGTAAGGACGGGTGGAGGATGGGTGGAGGATGCGTAGAGGATGTGTAGAGGACGTGTAGAGGATGGGTAGCAGACGGGTAGAGGATGTGTAAGGACGGGTGGAGGATGGGTGGAGGATGCGTAGAGGATGTGTAGAGGATGGGTAGAGGACGGGTAGAGGATGGGTAGCAGACGGGTAGAGGATGTGTAAGGACGGGTGGAGGATGGGTGGAGGATGCGTCGAGGATGTGTAGAGGACGGGTAGCAGACGGGTAGAGGATGTGTAAGGACGGGTGGAGGATGGGTGGAGGATGGGTTCACTTATGCTAAAAAATTTAAGACAACATGTCATTTAACCAAGGGCGCCCAAACTTCTGCACATAACACAGTCCAGATCATTACACTGGAAAATTGCTACACAGCAAAACTCTGACTCTGATTTGGGAAGCATAACCGTGGCTAATGCCTAAACAGGTCAGCAGACTTTTCAAAATGGAATTCCACCAGTTTTCCATAATAAAAAGGTAGGAATGGGGCGGGATAGTGGTGGAACGCTGGTCTTCCAGACGTTCGGCCTGTGGTGTTCTTCATGTTATACTGGAGTTGGGAAGGTGCTGTTAGCCGGACAATAAAGCCGATCCGATCAGTAGTCTCGTTAAGGCACTAATACTCATCCTCACACTTCCGTTACACTTTCACTAAACAGCGAACGATTAGGAAGACTTTACGACGCCACCGCGGAAAGAGAGGATAAAATGTTGGACTGGAGAGTAGCACAAAGAGAAGGAGGCGTCTGAATCGCAGTCAGACATGAAAACACTGGGAGTTAACCATCGCCTCGTTAGACAGCAGCTTTCATTAGCACAGGAAGCTGCATCCGGAGGCTGAAAACGGAAAACTGGAACGTTAGCATCCATAGCAATGGAAAACACTGCTCACGAGCAGATCTAGGCTTCTGGGCCTAAGCCATAGACTTTCCATCGTATTAATGTTCCACCAATATAATCAGACCTAATAAAATAATAATTAAATCTTTATTATTATCGGCCTAATTAATAAATCCTAATTAGCTTCGAGCACCTTGGCTATCCTGACGGGAGTTACTGTGGACTCGTATCATTAGTTGCTTTTACTATTACTGTTTTGTTTGGACGAATCAAGGTATTCGCTATGCAGCCCTACCGTTTAGGATAGCATGCTACATTAGCATTCTAGCAGCTTTAGCACTTAAGAGTAGGCTGCTAAGGCTGCTAGCATGCTAACACATGGTAGCAGCTAACATGCCAATACAAAGCAAAAGGCCACCAACAGTCAATAACACATGGCACCATCAAGCCTGGCCATTCATGAACTTGTTCGTTCGATCAGCTAACACGCTAACGCGCTAATGCTAATCACCACATTCTCGCTTTGTAAACACGCTCTTCTCGTACTAGTGCAATTCAAACCCTCTACCGCTGCGATCCTAAAGCCTCTCACGCGAACCGAGAATATCAGCTACGGGTTGATGTTTTCAAATCAGTCGCTCAGGAGATCCTAGATCTACATTCGGTAGCCTAAACTCTACCACAAAATTAAATTCGTCTATACATAAGATCGTGCCAACCGTGAAACCTGATTGGCTGAAGAGCATTCTACCCTGTATCGCTCCACATGCTAACAGCGACGGCCGCTTCCCTCTAAAGTTGCCCGCACTACTCTTTTCGGCGGAGGAAATCCGAAGCGACGTCCAGCGTTCTCTGCTCTAGTTTTTTCTTCTTTAGTTCACAAAATTGGTGAATAAAGCACTCAAGGTGGTGCGCTATGATGGAAAACATCACACTACGATGAGGCCTTCCCGTCATCAGGCCTTAAGCTGATTAGCCTGTGATGCGAAAATGTGTTCTGAAGTTTACACGTACATGATAAACGTGAGTGAGTGCTTCGTCCAGCTGTGAGCTTTGTTGATGTATAGACTGTATTGTTGCATGTATAGTATTTATTTTAGCTGTTAGCCATGCTAACTAGCAAGCCAGGGCCGCAATGAAGCCGTATCAGCAGACACGGACAACAGCCGGCGCGGTATGCTGCCCTAGTCCCTAGCGGGTTGAAAATATAGAGCATTTAAAGTATTTTATTGCGTATGAATATCATATTTTGCACCACAGCACTACCGGAACTGCACCGCCTGTGTGTTATTCACCATAGGGCACCACCTCCTGCTGTTAGATCTTCTGCTAAGCTAGAACTTATCAGAGGTATTTGTAACGGCTAATCATTAAACAAGAAATAAACAAATATGATTTTAACAAACCTGAAGATTCTGACATCCAGAAAAAACAGTATATGAGGTGGGATTCTGGTGCAGTGCCCTCCCCGCTCCGTACTCCAGACAGTGTCTAGTTTCTGAGGCTAGTTTTTGTTCTGCTATGTCCTGTACACAGGTAGGAATTACATAACCTCTTAATGTCGCCACAAAGCCAGTGTCCACGACAGCCTGGTAGCAGCGTGTAGAGATAAGAGCATCATACTGTACGCTGCTGCGAGTAACATGCGCCGAGGAAAGAGGGAGCGCATACTGCATTTGCTCTGGGTGACGTCGCACGAACGACGACAACAACGGAAAACGGCGGCAAATCAGCCGAAAAATAATAACAAAAAAAACAAAAACTAAATAAAACAACTAAATCAAAAAGGAAAGGAAGCGAATGGTGTCAAAGCTCGTAGTGTTGCTGTGCAATTTATCATCCGTACAGCTTCTGTAGAGCAGCCCTTGCTAACGGGACGCCGGGTGGGTCCAAATCCGTCCAAATTCAAATCCAAAATCCAGCGAAAGGAGGGAGAAAAGGGGGAGAGATCGAGTTTTGTTTTGTTAAAAAAAAAAATAAAAAATTAAATAAAAAAAATGTAAATGAAATAGAATAAAATTAAATCGGGCATCTCTCCATCACCCTCCCTCACCTCTTCAAGTGCAAATGCAATAAAGCCAGCAAAAAAAAAAAAGATACTAGTTTAGTTTCATTAAATAATTTACAGTAGAGAACCATAACCAAAAAAAAACAAAAAAAAAAAAAAAAACATGGATCCTAAACTCTTTCTTCTCTCGCTCGCACTGAAACATAGTTCCCCTGCTTGTCGCTCTTGGCAGGTTTATTTTTATTTTTATTTTTTTTATTTCTTCAACCGCAGCCAAACTCAGCAGAAAACCAGGCCATGTAGGTTTCAGGAAAAAGACAAACAATGAAAAAGTGTCTCTCCTTGGACGATAAACAATAGATCTTCAGGGAAATGGTAGAGCTCGGTGTTTATTTGGGGATGTGGATTACATTGTGGCTGTGTGGACCGTAATTTTGCATGCTAGCTCTTTCTGCTCTGCGTTTAAATGTTCCGGGCACGTACGCGGTCCACGGTTTTGTACGGGGATCGTTATCGAATGCTTGCTTATGTATGTATGGGTGGGCTTAAACGGCGAGACGGTGGTACGGTGGGAGCTTGCTATCTAAACAAACACAGGCACTGCATTCGGTACCGAGGTACCGTACACTACCGCGAGTCACACTGGCCCTGACCGTGACAGCGTCAGCGTCAGCACCAGCCTGGAAGTGGACGTATAATGTGAAACGGAGGACGAGGAATGTCTCAATCGCTGCTTTCCACACCAGTGGTAGAACAGCTTCACTGTGACGAGATCCATCGTCTCCAAAGTTCATGTCGCAAGCCCGTTGTCTCCAAACGACGTCACGCAAGGTGCAGTTTCCTTCCTCTCAGTGACGGTTATGCAGCACATCAGGCTAAAACAAGCAAACCGTGCTAGTTCCATGCGCCGCCTCGGCTGCTGTAGCTGTTCTTAACGGAACAAACAGACGAGTAAATGTATTGTTCTCTCTTTCTCTCTGTCTCTCTCTCTCTCTCACTCTCGCGCAGTAATCCCGAGTGCGGCACACTCAGGACATTCAGCATGTTGTAATATCTTGCATAACGTCTCCAAAAGAAGGTCACTCGTTTCAGTGGATTCAACACCAGGTCACCCAAAAGGAGACCAGAATTATACAAACAGGCCTTTTGTTCTACTGTACCTCGCAAAAACAAGCAAGCCTGGCCACACAATAAAGCGTTTGTAAATTATCGTCACGATTTCGGCCTTAGCGATACCGACACCGCAGATGGCTCCAATATGCAAAACAGATTTCAAGCAATCGGCCTATGAAATCCAGAAAGAGCCAAATATTTGGATGAGGCAACGCGGGCCAGTGTTTAGCCATCATACATGCATATGTATACGGTTCCTTTCTTTCTTCAATAAAACGGTTTACAGGCGTGTGCACAACTGTGAATCCCTTTGTTTTCTCCATGGACTTGAGCAATGCCTGTGTTTGTTTATCTTTTAAGCCCCTCCCTCGTTACCCAACGCGTACTGCTGTCTGAGTTAGCCCCCAGCCCTGGTCCTGGGGCACCCCTGCTATTTCATGCTTTGGTAGATTTCCGTGCCCTTGCACACCTGATTGAATTAACAAGCCCTTGCAGAGTTGGAGTGGGTGCGTCAAGCCCTACCGGAGCTGGATTAGGTCTGAGGCCTGGTAAACCGCCGGCGACAGGCCGGACGCTGGAACGCTTTCCATAATCTCTCGATTCAAGAACCCAATGCATATTTTCTTATAACCGCTGTAGCCGCGCAATAAGCCCGAGCTCGTCCACTCTGCTACGGTTCAACAATTAGACTGGTCTCCAGCATGCACAGCTACACATCCTGCGGATTCATACCGGATTAAAACCCCAAGCTTTGCTGGACACCTGAACTGTGGCACTCTCCCAGGTGAGACTAACCCAGACTTCAAAATAGGGCCTAGACGACACTACAATACAGGAGAAGGCGTCCCCCAGGGGTCAGCACTGGGGCCTGTTATGTTAGTGTGATGGCGTTATGTACTGCGAGTGTGGCTTGTTTAGTTAAGAGGCGCAGCGGGTGGGGGGCGCTATAGAGACGAGTGCAGGTGTGTTGCTTGGACTTCACTGCCCGTTTATCCTCAGACTCTCAACAAATTCCTCCTCCTGCTGTTCCTCCAGGGTCCGTGGGCCACGGACTGCCCCCTCGCTCCCCAGGATTAACGGAGCGGCCTCCAACGTCCCTTCCACGCCTTCGCCTGACGCTCCGTCCTCCTCTTCCTCCTCCTCAGGCCCCTCCTGGCCTCGGACCCCTGAAAGGTCGGTCTCCGGGCCTTCCTGGTGCTCCGGACTGTCCCCATCCAGCTGCAGCGTTCTCTCTGGATCCTTGCGCTCTCCGAAGAGTCGCTGGTCCAAAACCAGACCTGATGGAGTCAAAGGCTTGAATTCGGGGTCAAAGGTCAACGGAACGCCTGCCACGGTGGCCCCTAGGCCCAAACCGGCAGCCCCCCGGTACACCTCCATCCCATCAGGCAACATGGACTTGATCTTGGGCAGCCAGCGCTTCCGCACACGCCTCGCGTTAGTGCACATGTCGGCAGCAATCACGTTCATTTCGCTCTCCTTGAAGTTGGGGGCGAAGTTTTGACAGTAAACTGGAGGGGAAAAGTAGGAGGTAGAATATCACTGTCACATGTTCCACAGAGTTCAGCAAATTCAAATCCAAACAGTCATTACATCAAAGGACTAGATTCAGAGAGGTAGTGATCGAAAATGTAAACGTGAACGACGTAGTCAATCAACCAAAACGTGTTCAGTGACGTCTTAGGGCTTCTACTGGAGCTACAGCACTAATGCTGCTAACAAGTAATCCAATTAGCAATTAGCATTGTATAGCTGTCATCAACAAACATCGACAAAAGCCAGGTAAAGGTCTAGCAATGGATCTGTGGTCTTAGTCATAGAGTCAGAGAACCACAGAAGCAAGGCTATTACTGAATGGTTTGAGGCCACTGCGTGATGATGCACTTAGCATCGTGCTGAGCTGCTGTTGTACAAGCTTTCACGGCTTGTTAGCAACATTAGCTAACATTAAAGAAGCTAACTTCACACTCTAAACACGTCTTGACGGACCGAGTCCATGTGAGGTAAGCTGTGTAGATAAAGTTTCTTAAGCCAAGCTATAGCTCACAAAGTGTACATACGTTTAACAGCGTTTAGCACTCGGCTATCTAGAGGCTTCCGACTGGGGTCACTGGTTGAGGAGCGGATGCCAGTTCCACAGCTGTTAGCCAGAGTGTTCCTGCAGGTGAACCAACCAGCCACCAGAGGGCACAGAGGAGAGAAAGTCATGAGAAACTCAAATACACTACCAACACATTCAACCATGCTGATGGACATCTGACCTCTAACCTCTTCAAGGGGTGAAAAGAGTGACAGCACACTATAATACTACACTATACTACACCACATTAGGCTATACTACAATGTATACTACCCTGTACTATACTATACTCTACTACACAACACTGCATTACACTATACTATACCATGCAATGCCATGCTACTATTCAGTACTATACTATACTATGCTGTAATATACGATGCTATAATATACTAAACTATACTATGCTAAACTATACAATGCTATAATATACTATACTATATTATACCATGCAATGTTATGCTACTATTCAGTACAATACTATACTATGATATAATATACTATGCCATACTATGCTATACTACACCATGCAATGCTATGGTACTATTCAATACTATAATATGCTATACTTTACTATACTATGCTATCCTATACTATGCTATCCTATACTATGCTATACTATTCTATAATATACTATGCCATACTATACCATTCTATAGCATGCAATGGTAAGCTACTATTCAGTACTATACTATAATATACTATGCTATACTATAATGTATTATACCATGCAATGCTATGCTACTATTCAATACTTCACTATACTATGCTAAGCTATCCTATACTATGATATAATATACTGTGCCATACTATACTATACTATGCAATGGTATGCAACTATGCAGTACTATACTATACTATGCTATACTATACTATACCATGCAATGTTATGCTACTATTCAATACTATGCTATCATATACTATACTATACCTATACATATACTATGTGTGTGTTGGTGTATGTATGTGTGTTTGTGTGTGTATGTTTGTGTGTATTTGTGTGTGTGTGTGTGTGTGTTGGTGTGTGTGTATATGTATGTGTGTGTGTGTGTGTGTGTGCGCGTGTGTGTATGTGTGTGTGTGTGTATGTGTGTGTGTGTGTGTGTATGTGTGTGTGTGTATAGTGTGTATGTGTGTGTGTGTGTGTATAGTGTTTATGTTTTAGTATGTGTGTGTGTGTGTATAGTGTTTGTGTGTGAATGTGTGTGTGTATGTGTGTGTGTGTGTGTGTGTATGTGTATGTTTGTGTATGTGTGTGTGTGTATGTATGTGTGTGTGTTGGTGTGTGTGTGCGTGTGTGTATGTATGTGTGTGTGTGTGTATGTGTGTGTGTGTGTGTGTGTGTATAGTGTTTGTGTGTGTATGTGTGTGTTTGTGTGTGTATAGTGTGTGTGTGTGTATGTGTGTGTGTGTGTGTGTGTGTGTGTATGTGTGTATGTGTGTGAGTGTGTGTGTGTGTGAGTGTGTGTGTAATTGAGTGGTTCTAGTCACAAACCTGTCAAAGAACGTCGCGAGCAGTCTCCTCAGTAGCACCTTGTGTTTAATGCCAGCGCACAAGTGGCAGTTCATCAGCTGTCCTCTGGTCATGAACACTCCTGTACCTGCGGCACACACAACACTGTGTCCTTCAACACTGCTCTGTTGTCCCTCTGCAGCCTGTCTGGAACTGTAATAAGCTCTGGTGGTGCAAAATAGCCAAAACATGTAAACGGCTTACGCGTCTCTGGAATGACACCGGTTTTGGTCCATTACATCAGCCCGTACGCTTTTGGATCTTTAGCTCTTTGGCCAAATAAATAGCTGCCTTGGCAGAGTCAGGACTTCAGCAATATTTACTTTTGGTCAAAGTGACGCCCATGAAGTCAACATAAAATAAACGGAATAATAAAGGTTCAGGACAGCGGTGCCAAATCTCCCGTATACAGTCACCCACTGGGGCAGGACTGCTGCATCCCCAGAGCGTAGCTGAATGTTTCTGACTGATGGGCCCACTAACCCACGCGCCCTCTTCCTCGAACTTAGGATTGTAGAAGTTTATAACTAGGCGGAAATTGTGACAGTCGCTGGACACTGAGGCGATTAGTAGATCAGTAAGTGGAGTTTTTTTTTACAGCCACATTTATATGGAAAATATATGGACCAGATCCAACACAGATATATTTAAGGGCTTTTTTATCTTCTAGTAATTTTACAGGCTTACACTGTTTACTCCTTTCTATCTGCTTTTATATTTCTGAGGTTGTGACACAATCGCCTTGATGAACTGAATCGCCTTGATTTCTGTATCATACAATTTTTTTGACTTTTACTGTTTGTTTTTTTTTAACTTTATTTTATTTTTAATAACGTAAATCTGCAAAAATAAATAAAATACAATTGCCACCTTTGGCATGTATATTTCCTGGTTTTCTTACTGACGTATTTACTTACATATTTACTGACTTATATACTTACTGGCTTACTTAGTGACTTACTCACTAACTAACTTAACGACTTTCTGGTTTACTAACCTACTTACTGACGTACTTACTGACGTTCTTATTGATGTTCTTATTGACTAAATGACTCACTTACTGACTTCATGACTTACTGACAATGACTTGCCAACTTGCTCGATGACTTACTGACTTAATTACTGACTTACTTAGTGACTTAGTGACTGACTTTATGACTTACCAACTTACTTTATGACTTACTCACTCACTTACTTAGTGACTGACTTTATGACTTACAGATGACGACTTACCAACTTACTTAATGACTTACCAACTTACTAGATGACTTACTGACTTACTTATTGATGTTCTTATTGATTTACTGAGCTAGTTAATTACTGACTTTTATTACTTCTTAATGACTTACTGACTTACTGGCCTACTTACTGACTGACTTTTCAACTTACTTGATGACTTACTGACTTAATTACTGACTTAGTGACTTACTTTATGACTTACTGATGATGACTTGCCAACTTACTTAATGACTTACTCACTTACTTACTGACTTAGTGACTTACTTTATGACTTACCAACTTACTTAATGACTTACTCACTTACTTAGTGACTGACTTTATGACTTACAGATGATGACTTACCAACTTACTTAATGACTTACTCACTTACTAGATGACTTATTGACTTACTTACTGATCTTCTTATTGATTTACTGAGCTAGATAATTACTGACTTTTGTTCTTAATGGCTTACTGACTTAATTACTGACTGACTTGTCAACTTACTCGAGGACTTACTGACTTAATTACTGACTTAGTGACTTTCTTTATGACTTACCAACTTACTTAATGACTTACTTACTTAGTGACTGGCTTCATGACTTACTGATGATGACTTACCAACTTACTAGATGAATTACTGACTTACTTATTGATGTTCTTATTGATTTACTGAGCTAGTTAATTACTGACTGACTTATCAACTTACTCGATGACTTACTGACTTAATTACTGACTTAGTGACTGACTTGATGACTTACTGACTTCATCACGTAATGACAGAGTGACTTACATGCTTCTGTCCTTGTTTGTGTAATAAGTAAAGAAGGTAAGTCAGTAAGCAGGTACATAAGTCAGTATGTAAGTATGTCAGTCATTATATACAGGAAGTCCCTGTGTATCAAAGCCCTTATGACATTCGCCATTATATGTACCAAACCTGCCCTAATCGTGTTTTATATTGAAGTTTTACATCCTATTTTTTCTCTTTTATATCTGGTTTTATATTTCTAAGGTTGTGACACGATCGCATCGATGAACTGAATCGCCTTGAGTTCTGTATGATACCCCGAACAAACTGATCTGTGTTACGTCAAAGCAGTAAAGGAATTCACCTGCCACCAGCTCCAGCTTCTCTCCGGGGTCTCCTTCCGTGTAGAGTTTGGGGTGGCAGCGGTAGCCGATCTGGCTGATTAGGCTGGCCGGCAGAGCCACAAGGTCTCGCCTCAGCAGGACGCAGGGGCGACTCTCCAGCGGCAGCGGAACAGCCGCCATCTCAGGCTTATCTGTAGCTGCAGAGGAAACACAAATGAATGAATGAATGAGTGAATGAATGAGCTCTGAAAAAAGGCAGAGGAAACGGATAGTAACAATAATTGTTTTAATTGTTTTACAATTAATTATTAGTATTCAAATTAACATCATGCCGCTGTTTTTAAATGGTGTATTATATATATATATATATTTTTTTTTTTTCTACATATATGTTTTTCTACATTTGCACACAATTACCGGCCCCTACTTTAGGTACATGTCCTTATCTGCTACTCTAGTGCAGCTCTACTTACTACACAGGACACTCTGTAGGTGTACAGGTCCAGACTGTAGTCCACCTGTTTCTCTGTATACTGTATTACCCTGTTCTTCAATGGTCAGGACCCCCACAGGACCACCACAGAGCAGGTATGATGTGGGTGGTGGATCATTCTCAGCAATGCAGTGACACTGACGTGGTGGTGGTGTGAGTGATCAGACACCGCAGTGCTGCTGGAGTTTTAAACACTCCACCAAACAAAACTACCCAGCCAGCAGCGTCCTGTGGGGCAGCGTCCTGTGGGGCAGGGTCCTGTGGGGTAGCGTCCTGTGGGGCAGCGTCCTGTGGGGCAGGGTACTGTGGGGCAGCGTCCTGTGGGGCAGGGTACTGTGGGGCAGCGTCCTGTGGGGTAGTGTCCTGTGGGGCAGGGTACTGTGGGGCAGCGTCCTGTGGGGCAGGGTACTGTGGGGCAGCGTCCTGTGGGGCAGGGTCCTGTGGAGCGGCATCCTTTGGGGTAGCGTCCTGTGGGGCACTGTCCTGTGGGGTAGTGTCCTGTGGGGCAGCGTCCTGTGGGGCAGCGTCCTGTGGGGCAGTGTCCTGTGGGACAGTGTCCTGTGCCCACTGATGAAGGACTAGAGGATGACCAACACTGCACTGTGCAGCAGCAGATGAGCTATCGTCTCTGACTGTCCATCTACAAGGTGGAGCAGCAAGGTAGGAGTGTCTAATAGAGTGGACAGTGAGTGGACACAGTGTCTCAACACTCCAGCAACACTGCTGTGTCTGATCCACTCACACCAGCACCACCCACACTAACACACCACCACCACGTCAGTGTCACTGCAGTGCTGAGAATGATCCACCGTGTGCTAAAGTTTTGGCACCCCGAACACATTTTTTGTCTGTGATTTTTTTTGTTTACTTGCAAAACAGCATATAAAAAAATGCCATCACTTTTTCTACATGTTATTATTTACACTTCTAATATTTTAAATTCAGCAATAAACCTAACCTTGAAATTCATCAGTTCCCTACTTCTACACTAACGTTCCATACGACGTAATCATAATCGAACCGTGAATCATCTGAGATGTCATGAAGCACTAAATCATTTCCTAGAAAGTCATTACGAGGTCAGAGATTCTCGTTGTCCCCGGCGACCTCCTTCGAGTTTGGCGAAAGCTGGCCTTGATGGATCATGTGTTTATTTTTTTTAACAGCGGATTTTAGTTTCATCGCTCCGGAGTCTTCTTTCCGAGCTCTAGCAGACGGATTCCTAACCCAAGTGTGGCAAGGTGCGAGTTTAAAGCTTTCAGAGCGCCGCCACTTCCCCTCGGGCTGCCTGCTTTGTGGCTGCATCAAAGTTTAATTGCTAAAATTCAATACAGGTTTTAATGCAGCGCCGGCCGGAGTGAGGAGTTTTGGTTTCTGTCTGTCCCTGATCCTCTTTTAATTGACCTCTGCAATCTTACAGTCACTCGGTACGCACACACACGTAAAGAGAGCTTCTCCGATATCCCACAATGTCACCCTCCTGTGTCCTAACTCATTACAGACAGAATGGATTTCAGGAATACGTGAAACCGGAGACTTTGACGAAAACCTCATGGCCCCATTTGACTGCACACCATACAGTATCTGCCTCCGCAGAGTCGAGGCGAGTCTCGCGGCAGCCCCGAGATGCTTTGTGCGGCGAGTGGAGGCAGCGCGGTGCACTCATATAGCGTCGCATGCAAAGGTTCGATGGCCAAGTTCGATGCTTGGCACTGTGAATAAGTAAACACGCCCGCCACAGTTCTGTACAGCTGAACGGTTCCACGTCGACAGGGTGAAACGTTCCACTCTCGGTAAACTCAGAACCCGTCACAGTGGTGGTGATAGGAACCAGACGTCTCTAAAAGCTCACCAACAGAAATGTATTGCATAAAGTGGTTATGAGAACGCTGCCTGATGTCTGAGATGACGCTTCATGGCAGTTTGGAGAAAACGTTGGCCTGAAAATTCCATTCTTGGTGGAATTACACACGTGGGGCGCTGTGGTGCAGAAGAGTCCCCAAAGAAAAATTCCCATTTATTAAATATTTAATTTTTTTTTCACGTCATTAATATTCCGTTCGCTTTGCACCGATGTTTGGGGTCACTTGCCGTTATAATAATTATACAAAAAATAATAAAGTATAATAATAAAGATAATTAAACAATAATAATTAAATAAAATAAAAACAATAATTTCAGGTGCCTGAATGTAATTTCTGCACCAGTTAAGGTGGAACGGAAAAGTCTGAACAAGAAGCTGAGGTGCCTGAATGTAATGGCGTGGTTGGTGTAGCTCGGCGGATAACACCAATAATTATACACAAATATAATAATAATAATAATAATAAACAATAATAAACAATAATAATAAAATATGAATTAAAAACAGTAATTTAATGACAGATTGTAGATTTTTTTGGGATGGCATACAAATATGGAAATTAAATAATAAGCTGTGATTTTCTGTAAATTGGAATTTATTATCACTGAATATCTGTTTAATCAGTATTCCTTTTCCGGTATGCCGCATTGTGGACGTCGGGATCTTCGGAAGTTTATTCCCAGAGCTGCACAGATTCATCAGTGACCATGAGCCACTTACGGCCTCCTCATACACACATCTTCAATAATCTGGACCACGAATATGGACAACAGGAACAAAATCAGTGACCCCCGCACTTTTGAAGCTCAGAGGGCACGTGTGGGTTCACTGGTGTGTGTGTGTGTGTTGTAGACATGGAGACCCCTGGTTCCCATCACCACCACTGCTCTCAAAGGACATCGGAACCGTGGTCACACCAAACCCACTCCAAATCAGTTCCAATACAGAATCAGACTGAGAATTTGAAAAGCTGGGATTCTCCTTCAGGGTTTCCGTAGAGGATGCAGGATGTTGCCAGGTGGCTCGGGTTGATCAAAAAGTCTTGGAGTTGATCAGAAACAGGAGCGGTGCCAGGGAAGGGGCTACGTGCTGAACTCGGGGAGATGGCAGAGAAACAGCCAAAGAGGAGAGATCGGAAGAACAGCGATTCTCCGATCAGGAGTGAGGAGGGAGGAGTCGGGTTAACATCCCTGAGCTGTTTGTGGTCGAGAGAGTTAGAGAGCTGACGAGATTGATGTTTGCTTCGCCAGCTTCCTGTTCAAACTCTCTCATTCCACCTTAAATAGCACAGCAGTTACGTTCAGGGATCTCAGGCTGCTGCACTGTTTAAGGTGGAGCAGCTAAGTAGGGGCTTAGGCTCCATGATGTTACTGCTGTACTATTTAAGGTGGAATGGGCAAGGGCAAACAAGAAGCTGATGTGCAGGAATTACAATCCTGCACCATTTAAGGTGGAATGGGAAAGTGTGAACAAGAAGCTCAGGCGCCATGCTGTGACTGCTGCACCATTTAAGGTGGAACGGAAAAGTCGGAACGAGAAGCTGAGGTGCCTGAATGTAATTACTACACCATTTAAGGTGGAACGGGAAATTGTGAACAAGGAGCTGAGGTGCCTAAATGTGATTGCTTCACTGTTTAAGGTGGAACGGAAAAGTCTGAACAAGAAGCTCAGGCTCCATGCTGTAACTGCTGCACCATTTAAGGTGGAACGGAAAAGTCGGAACGAGAAGCTGAGGTGCCTGAATGTGATTGCTTCACTGTTTAAGGTGGAACGGATAAGTGTGAACAAGGAGCTGAGGTGCCTGAATGTAATTGCTTCACTGTTTAAGGTGGAACAGGAAAATTTAAACAAGAAGCTCAGGCTCCATGCTGTAACTGCTGCACCATTTAAGGTGGAACGAATAGTCTGAACAAGAAGCTGAGGTACCTAAATGTAATTACTACACCATTTAAGGTGGAATCGAAACGTCTGAACAGGTAGCCCGCCAGGGAGCCACCACCACATGTGGGAGACTGGGGTTTGAATCCCGGTCTGGGTGACTATGCTGTGCTAGTCCTTGGGCAAGACTCCTAACACTACACTGGCCCACCTGTAATATCATTAACCCTGTAAGTAGCTCTGGATAAGAGCGTCAGCTAAATGCCATAACTGTACATGTAATTGCTGCACCATTTAAGGTGGAATGGAAAAGTCTAAACAAGAAGCTGAGGTGCCTGAATGCAAATGCAGCGCCATTTAAGGTGGAAGTAAACTTCTGCTTTAAACTTCCAGGCGACTGCTGAGGAATCTCAGGAATGGAATACCGCCATCAACCATGAGTATAAAAATATTTCATACAGGCCTGGGAATAATTCGCTACGACACTGGATTACACTGGTTTTCCTTTCGTCAGCAGAACGGCCACTAGGGGGCCTTCGGAAAGAGGGTACTTGTAATCGCGGCAGTTTGACAATGAGGCGGGTTTATTTTGACCGTAATCTCTCAGAAGTCTTTCCACTTTCCACCGGTCATATTCTGAGTCAAGCCTGGACGGTTGAGTAATTCTTCAAACGGAAATGAACTTCAAAGTGAAAGCAGCACTTTCCTCATTCAGAGAGGAAGGCAGCGTCTGATAAGCTTCTGCACGATGATCATACGCCTCATGTAGGACTGTTCTATAAAGGGTTTCGGGGAAAACTTGGGA
>JAMWET010003932.1:137500-160000 GCA_024036415.1 Prochilodus magdalenae | reverse complement strand
TAGAGTACAGGGGGAGCTATCTTCATGGTGTACTGGAGATACCCGGGTGGTGTTCTACTCCAGTCAGAGGTTCTAGTGTACAGGTGGAGCTATCTTCATGGTGTACTGGAGATACCCGGATGGTGTTCTACTCCAGTCAGAGGTTCTAGTATACAGGTGGAGCTATCTTCATGGTGTACTGGAGATACCCGGATGGTGTTCTACTCCAGTCAGAGGTTCTAGAGTACAGGTGGAGCTATCTTCATGGTCTACTGGAGAGACCCAGGTGGTGTTCTACTCCAGTCAGAGGTTCTAGTGTACAGGTGGAGCTATCTTCATGGTGTACTGGAGATACCCGGATGGTGTTCTACTCCAGTCAGAGGTTCTAGCGTACAGGTAGAGCTATCTTCATGGTGTACTGGAGATACCCGGATGGTGTTCTACTCCAGTCAGAGGTTCTAGAGTACAGGTGGAGCTATCTTCATGGTGTACTGGAGATACCCGGATGGTGTTCTAGTCCAGTCAGAGGTTCTAGTGTACAGGTGGAGCTATTTTCATGGTGTACTGGAGATACTCAGATGGTGTTCTACTCCAGTCAGAGGTTCTAGTGTACAGGTGGAGCTATTTTCATGGTGTACTGGAGATACTCGGATGGTGTTCTACTCCAGTCAGAGGTTCTAGAGTACAGGGGGAGCTATCTTCATGGTGTATTGAAGATACCCGGATGGTGTTCTACTCCAGTCAGAGGTTCTAGTGTACAGGTGGAGCTATCTTCATGGTGTACTGGAGATACCCGGATGGTGTTCTACTCCAGTCAGATGTTCTAGTGTACAGGTGGAGCTATCTTCATGGTGTACTGGAGATACCCGGATGGTGTTCTACTCCAGTCAGAGGTTCTAGTGTACAGGTGGAGCTATCTTCATGGTGTACTGGAGATACCCGGGTGGTGTTCTACTCCAGTCAGATGTTCTAGTGTACAGGTGGAGCTATCTTCATGGTGTACTGGAGATACCCGGATGGTGTTCTACTCCAGTCAGAGGTTCTAGAGTACAGGGGGAGCTATCTTCATGGTGTACTGGAGATACCCGGATGGTGTTCTACTCCAGTCAGAGGTTCTAGTGTACAGGTGGAGCTATCTTCATGGTGTACTGGAGATACCCGGATGGTGTTCTACTCCAGTCAGATGTTCTAGTGTACAGGTGGAGCTATCTTCATGGTGTACTGGAGATACCCGGATGGTGTTCTACTCCAGTCAGAGGTTCTAGAGTATAGAGGGGGCTATCTTCATGGTGTACTGGAGATACCCGGATGGTGTTCTACTCCAGTCAGAGGTTCTAGTGTACAGGGGGAGCTATCTTCATGGTGTACTGGAGATACCCGGATGGTGTTCTACTCCAGTCAGAGGTTCTAGTGTACAGGGGGAGCTATCTTCATGGTGTACTGGAGAGACCCGTGTGGTGTTCTACTTCAGTCAGATGTTCTAGTATACAGGTGGAGCTATCTTCATGGTGTACTGGAGATACCCGGATGGTGTTCTACTCCAGTCAGAGGTTCTAGTGCACAGGGGGAGCTATCTTCATGGTGTACTGGAGAGACCTGGATGGTGTTCTACTCCAGTCAGAGGTTCTAGCGTACAGGGGGAGCTATCTTCATGGTGTACTGGAGATACCCGGATGGTGTACTACTCCAGTCAGAGGTTCTAGTGTACAGGTGGAGCCATCTTCATGATGTACTGGAGATACCCGAATGGTGTTCTACTCCAGTCAGAGGTTCTAGTGTACAGGTGGAGCTATCTTCATGGTGTACTGGAGATACCCGGGTGGTGTTCTACTCCAGTCAGAGGTTCTAGTGTACAGGGGGAGCTATCTTCATGGTGTACTGGAGATACCCGGATGGTGTTCTACTCCAGTCAGAGGTTCTAGTATACAGGGGGAGCTATCTTCATGGTGTACTGGAGATACCCGGATGGTGTTCTACTCCAGTCAGAGGTTCTAGTGTACAGGTGGAGCTATCTTCATGCTATAGTGGAGATCCCCGGATGGTGTTCTACTCCAGTCAGATGTTCCTAGTATAGAGGGGACTATCTTCATGGTGTACTGCATCCCATCATGCACCGCAGCCTCACCAGCTCTCAGCCTGCTGCAGCCAGAGAAAATGGCAGCGGGTAACACTGGGGAGCTGAACGCGAATGGTGTAACCCAATCAAAGATTTGGTGGCGGCTGGCAGTGAAGCTTTCAGTTTGCAAAATAAGGCGCATACTAAACGCTGAAGGTCTGTTGGGCCGAATTCCCAGACGTACGGCTCTACTGACCCAAAAGCACAAGGAACGTCAGCTCCAATATGTTCAAAACCATATAAATAAGCCACAGGACTTTTGGAATTCTGCTCTGCGGAGCGATGAAAGAGAGCTAGAACTTTTTCGGGCCTATGGATTAGTGGTATGTCTGGAGGAAGAAGAATAAAGCACACGCTGAAAAGAACACCCTGCCTACAGTGAAGCATGGCATTGGCTCTGGGATGCTCTGGGGCTGCTTTGCTTCCTCTGGAAAACTGCACCGTGTAAGGTCAACTGAAGAAGTTTAGTGAACTAGAGGCCACTGCCCATGAGGAACGGGCTGGGATTCCTCAGGAACACTGCCAAAAGCTGATATCAGGCATCATGTTTGCAGCAGGTCATAGCAGCAATCAGTACTGCTAACCAATCAGCACTCGGTATCAGTCACGGCAACCAATCAGCACTCAGTATCAGTCATGGCAACCAATCAGCTCTCAGTACTGTAAGGCTAACCAATCAGCACTCAGTATCAGTCATGGCAACCAATCAGCTCTCAGTACTGTAATGCTAACCAATCAGCACTCAGTATCAGTCATCGCAACCAATCAGCACTCAGTATTAGTCATGGCAACCAATCAGCTCTCAGTAGCAGTAATGCTAACCAATCAGCACTCAGTATCAGTCATGGCAACCAATCAGCTCTCAGTAACAGTAATGCTAACTAATTAGCACACAGTAGCAGTAATGCTAACAAATCAGTGCTCAGTAGCAGTAATACTAACCAATCAGAACTCAGTATCAGTCATCGCAACTAATCAGCACTCAGTATTAGTCATGGCAACCAATCAGCTCTCAGTACTGTAATGCTAACCAATCAGCACTCAGTATCAGTCATCGCAACTAATCAGCACTCAGTATTAGTCATGGCAACCAATCAGCTCTCAGTAGCAGTAATGCTAATCAATCAGCACTCAGTTCCAGTAATGCCAACCAATCAGGCCACAGTAGCAGTACTGCTAACCAATCATCACTCAGTATCAGTCATGGTAACCAATCAGCTCTCAGTAGCAGTAATGCTAACTAATTAGCACACAGTAGCAGTAATGCTAACAAATCAGTGTTTAGTAGCATTACTGCCAACCAATCAGCAATCACTATAAGTCATGGCAACCAATCAGGTCATAGTAGCAGTAATGCTAACCAATCTGCACTCAGTTGCAGTAATGCCAACCAATCAGGTCACAGTAGCAGTAATGCTAACCAATCAGCACTCAGTATCAGTCCTGGCAACCAATCAGCTCTCAGTAGCAGTAATGCTAACTAATTAGCACACAGTAGCAGTAATGCTAACTAATCAGTGCTCAGTAACAGTACTGCCAACCAATCAGCACTCACTATAAGTCATGGCAATCAATCAGCTCTCAGTAGCAGTAATGCCAACCAATCAGGTCACAGTAGCAGTAATGCTAACTAATTAGCGTTCGGTAGCAGTAATGCTAACTAATTAGTACACAGTAATGCTAACTAATTAGCGCTCTGTAGCAGTAATGCTAACTAATTAGCGCTCTGTAGCAGTAATGCTAACTAATTAGCACACAGTAATGCTAACTAATTAGCACACAGTAATGCTAACTAATTAGCACACAGTAGCAGTAATGCTAACTAATTAGCACTCTGTAGCATTAATGCTAACCAGTTTTCAACAGTTTTAGTAAACTAAACATGTTTAGGGTTTTGGAGACTGTAAATATGATTTGATTACTTCCGTATGGGTTAGCGGTGCGGCCGTAGATCTGGCTGAAGGCCTCCTCCGTGATGCCGTCGTAGGGCTCTTCCTCAAACTCCTCATCTTCGTTCTGGTAGGATGTGGGGCTGTCTGTGGTAGGCAGGCTGGACGCCCCAGGGCTGGAGCGTTCACCAGGGGTTACGGGGTACGTCTGGACTGCTGGCGGGTAAAACCCCGCCCCCCCGGCGTAGAAAAGAGATGTGCTTCTTGTCGCTCCATCTCTGGAGCTCCTTTTAGCACTTCCCTGAAGGTTCAGAGGCGTTTCACTGCCCTCTAGCTTGATCCTTCTGGCCGGCGCCACTAAAGGTGACCATCCCGGAGGCCCAAGCATGGATAACGGATTATTACTGGGATTGCTGTTGGGATTATTACTGGGACTTTGTGGCTCGGAGCCCGGTTCGTCTATGGTAGCCGTAGCCGAATCACAATGGGGCGAATTAGCCTTAAACATGAGGTCCATTCCTCTTTCCACGATGTGCTGGATCTGCAAGTATCCAGCCGTGTACATGACCACCAGCTGTTCGCTAGCAGCCATGGTCAGTTTCCCAGTGTAGCAGAAAGACAGAATCTGCTGGAAGCAGGCCGGGGTGACCGACGAAGGCAGCTCGAACTGGGCTTTGGTGCTAGCGCTGAATAGGTCACGGAAGTAAAGGCTGCTAGCGGCCAGCACCGCCCGGTGGGCCTTAAAGGCCTGCCCCTTGACCAGGATGGACACATCACAATACTGGCCCAGCAGGCGCTGTTCGTTTAACGAGCCCAGCACCGTGCTGCCGAAGTTGGGGATCTCCACATGGAGCAGCTGGGACATGGCGGCCGGCTTCAGACGTCCAGACAGCGGCAGGTCATCTAAAGGGGAACAAGAGAGACAGCACCGTGAGATACAGAGTAAGAAGAAAGAGGGAAGAGGAGCACAGTATGGAAAATCTTTCCGATTCCGATTCAGAGTAGCTGCTGAGTGTGCATGTCCAGATGGGTCAAAAAATAAAACAGATCAGCACGTGGAGCGGGAGTTCTCGGTCAGTGGCTGTGTTTCCTATGACTGTGTTAAAGAAGCCCCATACTGACGTCACAGTGGGACGGCTTGTGGTAGCTCAGTTTCAGAATGAGCATGTACATTCCTGATCCTTAAATATATGAAAGACAAACATGCCAGGGAATTTATTTATAGATATTTTTTTATTTATTTATATATTTATTATATTTATTTACTATATATTTCTTTTTTGGGATGCAGGAGGTGCTGGAGTCTATCCCAGCACTCACTGGACAGAAGTCAAGCCCTTGCTATGAGGTGACAGCACTGCTCTATATCACATACATGACATTATATTGTATTATATACTATTAGATAGAAACACATGGTGCTTTTGGGTGTATGGATAGAATTAAAAAAAATAGTGAAATATATATTTTTATTTTAAAAAAATTATGATTATTGAAATTATAGCCACCCTACTTCATCACTTGTATAGCAATGTGTATGCTTTTTTTGAAATACTGAGTTTTAATTAAAATCTATAATAAAACTCATATTTAATATGATAGTAAATAAGTCAACATCTTTTAAAAGTTATTTCACTTGTTGTTATGATAAACATTACTGTAAACACCCGCAGTCATGACCTTCTGCAGATCAACAGTACAGTGCATGCTTATAGCACCTTTAACGCCATGTTTATGTGCCTGGCACATTAAAAAAGTGGTGTTTTCTGTTATTACAGCCGGTGAGAGATAACTTACTAGGTAACCAGGGCTATGCATGGGTATGACCTTATCTATACATGTTGTGAAACAGCGGTCATCATTTATTATACTGTAATACAACGCAAGTTTTTCAATAGAAGTGAATATAATTTGTAACTAGAAAAGTGCATTTCCTAAAGGACACGTGGAATGGTTGTGCAGCGTGCTAATAGGGAACGAGGGATGAGTAAACGAGTGCAGGTCAGTATGGCTGTGGATTAGGGTTTGGGGACCTCCCCTTAGTGAGTATGTAAAGTTTGGTGGCTCTCGGGCGAACGAAAGCATTACTGCTTGGTTTGGGCCGAAAATGACTGGGACTCTATGGGAGGAACGGGGGATGAATAAACGACAGATAGGGGAGTGTGGTTCAGTATGGCTGTGGATTAGCATTTGGGGACCTGCCCTTAGTGAGTATGTGAAGTTTGGAGGCTCTCGGGCGATGGAAACATTACTGCTTGGTTTAAGTCGAAAATGACTGGGACTCTATGGGAGGAATGGGGGATGAATAAACGACAGATAGAGGAGTACGGGTCAGTATGGCTGTGGATTAGCGTTTGGGGACCTGCCCTTAGTGAGTATGTAAAGTGTCGTGCCTCTCGGGCGAAGGAAACAGCTGGGCCTAGTCGGGTCCAAAAATGACTGGGACTCTATGGGATGAACGAGGGATGCGAAAAGACAGAAATGGACGAGTGCGGCCCCAGCTAGTGTATCCGATTTGATGTCTCTAGGTTGAGTAGAAGTTGGGTAGATGGGCATGCGTCTTTGCATCCTATTCATTCCCTATGGGAAAAAAATTCCGGGAAAATTCCTTCCTACGCGGAATCTGAGCATCCAATCAAAAAGCTGTATTCAAGCCCCCGTCACACCATCATACCGGAGTATCAGGAGTTAGAACGGAGTTGATCTCGAAAACTGTGGGACGAGTTAAGCGGCGATGAAACGGCAGAAAAATAATAATAATAATAAGAAGAATATTAACCGAATAACAGTACAGTTATTACCATAATAATTAAAATTAATGAAGTTACTGCTCGTAAACACACGGTTGCCATGGTTTCGTCCCATTTAACTTAAATAGAAACAGAATAAAATCAGAAGTGCAAACCTAAACCTGTGCATACAGCAGCACGTTACTACAATTCAATATGCAAATTAGTGAAATAATTAACATAATGACAATTAAAAAGTGCAGCAACGTCACAATAATAACAGCGTTTATGTATCTAGTCATACACTGGTTCTAGATGGTTCTTCCAGGGTTCTTTAGTAAAGACATTGGTTCTACACATAGGAATGGTTCTCTGCATGGAGAAATGGGTCTTCAGATTGGTGCCAAATAATGAGATATATATATATTATATATACCGTGTATATATATATATATATATATATATATATATATATATATATATATATATATACACATACACACATATATATATATATACACACACTCACACACACAGTATATATATGAATATATGTCATCATTATATTATATGTCATATATATATATATATATATATATATACACTTTCTGGTATATAGAATCATATATATATATACACACATACACACACATATATATAGTTCTATATACCAGAAAGTGTTTGACGTATGATGTCATGCTTGTACCAGACTCCTTTCTGATGCTACATGAATCCATTCCCATCATGCACAGAACCATGTGACCATGCAAATGTGTTTTTGAATGTTCACGGCTCCATATAGAACCAGCGTCTTCACAGCAGAGCCATCTATCTGAAGAGTGCCGTTTGTTCATGTGGAGCGGAGAGAAGCGCGGGAGATAAAGGGGGAGTGAGAGGAGAAGAAAGGCCGAGAACACTGTGCCTTGAATTGCAATACGAATCGCTCCGTTCTCGCGGTGTCCGCACGTCCGACAGATTGAAATTCAGTTCAGAGACAGAAAGGGATGCAGAGACAGAGGAGAGGAAGAGAGGGAGGGCGAGAGACAGACAGAATGAGTCATGCAAAACCCATCAAAATCCTCCGTAAAACAATCGCAATAAACGGAAAATGTCACAATACGTGACATCCACCAAACTAATCTCTCAGCAGGCACGTCAGGCTATGAATATTTATCAGGGATATTCCACAAATAACCCATTATGTCCTCAGCACTTACATATTTGATTTTTAACTGATGTAAAACAATTCTTCCTGTATGTGTATATATATATATATATATACACACATACACAGAAAAAGGAAAAAAGAAAGGAAAAAAATATTTAATAAAATATAATATACAAAATATTTTATGTTTTTTTTTTTTATTTTTTTAAATAAATGATGTTTTATATATATATATATATATATATATATATATATATATATATTTTTTTTTTTCCTTTTTACCCTTTTACCCTCCTGTAAACATTTTGGCCTATAAAACACAGCTATCTGCTTCTTTTATGTTCATGGAAGGATTTGATTATTTACCCCTGAGGAATTGTTTATGGACAATGAGAGGTTGCCAAAATTAATGGACTGCCCCCAAGACATACACCTCTGAGCCCTGTGGTGTATTTTTGAAAATATAACTGTACTGTATGATTGCACTTGATTTTTTTTTTTTAAACAAGTAGTTAATAAATAAATAAATAAATAAATAAATAAATAATCCAGTCTACGCCTTCCACTGTGACAGCCGGAAAATAACTTCTGTAGCCTGTAGAGAATTCCGATGGTCTGCTGTCTATCTGACACTCTGTCAGGACAATCATACTGTCCTACTCTATAGGAACCAGAGGTTGCCATGGCAACCATGCTTATTTACCATCCCGATCCAAAACCAGTGAACCTTTACGTCGGTCTTCATATGCAGTGTTGATGATGGTAAACCTATAAATGCCATATTCATAGGTTTAGTTGTGAGGACTATGTTGCCCCACCTGTATTCATAACCATATCACACGAGGGAGCTTTAAGAGGTGGACGTTTGGTTCTTATCACCAACACTGAGCATGCTTAGTGAGCATTAGATCTGTTCACAGTGACCTCATGAACTGGATCCATTTTGGAAACCCCAATTTGAAAATATTCCATATTTCATAAATGGCAAAGTCAGAGGCATAAACAATAACTCCTAATGTAGGATTCTTGTACATTAAAGCCAAGTTTATTTTACTGTCTTTTTGTTTTTGCTATATAAAATCTGTTGCTGTTTTTATTTGATGGTTCTTGTTGTTGTTTTTAAATTTGCTCTATAAATAAATTAGCAAATACATCTACACTGATAATTTTGCAACACAATGAAATGTAGTCCATCAGCTCTTCCACATAATATCATATAGAATCATTAGAGGACTTGTGATGAAGGTTTCTGCATGGACACACGGTGAGCTTTCTGCTTTTAAAGGATGTTTTGGCCAAAAATAGCAATTTCCCCAAGTTTCACCTTTAGCTGAACTGTAGCTAACCTTGATCCAAAATGGCAAATATAACATTTAATAATGAATTGGTATAGAAATAAAAATAAACATTTATAAACAGTTATAAACATTTATGCAGGGTAACGTTAGTTGTAATAAGCTTATGTAGGTGCCATGTAGCCTTATGAACAGTAGCCTACAATAAGGGTTTACCAAATATTCTAAAGGCATTACCAGTAACGATGACAACGAGACATTTTATATATTTTAAAAATTATACATTCATACCTTAAATTATATTCTAAAGGCAGAGGCAAATACCAGTAACTCTAATAATGTATAAAGTATAAAATTATCCTAAATACAATTTTTCATTTAAATATACAACTATGGATATACACACTATAGAAACTATGGGTATACTATAAAAACTACAGGTATACTATAGAAACTAAGAATATACTATAGAAACTACAGGTATACAATAGAAACTAAGGATATACTATAGAAACTACAGGTATACTATAGAAACTACAGGTATACTATAGAAACAAAAGGTATACTATAGAAACTAGGTATAGTATAGAAACTATGGATATACTATAGAACTAAGGATATACAATATAAACTATAGATATAGTATAGAAACTATGGATATACTATATAAACTATGGATATACTGGAGAAACTATAGATATACTATAGAAACTATAGACATGCTATAGAAACTATAGATATACTATAGAAACTATATATATATATATATATATATATATATATATATATATATATACACACTATAGAAACTACAGATATACTATAGAAACTATAGATATACTGTAGAAACTATAGATATACTATAGAAACTATAGACATGCTATAGAAACTATAGATATACTATAGAAACTATAGATATACTGTAGAAACTATATATATATATATACATACACACATATACATACACATATATATATATATATACACACACACTATAGAAACTACAGATATACTATAGAAACTATAGATACTCTGCAGAAACTATAGATATACTATAGAAACTATAGACATGCTATAGAAACTATAGATATACTGTAGAAACTATAGATATACTGTAGAAACAATATATATACACACACTATAGAAACTAGATATACTATAGAAACTAAGTATACTATAGAAACTACAGATATACTGTAGAAACTATAGATATACTGTAGAAACTATATATATATATATATATATACACACACACACACACACACACACACACTATAGAAACTAGATATACTATAGAAACTACAGATATACTATAGAAACTATAGGTATACTGTAGAAACTATATATATACACACTATAGAAACTATAGATGTACTATAGATACTATAGATATACTATAGAAACTATAGGTATACTATAGAAAACCTAAAATGACACATGAATACTTGTTTTATAACCATCTACAGTATATAATAAAAGCTGCGCTGTATAGCCAGAGATTTAAACATGATATACCCTACCAACAGTTTGGAGTTACATGTCGTAATATCAGTGGTTCAGTACAAAACACACAGAATATAGAATTAAATTTATAGATTTATAGTTTTCACTTATTCATAGTTTAAAGTTTCCTCGGAGCAACATTAAGCTGCAGGCGGTAAAAGAAGCGGGGAAGTGTTATTACGGCTATAAAGTCCTGTTTATTGGAAAACGGTGGAATATCTGTTGATCCCTGAGATTTCGGTTATGGCGTTTCAGATAGAGCACACTGTGAACGTCTATCTGTTCATTCTCAGCGCCGTCCAGGTTATCATGAATCATATACCCTCTGTTTCTCATCCATAGCCTCCCCATTTCTACCGCTTCCTACAAACTCCTTACACCTGTTAGAATTCAGCTTCATCGTCCAGTCCTTTCGTAAACACATCCCTGGATTTACAGCCACAACACCCGAGACCCCAGACTTCTGCATGGCGACGTAAACTGCACTCCGAAGCGGGAGGCTCTACCAGCGACGCTGACAAACACATCCACGTCTTAATAACAGCTTCCTGTTTTCCCTTGTTAAAGTGATAATGTGGTGAGAAGTCACACGTCTCCTCCAGCACACAGCTCAATAACCTACAGGCACCGATAAAACTCCTACAGTGACACGTGCACATTCACCGCTGTGGGATCGAAAGACGTACCTGTGGGCCCTCACCTTCTTCACACACAGTCTGTTAATGTAACGGTGAATGGACCAAAAGTAATGGCCCCCAGTTACATGGAAAGACGTTCGGTTACCCCGACTTACATCAAAAGCCAAGTATGCATCTTCCATCCCCCGTAAATGTTCCCTTCCAAAAGTGCTAGTCGGGTTTTTCCGACAGTAGCGATGTCAGTAAGAGTCACTCTCACAAAAAATGCTTTAAATTATTATTATTATTTTTAAAAAGCTCCGATTTTCAGTCATTTTAACCCGTATACCCTGATAAACAAATAACAAAGCATCCTCCACACGTGTGGGCTTCAGGAGCGAATACGGCAATGGCCAGCACAGCTTATAAACATGGAAGATTTGCCTTTTTATAGCAATATTTCGGCACATAAACACAGTTTTCCTCGTTTTTCCACATTACCCACGCATGCAGGCAATCCACCGTAGCATATATTCTAAAATCAAAGGCACTGAGAATAACTATGACAACCACACATGCATGGACACCTCACGTAACACCTTCATAAAGGCCCTTAGCAGCGACCCCAGCCAATAACCTGCTCGTGTCTATATGCCAAAGTTTCTTTGGGTCCATACGAGTACAGAGCTTTCTGGTAAGACTACCGAGCGCTGATCATAACACAGTCTGCACATGCATCACTAGCTTTCCGAAAGAGTCCACCTTAAAAAATGACAGTATGTATGTTATACAGTAAGGCTGGTTGGTTGTTATTCCACTGGAAAAGCATTCCGAGCCGTACGTTGGTTTACAGTGCCATACCAGGCAACGCAATGCACAGTGGGAAATCGACACTGTGCAAAAATCTCTACACTGTAAAGTTTCTCCGAATTCCGGAGCAGATCAGCCGTTTGTGCATTTATCACATCACCCCAAAAGCCAGAGGTGCCAGCAGTAACTACGGTAATCACACACATGCATAAACACCCCACAACCTCCGAGTGACAGTTTCCCACAACACCCTGTGTAAACCCTTACCCTACACGGCGTCCGTCAGCCGCAGCGTATAGCACAAGCCGGCTTCTAAACTCAACGGCGCTGACATCTTACAGGCGCACAAGTTAGGCTCTTGAGAAATTCTGCTGCGGCAGATTTCCAGGAACAGTAACTGAAAGGCCGACACCTCGCCCCCTCCTCCCACCGGCGCCCCTCTGCCCCCTCCCCACTCCTCCCCCACAGTCCCTCCATCGTGGAGAAAGTCTGACCTGCCCACGCTTCGTCTTCAGTCGGGCCTGGGGTGGACCACGATGAGCACAGAGACTCCAGAGGACGAGAAAGTCTAAAAAATCAAACACTGTCTAATAGTCTCTCGCCCACTTCTCTCTCTCTCTCTCTCTCTCTCTCTCTCTCTCTCTCTCTCTCTCTCTCTCTTTACCTTTTCTCGTGGCTTTGGCTGAATTCAACAAGTGCTTGCTGCAGCCCAGCTCCAGTGTATCAGTGATGAAAGGAAAAGGCGGGAGAGGCTGCGCGTGTGCAATCAATGCAGCATCTATACGTCGCAGAGAGAGAGAGAGAGAGAGTGAGAGAGAGAAAGAGAAGGAGGGAGGGAGGGAGGGAGGGTAGAGAAAACAGGCTACAGTTACAGAGAAGGAGACGGCCAGGGGGAGGGGGAAAGGGTGTGAGACAGAAGGAAAGTCATTTAAGGACAGTACGAGCGAAGAAAAGGCGAACGCGAAGCTTTCAGTGAGCTTCACACTTCCAGCCCCGAGCCCGAGAGACTCGGCAACACAATGCTGAACAAATACTAAAGCCAGAGAACCAGAACTCCGGCCAAACACGCCACATTAATATTTCATCTTCTGAACCTTGGAAGCCCCTGAGCAGCGATCACCGGCAATAACAAACACGCTATTAACCCTTTACTCTCTGCATCTGAACCTGAAACTTCCCTCTGGTCCATATAAGCACACACCTACGGAACAATCTGAGGACATCGTCTTACCACCACCTGCCTTTCTGAAGCGTCCACCGCAAACACGCTCCACCGCTGGACTCCACCAGCCGTCCTGTGCCCACTGGTGAAGGACTAGAGGATGACCAACACTGCACTGTGCAGCAGCAGATGAGCTATCGTCTCTCACTGTCCATCTACAAGGTGGAGCAGCAAGGTAGGAGTGTCTAACAGAGTGGACAGTGAGTGGACACAGTGTCTCAACACTCCAGCAGCACTGCTGTGTCTGATCCACTCACACCAGCACCACCCACACTAACACACCACCACCACGTCAGTGTCACTGCAGTGCTGAGAATGATCCACCACCCACATACTACCTGCTCTGTGGTGGTCCTGTGGGGGTCCTGACCATTGAGGAGCAGGGTAATACAGTATACAGAGAAACAGATGGACTACAGTCTGGACCTGTACCCCTACAAAGTGTCCTGTATGGTCAGGGGTGTTTATACGCGGCTGTGTTTGCGTTGTAGACGTGCTGACCCCTGGTTCCCATCACTGTATAGAACGAGAGGTGTGTCTAGAAGGAAGCTCTTTCAGTCAACCCACTCTGAATGACTTGGTTTACATCGCAGTGATGGAACTATGCAGTGAAATCAGTGGTTTGACATGAAACTCGTTTACGCATTCGAGACGCTTATATCTCCTGCGGTAAGTTTCAAGTGAAGTTTCAGGCACGCCGTACATACATGTACACCAGTGCCTGTTAGGTTCACGCAGGTTTCAAAAAACTACAGCAGCATCCCAGTTTCACTGTACGAGGTTAGAGACGCTGTATGTATGTCGAGAGACGGACAACACAGGACGATATGTCTGTTCACTCACAAGGTTAATGTATCTACCTAGTATTCAAAGCTAGCTGCTAGGATAGCATAATAATAATAATACGAACAATAGTAAAATAATAATAATAATAATAATAATAATATGAACAATAGTAAAATAATAATAATAATAATAATAATAATAATAATATGAACAATAGTAAAATAATAATAATAATAATAATAATAATAATAAAACAACAACAACAGAACAACAATAATAACTACAAATAACAATAACAAATAATAATAATAGTAATTTAAATAAATAAATAAATAAATAAATAAATAAATAAATAAATAAATAAAAATAAAATAAAATAAAATAAAATAAAATAAAATAAAATAATACTAGATTCTATACCGCCTTTAAAATACCCAAGAATGCTTACAAATAAAAAAATAAAATAAAATAAATAAATTAATTTATTAATAAATACAAAATCATGAAGAATAAAAATTTTCTGATGAAAACCATGTGACTAAATCGTCAGACAGTTGCATCAAATCACGTGGAGGCATTCCGTCGTCTCTAACAGACTCGCTTATGTGGTTTCTGACGCTGTATTACGCACTCTTATTAGGAAACATGGATAACCTGTAATAGGAGCCATTGCATTGCCTGAAGGTTGGTCCTTTTAGGCCTTTTGTAGAAAGAGCATGCAGCCTGATAATCCATTAATAATCCAAATAATATCTTAACTGGTTTTAGAATATCTCCATGCATGCTCCATGCTCCTGTGGTCACAGGTACCTGGAGCCATGCAGACTGCAGTGCATCCCACAGCTGCTGGAGGGTGCGTATGGGAAGAATCCGTCACCATGACGTTCCAAGTGGTCCCACAGATGCTCAATTGGGTTCAGGTCTGGGGAATCAGGGGGCCAGGATAGACTTACTGGGAAGTCTTGGTTACGCTTTTCCAACCAACGTCAGAAGATCCTATCCGCCCGAGGAAGACAAGCAGCATGTATGGGTGTATGTGATCTGGAAGGATGGACTCCAGAGATCCAGATCGGTTGAGAGTGCCATGAAAGACATGATGGGCTGGGTGGAAGAACAGTAGCATGGAAAGCCTGTATCTGATTACATTCCCAGTTGGGAAGTTGAAGTACATTCTGCCAATGCCGTTGGGGTCATAAACGGAAGTTCATACGATTCAACATGGCGGGAGTCAGAAACTGGTCTGCAGGGGAGACGAAGTTCATGGTTCAAACTTTAAAAGCCTGAGAAATAGTTGAGCATGTGAGCAGACGAAGGACAGCTCAGGTTTAAGCCCAAGTCTATCGTCCTTTTTCTCAAATCAGCGAGTTATAAAGCTCAGGGCCAGAACGGCAAAAGATCTGATTCAGCTGTCATGTACACATATAACGAGATCGTACCGTGAAGTAAACATCTCAATCTTAATCTGTAGTCAATCGGATTGACAGAAATCAAATGGCACCAGAAGCCATGTAAAAAGGTGTATCTCCTGATTCTAAATTGAGGAAAGTGTTGCCACCCGTCCCATAAAATTCGAAATCATCCTTTATTTGGCAATTATATGTTGTGTCCCGTATGAATCCAATACAGGATGCGATTTGTTCCGTATTGCCGTAAATGTCCGTAAATTTATTCTGTATTTCTGTAAATTTGTTCCGTCTTTCCGTAAATTTGTTCCGTATTTCCGTAAATGTCCATAAATTTGTTCTGTATTTCCATATATTTGTTCCGTATTTCTGTAAATTTGTTCCGTATTTCCGCAAATTTGTTCCGTATTTCCGTAAATGTCCATAAATTTGTTCTGTATTTCTGTAAATGTCCGTAAATTTGTTCAGTTTTTTCGTAAATGTTCATAAATTTGTTCCGTATTTCTGCAAATTTGTTCCGTATTTCCGTAAATATCCATAAATTTGTTCTGTATTTCCATAAATTTGTTCTGTATATCCATAAATTTGTTCTGTATTTCCGTAAATGTCCATAAATTTGTTCTGTATTTCTGTAAATGTCTGTAAATTTGTTCCGTTTTTTCGTAAATGTCCATAAATTTGTTCCGTATTTCCATAAATTTGTTCCGTATTTCCGTAAATGTCCATAAATATGTTCCGTATTTCTGTAAATTTGTTCCATATTTCCGTAAATGTCCATAAATTTGTTCTGTATTTCTGTAAATGTCTGTAAATTTGTTCTGTTTTTTCGTAAATGTCCATAAATTTGTTCCGTACTTCCATAAATTTGTTCCGTATTTCCGTAAATGTCCATAAATTTGTTCCGTATTTCCGCAAATTTGTTCCATATTTCCGTAAATGTCCATAAATTTGTACTGTATTTCTGTAAATGTCTGTAAATTTGTTCCGTTTTTTCGTAAATGTCCATAAATTTATTCCGTATTTCTGTAAATTTGTTCCGTATTTCCGTAAATGTCCATAAATTTGTTCCGTATTTCTGTAAATTTGTTCCGTATTTCTGTAAATATCAGTAAATTTTTCTGTATTTCCGTAAATGTCCGATATATACGTCTGTCACACACACATGAATGATTACAATCTCTCTCTCCACCACCCCCCTCTCACAACCCCGCCGCCCCTGGACCCGCCCCAAATACGGGACGTGCTTTGTTCCGTATTACTGTAAATGTCCGATAAACACGTCTGTCATTCATGATTGATCACACTCTCCCCCAAAACCACCCCCCCCCCACGGGAATCATATCAAATACTGGACGCGCATCACTCACACATGACCACGCCTCCCCGCCACGCCCCGTCCTTTATTTTCATTTCTGAAAGGTGGTAACCCTACATGACGATGAAGGTGCGTATTTAGCATGAAGCTTCCACTGTTTGCAGCTGCAGAAGCAAACGCCAGGGCCCGAACAGGTCTCGGCCGATCTTCGACTGAACCCTGAAGTATGCGTCTCTGGTCTCAGAGATGCTTGTTGCTGTCTGCTCCAGAATAAAAGGCTAAAGAGTCGTCTATAGCTTCATCCGCTCTGACACACTAAAGCTGAAGGAAAGGTTACCCCGCAACAGCGGCGGCGGCAGACAGCGCGCTACAAAAACGGCAAGGCCGCAGCGAAACAAAGCCAGCCAGGCTTCGCCTTCTGTCTGTGGGCATTTCTGAGTGATCTGTCTGAGCTTGCAGCCGCCGTGCCACATTCAGAAGGAATTCATTTCACTTTTTTCCTTTTTTTCCCACTTCCTTCCTTTTTTGGAGTCGTGCCCTTCGCTCTGCTTACCGATAGCACGCTCGGAGGGAGCCGAGCGGGACTTATTTTCTCGTCCAGGTGTTGAAACAACAACAGAAAGAAATCGTCAAGACAAAGACGTAAGACAAAGACGTAGACGAAGGAAGGTCATCGCAGCCATAGGCCTACATGTAATGGAAGCACCCGATTTCTGGGAAGCTGCGATTCCGACAGGCCCTCCACGTTTCGCGAATCATGTGGCAGCGGCAGATGGGACGGTCAAAGACAACATCTCCTGCCAAATAGGATGCAAATCGAGACAAAAGAGGAGCTAAGAAAACATTACACTTCTCAAAAAGGTGGGGGGAAGACGGAGAACGCATCAGTCACTCCCACAGGAGCCTGCTCCAAAAACAGGCTGGCCTACCTCCGCAGGGCTGGGATTTAGGGAGCGGTTAAAGGCTTCCGAGATAGGTGAGGTCTTCTTTAAGACCCCCTCCCTAATTTCGGTGAGGCCAAGCAGTCTCTGAGTAGAGTTTCTGAGCCACGTTGTGCCATTTGTGCTTTTACACACAGAGGAATTCGGTCTCCGCATTTAACCCACCCGTGAAGTGAAACTCCCACCCACATACCCACACTACTGAACACACACACTAGGGGGCAGTAAGCACACTTGCCCGGAGCGGTGGGCAGCCCTATCCACCGGCCCTTGGAAAAAATATCGAGCAGCACTGCTTAACGTTTATCACTGAAGAGACTGAAGAGAGGAGCAGCTCCACCTTTATCAGCATCACAACCCCAACACTACCCTGTAAGTAGCAGCCATGCTGGGTGATTGTATCCGTGTTGGCCGGTTGAATCAGATCGTCTTATAAACTGAGAGTTCCACAGTGAGGATCAACTCTACTCTACTGTGTGTTGACGTCCAGATGGAAACTCAGTAGCCAGTATAGGTAGCGTTAGCGACTAGCAGCTCCAAGTGTCTGGCATAGCTAGTTAAACCATAGAGTGACCCAACGCATTAACATGGGGGGTCATTTTACATGGGCTATAGGGGGTCTTGCTGTACACCAGCCAATCAGAGCAGAGCCCAAATAATTATTCATGAGCTCACCAAAAAAAGAGAAAAGAGTTCCATTTAATTCTAGCACCAAATCATAAAGTGTCACATACCTCCTATCTAGAACATCAGAGAACCATTTGAATACAGGATGAATATACTCTACGGTCCCTTAAAGAGTCCTTCAGGAAATGAAGACACGTCATTAGGGCATGTGCATAGACACAGTCCTCAGGTCTAACCTTGTACATATTAATCTCCAAGAATATGGATATAGTTTTGCTGTCTGAGCAAAACCTCGTATCTCCAGCATTTATGGAGCGTTTATTATTTCCACACAATGAAGTATTAAAACATTGGAAAAGCCAATAAAAAAAACTTAAAAAAAAATTGAGATATGAATTTTTTTCTTATTTAAAATTAATAGAGGGCAAATGCATTTTTAATTGGATTTTAAATATCCTTGTATATTAACTAACTCCAAGGAAAATGTGGCATTTTTCTATTTTACAACTCTTGTATAATAAATAACATTTATAAATATCTTAATATACAAGGTATTATCTGTACTGTCTATTTTTATTCTAATAATACAGTAATAAATACACACATATTAAGGTAATAAAAACCAAAGATAATATGGAAAATCACTATTATTGCATTTTTTATTATTGTTAATCATCAATTCATAATTTATGGCTATAATAAAACAGCTGTTTTTTAGCTATTTACACCCACAGTATATTCATGGAACTATTACTATGATATGAATATATTCATGATACTCGGCCCACACTCTGGTATTCCTGACACTTTGAACAAAATTCCAATGAAGTAAACTGATAAGGAATGACGCTGGGAGGCCGTAATGGGTAAGTGGTGGACAGAGGTGCTGATGTCTATTCTCCACAATCATCACTTTTTTGCATTTCGATATCAAAACTAATACATCCATATATTAATTAATAAATTAATATAAATTTGACCTTTTTTGCCAGGTGTCTTGGTAATTTTTCGTCTAAAGGAACAAAAAATCCCCAATAATAATTATTATTGCTATATATAATATATATAACGTATAATATTTTTATTACCAATAAAAATAATGTATTTAACTGTGAAGGTTTACGTGTTTAATAATAATAAAAAAAAAAGATACGGAACTAAGACTACTGCGAGAACTTTAAAAAAAAAAAATCAAAGCAATTATAAACAACAGAATTATGAAAAGTAATATACTTAATATTTTACCATCAATTAGCCACCATGAAAAACCTGTTCATATATGTATCATAACAGCATTGCTACATTTGGTATCTGGGAATTAGCAGCACCTCCGAAGGTGTAAACAGACGAACTGGACTCTGTTTCCTGTTTCTTTCCATCCTTGTAATCCCAAACACACCAGCGGTGTTGAGGCCTGGACTCAGGGGTGGTCAGTCCATTATTCCAAAAGCACCAGCAGCTTCTTTGTTTGATGTGCGAGTCTCCTTCGCTCAGGGAGGAGCTTCTTGAACAGCTACACCTTCTTCCAGACCCATAGCACCGAGCTGTCTTTTCACAGTGGAGGGATGGTGCTGTTTATCTGATGGGGACAGTTTTGTGTGTCTACTAGGTCTTCCAGGTGGTTGTTAGGGAGTCAGGTTTTTAATATGTTAAACTAACGACTCGATTAATGAACTATACAATCAGTACACTGCTCTAAACATTAAAGAGCCCACCTGATAGTGATCAGTGTCTCTAGCTGTACAGGTTCTGGGTTTGTGTTGGTTCTGTCTGATTCTCTACACTACTGGAACCATGTCTCCCAAACTCCAGATCAGATATTGTATTAGATCTGTTTATTTAGAAAATCACTAATGACCTCCAGAAGCCTGTTTTTAGAACCATGCCCGCTGTGCCACCCCAGCCACCGCTCGCCAGTCTCTCTGTAGGTCACTCGAGGTCATCTTACGGTGGGTAAGGGGCATTGGAATGAGGTGGCGCTCATCACGGTCAGTAGAGAGGGGGTTTGGCCCTCTGCCAGTCTGTAGCTGTGTTGTCCTGTGTGTTTGCTGCTGGACCTTGTTCTTATGAACCGGACGCTCACTGTATCTGCCAGTAAAGCTAGAACCCAACCTTCGGTTCCTCACTGAGAACCTGCTGTACATGTGGAGAACCTGGAGTGGGCTCTGATTTATTTCCAGAGCTGTATGTGCCTGTAACTGTGAAGTTCTATAACTCACGAACCTAATGAGTTGCAACCAACCCTCTCAGGGTAATTCTGGAAGAAACTCAAAAGAAGCTGACTGTGGAATGGGACCTTGCGTGTCTCTTACACTGTGTCCCTGCAACACTCTCTCTCTACAGAACTGGACTCAACTAGTGCAAGAGTGGGCTCATGATTTACCTCCAGCTGTTCCCTGCCTGTAACTGTGAAGTTCTATAACTCACGTTAATGAGGCATGACCCTCTCGGCTTTACTTGGAACTCAGGGAGGTTGTGACAGAGGAGTGGGAGGCGAGTTCGACGTTTTTTGAGAATCGAGCTAAGGGGGATCTCTGGAACTGGACAGAAAAGTAGGGGGAGAGATACACGGGAACTAAGGCCAAGAGTAAAAAGGAAATAGGAAGAGGGGGGGGGGAGGTTCAGCTGGCACCGTCACCTAGGTTACCTAGCTCACCTAGCAGCTCCTAGAAGACACACTCAAAACTAAGGCCTCTGAACCACCGGATGGGATACTGTTCCTCAGCTCTCTGAAACGCTACGGAGCTCCCCCAGGGCACAATCTTTCATGAAACTCAGCAGTCTGTCTAACTGTTTGAAATCCGAATTCACTCAGAACAAAAATAACTCAAGCAGCAGAACAGACAAAACACAAACCCCTCTCATCATTGCAGCCTCTTAGGGCCCTTATTCTTGAAACGAGATCCTCACAGCTATGATACTCTGATATCCGCCTCAGATACCTGAGCCTCAGAAAGTATGGACACCGAAGATCTCACACGTCCTGATCCCTACTGCAGAGATATCCTTATGGATTGAGGCTTCTCCAGCCGCCGGCATCTCTGTACTGTGGTCGAATCAAAACAGCTACACAACTGGCCTTCATCCAGCAAAAAACGGGTCCAAAGCAACTAATGTTTCCTCTGCATTTCCCCCCCCCTCTCTATCTGATCGCTCTCACACCCCTTCTCTCTATCTGGTCCTCTTCACTCATGTCTCTCTAACCTGTCCTCTTCACTCCTTCTCTCTACGCTGTCCTCTCACTCCTTCTCTCACATGTCCTGCGTCACTCCTTCTCTCTACCTGTCCTCTCACCCCTTCTCTCATATCTGTCCCCCTAACCCCCTTCTATCTCTATCTGTCTCAAATCACTTCTTCATCTCCTACATGTCCTCTCGCTCCTTCCTCTCACTCCTTCTCTCTGTCTTCTCTTCTCACACTCTCACTCCTCCTCTCTACCTGTCCTCTCATTCCTTCTCTCTACCTGTCCTCTCACTCCTTCTCTCTACCTGTCCTCTCATTCCTTCTCTCTACCTGTCCTCTCACTCCTTCTCTCTACCTGTCCTCTCACTCCTTCTCTCTACCTGTCCTCTCACTCCTACACTCTAACAGTCCTCTCAGTCCTTCTCTCTACCTGTCCTCTCACTCCTTCTCTCTACCTGTCCTCTCACTCCTTCTCTCTATCTGTCCTCTCACTCCTTCTCTCTACCTGTCCTCTCACTCCTTCTCTCTGTCTTCTCTTCTCACACTCTCACTCCTCCTCTCTGTCTTCTCTTCTCACACTCTCACTCCTCCTCTCTACCTGTCCTCTCACTCCTCCTCTCTACCTGTCCTCTCACTCCTTCTCTCTACCTGTCCTCTCACTCCTTTTCTCTGTCTTCTCTTCTCACACTCTCACCCCTTCTCTCTATCTGTCCTCTCACCCCTTCTCTCTACCTGTCCTCTCATCCCTTCTCTCTATCTGTCCTCTCACTCCTTCTCTCTAGCTGTCCTCTCACTCCTTCTCTCAGTCTTCTGTCTCCTTCATCTCTCTGGCTCACACTCTACTCCGTTCCTCACTCCTCAAGCTGCTCCTGTCCTCTCACTCCTCCTCTCTACCTGTCCTCTCACTCCTCCTCTCT
>JAMWET010003932.1:110000-132500 GCA_024036415.1 Prochilodus magdalenae | reverse complement strand
GTTTAACCCGTTAGCCCTCTCCTAGCCTGTTTAACCCGTTAGCCGTCTTCTAGCCTGTTTAACCCGTTAGCCGTCTCCTAGCCTGTTTAACCTGTTAGCCCTCTCCTAGCCTGTTTAACCCGTTAGCCCTCTCCTAGCCTGTTTAACCCGTTAGCCGTCTTCTAGCCTGTTTAACCCGTTAGCCGTCTCCTAGCCTGTTTAACCCGTTAGCCCTCTCCTAGCCTGTTTAACCCGTTAGCCGTCTTCTAGCCTGTTTAACCCGTTAGCCGTCTCCTAGCCTGTTTAACCCGTTAGCCGTCTCCTAGCCTGTTTAACGTGTTAGCCGTCTCCTAGCCTGTTTAACTTGTTAGCCGTCTCCTAGCCTGTTTAACCCGTTAGCCGTCTCCTAGCCTGTTTAACCCGTTAGCTTATGATGATCGATCTGAACTGGAGCCTGATTTAGTTACAGACTGTAGCGTCGGGCAGCAGCTCGTATTTACAGCCTGTCTTTTTAATCTCACTTCTAACAGCTTCTTCAGTAGGAGGACCCTTCGCCTTTCATCTCTCATAAATAATGAGCTGCTAAATAAAACCAGATTAGTCCATATTTAAATTATTATAGATGAAAAGAAGAATGGTAGAGCTGAAACCGTTTAATTATTATATTACCCGCGCTGAAATCATTATCTCTCGTTTATCAGCAGGCGTATTAAGTGACTGTACTTATCTTTAAATAAAGATAATCTCAGCTGTAGACGAATAAATATAAATATCTGTAATTTAGATTCTACAATAATGGAGTTATAATAAACAAATGTCTCCGGTCCGTTTCCCCCTCACCGCTAACAGTCGCTATGTCCAAACGAAAGTCAGCTCCCTCGTTTGGAGCAGTGTTGGACGTCTGACTAAATGAAGAGCAGAATTCGGTTTCATTTGTTCGGATTCTCTTCTTCAGAAGCTCCTCCCCTTTCTCTGAGACATCGTTCCCCCAGGTTTCTCAGCTTCACAGCTTTAGCTTCCTTTAGTGGTGAACTGCCAGCGCACGCCGTCACGTGGATTTCATTTTTTAGCAGGCATGGATCACAGCCCAGCTAGACCTTACATATATATTTATTATTCCCCTTTAATAATTATTAACATGTCTTTTACATTCTTAAAGTTCTTCTGCATTTCTGTAAGCTTTAGTCTGCTTTACGAAAAAAAAGGGTCACTGTTGTCAGTCAACATAAAAGGGTCTCGGCCAACTTAAAGGGTCTCCGACTGACAATTCAACTTGTTGACTTCTAGAGGGCGGCCCTAGAGAAATGCATGTCTTGAGCAAATGTTTTATTTGATGTCTAATAAAGAGAGAGAGAGAAGACACTTCAGAAGACATCAGTGGGACTCCTGGCCATTGTTCCATTGGACAAACTCTGCTGACTTTCTAAATGAGGAGATCAGATCTGAACCATGTGCAGACTGATTTACTGAGTACTAGATAATGTACATGGAGAAGAAACATGAACGAGTAGTCAAATCGTCGGCCAGGACGGCAAGTCGGGTACAGCCCTACTAAACACCCAAATGTCTGATATTAAGTTCAGTTGAGAGTTCTGGGACTTCTGTCTTCCTTTCCCCTCAGCTGAACAATAAACCGCCTGTACTGAATGGCTGTAAACGGGCTAAATGAAAGCTGGTCCTGGACTTCTGCACAGCGCTGGGTTGTTTCTGAATTACAGACTTCAAGCCACTGAGGCTTTTAGACAGCAGACGGGACGCATTTTCACATATAAGCTTCAGAACCCCCTCCTTACCACACCTCCCACCCCATGGTACATAAACACATCCAGCCTGTCCGTCTGGGCCTGACTGACCAGTCTCGCGTCCCCTTATGAACAATCCAGCTTTATAAATATTCAAACACTGCGGCGCTTCTTCTCATGTCTAAGAGCACAACAGACATTCAGCGCACGCGGAGGCAGTAAAGCTCCCTGGCAACAGGCCTAGCAACGGGGCGGGAGGGGTGTCTGGAGAGCATCTCGTGATGGAGGGGTCCGGCGCACCAACTTCAGTCCTTAGAACGCTTTCACTTCAGGGTTTTAGAGATGTACCTTTCCAAATGTAGGAACTGACCACATGCTCATCCCTTCAGGGGTCAGCAATTTGACAATACATCACTGTTACTGTGATAGTCACGTGACCAGCACTTTTCTGACTAGATGACAGGGAAATTCAGAACATGTGGAACGCTGAACAACATCTAGAACATAACATACAGACTCACCTGTATGCCACCACATACATAAACATATTAACAAGCACCTGGAATACCACAACAGCAGCCTAACAGCACCTGTTTGGATGCCATAGCAAAACCGATTCCCTGCCAACACATTAGCAACCACCTGGGATGCCATTGCGTGACCTAACAGTATTATAGTATTTAGCCGTCTCCTACCCTGTTTAACCTGTTAGCCGTCTCCTAGCCTGTTTAACCTGTTAGCCGTCTCCTAGCCTGTTTAACCTGTTAGCCGTCTCCTAGCCTGTTTAACCTGTTAGCCGTCTCCTACCCTGTTTAACCTGTTAGCCGTCTCCTAGCCTGTTTAACCTGTTAGCCGTCTCCTACCCTGTTTAACCTGTTAGCCGTCTCCTAGCCTGTTTAACCTGTTAGCCGTGTTCTAGCCTGTTTAACCTGTTAGCCATCTCCTAGCCTGTTTAACCTGTTAGCCATCTTCTAGTCTGTTTAACCTGTTAGCCATCTCCTAGCCTGTTTAACCTGTTAGCCATCTCCTAGCCTGTTTAACCTGTTAGCCATCTCCTAGCCTGTTTAACCTGTTAGCCATCTCCTAGCCTGTTTAACCTGTTAGCCATCTCCTAGCCTGTTTAACCTGTTAGCCATCTTCTAGTCTGTTTAACCTGTTAGCCATCTTCTAGCCTGTTTAACCTGTTAGCCATCTCCTAGCCTGTTTAACCTGTTAGCCATCTCCTAGCCTGTTTAACCTGTTAGCCATCTCCTAGCCTGTTTAACCTGTTAGCCGTCTCCTAGCCTGTTTAACCTGTTAGCCGTCTCCTAGCCTGTTTAACCTGTTAGCCATCTCCTAGCCTGTTTAACCTGTTAGCCATCTCCTAGCCTGTTTAACCTGTTAGCCGTCTCCTAGCCTGTTTAACCTGTTAGCCATCTCCTAGCCTGTTTAACCTGTTAGCCATCTCCTAGCCTGTTTAACCTGTTAGCCGTCTCCTAGCCTGTTTAACCTGTTAGCCGTCTCCTAGCCTGTTTAACCTGTTAGCCATCTTCTAGCCTGTTTAACATGTTAGCCGTCTCCTAGCCTGTTTAACCTGTTAGCCATCTTCTAGCCTGTTTAACCTGTTAGCCATCTTCTAGCCTGTTTAACCTGTTAGCCATCTTCTAGCCTGTTTAACCTGTTAGCCATCTCCTAGCCTGTTTAACCTGTTAGCCATCTCCTAGCCTGTTTAACCTGTTAGCCATCTCCTAGCCTGTTTAACCCGTTAGCCGTCTCCTAGCCGGTTTAACCCGTTAGCCATCTCTTAGCCTGTTTAACCTGTTAGCCATCTCCTAGCCTGTTTAACCTGTTAGCCATCTTCTAGCCTGTTTAACCTGTTAGCCATCTCTTAGCCTGTTTAACCCGTTAGCCATCTCTTAGCCTGTTTAACCCGTTAGCCATCTCTTAGCCTGTTTAACCTGTTAGCCATCTCTTAGCCTATTTAACCTGTTAGCCATCTCCTAGCCTGTTTAACCTGTTAGCCATCTCCTAGCCTGTTTAACCTGTTAGCCATCTCCTAGCCTGTTTAACCTGTTAGCCGTCTCCTAGCCGGTTTAACCTGTTAGCCATCTCCTAGCCTGTTTAACCTGTTAGCCATCTCCTAGCCGGTTTAACCTGTTAGCCATCTTCTAGCCTGCTTTGTCTACTATCTATTAGCCTGCTTTGTCTTTTAGCTAATAGACTAAACATACAAGAAGGAATCTTCTATCTTGTAGTCCGTTTATAAGGATATATATTTTATCCAGCAGATAGCACAAGCCGAACTCTGTCGAAGCACTAATGAAGCTCCTCCAAACTAGTTCCACATTGTCCCCTGTAATTAAATAGCTGTCAGAGGCGTGTTAACCAATAAAGACCTATCATTTCAGTCCAGGCCAATATGCCCATCAAGTTACTTAATATAGACGCAGAGAGACTGTGGAGAAACGTGGCAGCCTACACGAAAACATCAGTAAAGCTTCAACTGAACACTGCTTACATACTAGACTTCACAACACATCCACAAGCACTGAATAGCCTAATTAGCACCGCATGAAAGTCAGAGACGGTCATTTGTTCATATCACTTCCAGCCAAAACAGCTATTAGGCTAAATAAATGAAGGGTACAGCGGCATGTGTAACATAAACACCACTGTAAATATAAAAACGGGTACAATCTGTTCGTAAATAGTGAAGCACTGCTTCGTAAGAGCGTTAATTCATCTTTATATGTGTACTTAAACCTCACACAGGCAGGCTTCCAGCAAAGCTCTACCAAAATATCAGCGGCGTCTGTCTCTCAAGGTCATGCGGCTTTATGAACTATATGACACACGACCTGCGGTATGCCCAACATGCTTACGTCTAATGGAAAAAACTATTCATGGCTTCCTGAGCGGAATAAGCCTGATGAATCAAATCAGCAGTAAATCACATGGTAAAAGATAAGACGGTGTTCCAGAAGAAAGTCCGGGACACTGTCATCCCGGAGTGTGCGTTCAATCCGTCATGCCTTAATTGAGTTTCGATAAGCTTGGCAAAGCTGACTCTCAGAACATTCCTCCTAAAGATGCAGTCTGGGAAAAAAACAACAAACCACAAATAACTCTTACACCAAACCCACACCCAATCCGAAACATGCCCCGTCAGGAAGTTTGCACCGGACCTATAAGCTGGTTCGGCTAATAACCCAAATGAAAGCCTGTATGGCCAAGGCCTGAGTCAGCAGCCTTGAGCCATGTCGAGCGGTTGAGTCGAGTCGGTATTTGACCAATAAATGATCAATGTACCGCACCATCTCTCTTTCCTCACCATGTAAACCTGGTACGCCACTGACCAATCACAGTGGTGACATCTTTTGGCCCGCCCTCACAGAGTTTCAGAGTCAGAGAAACTTGGTGAGCTAATGCTAACCAGCATAACCAAAAGCTAGCAAGCTACACCACCTGTCTGCCACTCGTACACTCCTCCGACATTTACCAACATAGTTCCATCATCCCTTCCTTCTTTCATCCATACACCAACATCATTTCTTCATCCGTTTATTCCTTTATCCATAAACCAACATTGTTCCTTCATCCGTTCATTCCTTTATCCAACACTAACATTGTTCCATCATCCCTTCCTTCCTTTATCCATACACCAACATCATTCCTTCATCCGTTTATTCCTTTATCCATACACCAACACTGTTGCTTCATCCATTCATTCCTTTATCCAACACTAACATTGTTCCATCATCCCTTCCTTCCTTTATCCATACACCAACATCATTCCTTCATCCGTTTATTCCTTTATCCATACACCAACACTGTTGCTTCATCCATTCATTCCTTTATCCATACACCAAAATTGTTCCTTCATCCCTCCATTCCTTTATCCATACACCAACATCGTTCCTTTATCAATTCATTGCTTTAGCCATACACCAACACTGTTCCTTCATCCATTCATTCCTTTATCCATACACCAACATTGCTACTTCATCCATTCATTCCTTTATCCATACACCAACACTGATCCTTCATCCATTCATTCCTTTTTCCATACACCAACATCGTTCCTTCATCCGTTCATTCCTTTTTCCATACACCAATATTGTTCCCTCATTCCTTTATCCATACACCAACACTGCTCCTTCATCCATTCATTCCTTTATTCATAAACCAACACTGTTCCTACATCCATTCATTCCTTTATCCAACACTAACACTGTTCATTCATCCCTTCATTCCTTTATTCATACACCAACACTGTTCCTTCATCCATTCATTCCTTTATCCAACACTAACACTGTTCATTCCTCCCTTCATTCCTTTATTCATAAACCAACACTGTTCCTTCATCCGTTCATTCCTTTATCCATACACTAACATTGATCCTTCATCCATTCATTCCTTTATTCATACACCAACACTGTTCCTTCATCCGTTCATTCCTTTATTCAAAACTAACACTGGTTATTAATCCCTTCATTCCTTTATCCATACACCAACACTGTTCCCTCATTCTTTTATCCATACACCAACACTGTTCCTTCATCCATTCATTCCTTAATCCATACACCAACACTGTTCCTTCATCCATTCATTCCTTTATCCATACACCAACATTGTTCCTTCATCCGTTCATTCCTTTATTCATACACCAACACTGTTCCTTCATCCGTTCATTTCTTTATCCATACACCAACACTGTTCCTTCATCCGTTCATTTCTTTATCCATACACCAACACTGTTCCCTCATTCGTTTATCCATACACCAACACTGTTCCTTCATCCGTTCATTTCTTTATCCATACACCAACACTGTTCCTTCATCCGTTCATTTCTTTATCCATACACCAACACTGTTCCCTCATTCTTTTATCCATACACCAACACTGTTCCTTCATCTGTTCATTCCTTTATCCATACACCAACTATGTTCCCTCATTCTTTTATCCATACACCAACACTGTTCCTTCATCCCTCCATTCCTTTATCCATACACCAACATTGTTCCCTCATTCCTTTACCCATACACCAACACTGATCCTTCATCCGTTCATTCCTTTATCCATACACCAACATTGTTCCCTCATTCCTTTACCCATACACCAACACTGATCCTTCATCCGTTCATTCCTTTATCCATACACCAACACTGTTCCCTCATTCTTTTATCCATACACAAACACTGTTCCTTCATCTGTTCATTTCTTTATCCATACACCAACACTGTTCCTTCATCCGTTCATTCCTTTATCCATACACCAACACTGTTCCCTCATTCCTTTATCCATACACCAACACTGTTCCCTCATTCTTTCATCCATACACCAACACTGTTCCTTCATCCGTTCATTTCTTTATACACCAACATTCCCCAAATATGACCATCAAACCAGACTGCTAACCTAGCCTGCAGGCTAACAAATACAACCTGGCTAATGCTAACACCTATCTCACCTCAAAAACTGGGTTTGCATTTAGCTTAAATTGGACACCAGAGAGCAACACGCTATCACCCTCTCAGTCGGTCAAAAGAAACTTGAGGTAAAAGCTGAGAAGCAGCACGGCTAAATATCGGTCATCTGAGAAATCCATCCTGTCCACTGTAACGCTGATTCAAAGACCGGTCTACCGATACACCATACCAATAACATACGCAGCATTATGGCTAGTTCCTTCAGAACCCTGCTGCTGCATTCTCCCACCTTCGCTGGGGGGTTTCCAGATCTCTAAATCAGATAACCTCACTTCAGAAACCATCGCTGCACCACTGTAGGAGGTGAACAGGCGAGTGTGCAGCAGACGTAGCAATAGCAGCATTGTGCATTTTGGCCGGAGTGCAAAATCACAAACAGCATTAATTATAAACATGGACAGAAGTACAGACGAAATTCAGGCTTCAGTATCGCGGCTGCTACTATCTTTAGTGCTCCCTTGTAAATTTGTTTACAGATCGCAATATAAACCACATGAGCGAGCGCCACGAGAGCGAGCAACCATTACTCGTCAGCAACTTTAGCCTCGCAGCTCCTGTGCTACCACCCTACAGAAGCTGTGTTGTGCTATGTACAGCTCGTCCGACCATCTCTGAGTTTTGGGACCGGGGCAGCTGTGCTGTTCCCAGCTCAGTTTTTAAGAGCTCCTAGCAGATTTCTGGCACCAGGAGCGAGAACAGAGCTTACTGCTGGAGCTCTAAAGTCACCAGATCCAGTAATGAGGCCTGCTGGGCACGGGCAGCGCACAAACATGCACAGCAGAGCACAGCCCCCACCGTAACGGCAAACCTGGACAGAAAGCGACACGGAGATCTCTCAGAATGGACTAAACAAAGCTCGGGCATGAACAACACGTCATTTGGTAAAGGTGGGAGGCTGTAGACCACAGGTCTCTAGAGCGCTTTCGATACTTAGTAGTCATCCACCACGTTATCATCAGTAATCTCAGGGGTGATGAGAGATCTGTGGAAGATCTGTCCGATGGAGCCACACGTTTCACTTCAACAGCCCAGATTTACCAGTACCAGTTTAAGATCAACCTACTGTGCAGGCCAATCTTCGTCCAAGCACACTTGCTGCTGTCTTCTGCTGTTCGCAGAGCAGCTGGGCTTCGCAGAGCAGCCTCATCGTGTTGCTTCCTTCACGGTGCACAACACCTACGCTTGCATCTGCCATGTTGCCTTTGCGCTCATGCTAGTGGTATTCCTCTTAAGAACACTAGGGCCAGTATCCCACTTCTGACACCAGTGTAGCATGGGCAAAGACCAACAAGCTGCAGGCAAGTGAACGCCATAAGTAAAGCTTTTTTATAATCACCACGGCAGCGAGGGGAACTGGCACCGAGGGGAACCGGCAGCTAAGGTAACCGGCAGCGAGGGGAACCGACAGAGAGGGGAACTGGCAGCTAAGGTAACCGGCAGCGAGGGAAACCGACAGAGAGGGGAACTGGAAGAACCGGGAACTGGCAACTAAGGTAACTGGCAGCTAGGGGAACTGGAAGCTAGGGAAACCGGCAGGTAAGAGAACCAGCAGCGAGGGGAACCAGCAGCTAGGAGAACTGCCAGCTAGGGGAATTGGCAGCGAGGGGAACCGGCAGCTAGGAGAACTGCCAGCTAGGGGAATTGGCAGCGAGGGGAACCGGAAGAAAGGGGAAATGGCAGCTAGGGGAACTGCTAGCTAGGGGAACTGCCAATTAAGGGAACCAGCAGTGAGGAGAACCGGCAGTGAGGGGAATGGACAGCTAAGAGAACCAGCAGTGAGGGGAACCAGCAGCGAGAGGAACCGGCAGCTAGGGGAATTGGCAGTGAGGGGAATCGGCAGCTAAGAGAACCAGGAGCGAGGGAAACCAGCAGCGAGGGGAACTGGCAGCGAGGGGAATCAGCAGCTAACAGAACCAGCAGCGAGGGGAACCAGCAGCTAAGGGAACCAGCAGTGAGGGGAACTGGCAGCAAGGGGAATCAGCATCTAACAGAACCAGCAGCGAGGGGAACCAGCAGCTAAGGGAACCAGCAGTGAGGGGAACTGGCAGCAAGGGGAATCAGCAGCTAACAGAACCAGCAGCGAGGGGAACCAGCAGCTAACAGAACCAGCAGCGAGGGGAACCAGCAGCTAAGGGAACCAGCAGTGAGGGGAACCGGCAGCGAGGGGAACCGGCAGCGAGGGGAACCGGCAGCTAAGAGAACCAGCAGTGAGGGGAACCAGCAGCGAGAGGAACTGGCAGCGAGGAAAACCAGCAACTAGGGAAACCAACAGCTAGGGGAATTGGCAGCGAGGGGAATCGGCAGCTAAGAGAACCAGGAGCGAGGGAAACCAGCAGCTAGGGGAATTGGCAGCGAGGGGAATCGGCTGCTAAGAGAACCAGGAGCGAGGGAAACCAGCAGCTAGGGGAATTGGCAGCGAGGGGAATCGGCAGCTAAGAGAACCAGGAGCGAGGGAAACCAGCAGCGAGGAGAATTGGCAGCTAAGGGAACCAGCAGTGAGGGGAACCAGCAACGAGAGGAACCGGCAGCTAAGGGAAACCAGCAGCGAGGGGAACCGGCAGCGAGGGGAACCGGCAGCTAAGAGAACCAGCAGCGAGGGGAACCGTTGCTCAGCGCTGACCGACGTGGCTGGTCACTTCTCACCATACGACTCTCCGGTAGACACTAGCTCTACAGACTCACAGCCTAGCGCAGACCAGCATAAACAATACATGTTCACATCCTTACACTAACATCATCAATCTAACTACATGATTTAAAGTCCCGCAGAGTCCGCCGCGCCCCTCACATGGCCATGCCTCAGGCGTGCATGGGACAAACGAGCCAGTAGCGGGACACAACACCATAAATATTACATCATAGCAGCCAAATCGTCAGCGCCATACAACCAGTACGGGTACAGCAGCAGCGTTTTCAGGCCCGTACTCCACATAGGCACGCGATTTATGGGCTGTTTGTGTTTTTGCATGTGGAGAACAGGACGCTCTGCAAGGTACGAGGACACACTAAATCAACCCGCGGGAGAATAAACCACAGCGACCCTCCACCATTCACAGCCACTGGATTTAGGGACAAACTGTCCTGATTCCTTCAGAGGAAGAACGGCGAGAGCAGAGCAGACCATCAAATGTTTGGGCACACCTAGAGTTTGAACTGGAGCTTTGATTTACATGGACACGGTTTCTCTGTTGGTTTGCAGTAACTGTCCAAACTAGAGTCTGTACTTGGAGGAAAAACAATACGGCATGCGTAAATATTAGTGACTGGGCTAGTTTAGGAATAACACCACACGCTTTATCCCTTTGTTGCAATGTTAAACCTCTTCAGGGCCCAAAGCTTTCATGTGTTTACCCAAGGTCCCAATCTGGAAAGCTTTTAACCATGGCGTCGCTGTCCAAAGAAAAACATGGATCTCCATTTTTGTTGATTTTCACTTTTATGCCTTATTTGATCACATGAGCTGCTGTTTACACTGTGTGGAAATTTCATGAAGAATGGACCGACGGAAATGGCCCAAAACTGCTTGGTAAGACGTCTGGTTCCATTGACTTCCATTCAAACTCAATGAGGTTTTTGGCCTCTCCTGTAAAGTTGCCATTTTGGAGATACCTGTTTTTCTTTGGACAGTGACGATAGCTTGCTGAGGAAATCTCTCGAATCTATGCTCTTCATACCAACACGGCCTGATCAACATGAACGCTGGACCGAAATATAAGCAGATAGAAACCAAAGAAGGCATAACGATTTCATTTCGATATGAATCACTGTTTTAATGAATCATATTAATCATAATTTTGGGAAATTTCCTTAAAATAACAGCTTCAGAAGAGTTCTGATGACACTTTGATTTGTAATAGGGGGAACGGCATCTCTGTAAACCGCACTCCAGACATGGAACGTCTGCTATAGCGCTACTTAACTTTGGAGGAGTGTGCATGAGACCAGAACCAGAACACTTCATGGCTCCATACCAACGACTCTGGTAGCTATAAGCTTCCCCAGGCATGGACATCGGCTGGAGGAGGCTGTGGAGAGACGTGAGGTGATGTCGTCGGAGGGAGCGAGGAAGAACGCCAGGCTTCAAATGTCCACTTTTAATCTAGATCGCTTTGTCCTTGATCGAGTCGTGGCATATATGGCCGAACTCCTAACAACCATGGCAAAAGACAAGACGTCCCCCGACTCTGAAACAGTAGCACATGGCTGGAGCGTCCACTTCGTTCCTCTCCACCTCGTTTTATCAGTGGAGCTTTATAGACGTCTCATGGCCTCGTTCCATCAGACAGGCTCTGCGTCTGTTCTGCCTCGGTCCCCTTCTTTTTGGGTTACCCTGGTCTAAAACAGAGCAGAACTAGACCGGAACTGTATTAAGGCACAGGAGCTGCTGTCTTCAGGGAGATTCAAAAACCAGACATTAAGATAACGGGGCACAAGCTTCAGCACTCTGGGGCCTGGGGCCTCCATCATGGAACCTGAATAAACAGAGTCTGGGACAGTTTGTAAACACACACCACGCCTTTCGGTTACCCTGCAGTCCATATATGGATGAATAGTCTAGTTCAGTCCCGCCTACCTACACTGAGCTGTGCACCCCATGCTGTACCTCCCGCCACAGCTGTGATTGGTTCGCTTGGTAGCGTTGTCATTCCACCGTTGCCGCCATTTTTAAGTCACCTCGGGTGAACCACAGACTGTACGAACATGGAAAAAAGTCAAACGCCAACATAACTGTTAACAACGATCCGCTCTGGTTCAACCGCCACTGTTTGTAGACCTCGAGACATGGTGGCACCCCCAGTAGGCACTCCTTCGCCCAACTTGCATTGTGACGGTGAAATTGCAAAGCACGCCAGCGCACGAGTACGCTCACAACAGCACTGAAGGCCACTTGTGCGAGCCAGGGCATAGACTCTAAAGCAACTCAACGGCAGCACGCTATGGTTATGAGCAACTTACAAGGGTAATGATTACAGGTGGGCCAGTGTAGTGTTAGGAGTCTAGCCCAAGGACTCTTATTGGTGTAGCACAGCATAGTCACACAGACTGGGATTCGAACCCCAGTCTCCCACACGTAGAGGTGGCACCCTGAGTAGTGGTGTTACCCACTATGCTACCCAAACCACGGCAGTTAGCCGCACAGCATGTCGTTATCGTGGAAGTGCAAATGTGGGCGTGATGATGGCTACGTCCGAAACCGCCTACCACCCCCTTGCTTCCAGAGAGATTTTCAAGTAGCACAGCACACTGTGCTATCCCATGATTCCACTGGAGCTGTGGAGGCGTTCCGAGCTGAGGATGGAAAGATGGCCGAAAGCGGGGCTCTGTACGAGTGTAAATAATCTACAACTAAAAACATCGTAATTTTTCCCGATTTTGTGTAACACTGAGTGACGTTATAACCCGCTCTGCGGCGAGTATAAACCCCATGTTACACGTTTATATGACTGAATGGTGGGACGTCTACAGTGGTGGCGTGACGTCTTACGTCAAATGACGTTGGCAAGATGGCGGACGTAGTACGTACGAGGTTGCGTGGATACTACGTACTCACGTACTGAAAGAGCCTACTGCTTCACCGGTCGAGCAGTGCGCACTGGGTTCAGTCTAGTACGTACTGACGAAGTTGGCGATTTCGGACGCAGCCGATGTTTTAATCCAGGATATCCGGGGTATCGTGTGGGGAAACTACATTCCCGGACCTCCTCTGGTAAAACTAATCCCTCTCCAATAGCGCTTTACCGGCACACCAACAAAAACAGCCTGTTTAATTAAACAGTCATGTTCCAACTCAGTCCAGGCCAACAGCAAAGCTAACGTCATACAGTATCGTAAACCACATGAGCGCATTTCGGATTTGGCTTCCAGAGCCTGCACTACTGTTTAATTCATTTGTTTATCGTTTATTTAACTTTGGCAAGTCAGCTTAAGATTTTCATCTCATTTGCAGGTGAATCCCGGTCCAGAAGTCGCTGCAGGCACGCATCCCACCAGCAAATAAACATTCCAGCACCACAAACCGCAGACGGATTATCCACTATCGGCTGTAAACCTCATTTGTACGTTTATATTAGATCAGGAGTGCATACAGCTGCATCGAGACCCAGAGGAACCGCCGACCGAGCAGCCCGGCCGGCCGGCCTCGCCACACCCTGCATGTATCCCTCCGCCACCAACGGATTTTCAAAAATGTTCTGAAGTCAAGGCACTTAGACGGGATGGTTCTTCCAGGGTTCCAGATACAGAACTCCTTTGCATCATGAAAGAGTGGCAGGAGAACGTGTTCTACATGGTTCCAAAAGCTTGTAATGACAGAGGAACCCTATTGGGTGCTGTGTACAGGGTTCCATATAGGACCATCCATCGCTCCCAATCTGATCAACTCCCATGATGCATAGGGGTCTTTGGGCGCTCACTTATTTATCACAGTTGCGCAAGCAAAGCAATCTGATTCTGATCCTCTTCTCCTCCTCCCCCTCCTTCTTCTTCTCCCCCTCTTCCTCCTTCTCCTTCTTTTCTTTTTCTTTTCCTTTTGCTCCATCTTTTCTTCTTCTTCTTAGTTTCTTCTTATTCTCCTTCTTTCTCTTCTTCTCCTCCTTCTTCTCCTTATTTTCTTGTTCTTCTTCTCCTCCGTCTCCTCCTCCTCCTTCTTCTCCTCCTCCTCCTTTTTTTTCTTCTTCTTCTCCTTCTACTCCTTCTCTTTATTTTCTTCTTCTTCTCTTTCTTCTTCTCCTTCTCCTCCTTCTTTTCTTTTCTTCTTCTCCTTATTTTCTTGTTCTTCTTCTCCATCTTCTTCTCCTCCTCCTCCTTCTTCTTCTTCTCCTCCTCCTTTTCTTTTCTCCTTCTCTTTATTTTCTTCTTCTTCTCTTTATTTTCTTCTTCTTCTCTTTCTTCTTCTTCTCCTTCTCCTCCTTCTTTTCTTTTCTTCTTCTCCTACTCCTTCTCCTTATTTTCTTCTTCTTCTTCTCCTCCATCTTCTTCTCCTCCTCCTCCTTCTTCTTCTTCTCCTTTTCCTTTATTTTCTCCTTCTCCTACTCCTTCTCCTCCTTCTTCTTCTCCTTTTCTTTTTCCCATTCTTTATTTCTTCTTCATCTTCTTCTCCTCCTCCTCCTCCTCCTTCTTCTCCTCCTCCTTCTCCTCCTTCTTTTCTTTTCTTCTACTCCTTCTCTTTATTTTCTTGTTCTTATTCTCCTTCTTCTCCTCCTCCTTTTCTTTTTCCCATTCTTTATTTCTTCTTCACCTTCTTCTTCTCCTCCTTCTCCTTCTCCTCCTTCTTTCTTTATATGCTGTTTCATTGCCGTGAAACTCGTACTGCAGTTTTCGAGATATTGACTCCGTTCCAACTCCAGATTGTCCGGTATGGTCGTGTGACGGGCGCTTGTATACAGCTGTTTGATCGGATGCACAGATTCCGTGTAGGAAGGAATTTCTTCTGAATTTTGTCCCATACAGAATGAATAGGATCGAAAAACGTGTGCCCATCTACCCTGCTTCCACTCGCTAGCTCGAGGCACAACCGAGCTACCGACTGACCTGCACTCTTTACCTTTCTTTTTGCATCCCAACCTCCTCCCATAGAGTCCTATTCATTTCTATCCCAAACCCAGCTGTTTCCCAAACCCGCCCGAGAGCCACTATGGAGGTCTGGTCCAGTCACCACCACTGTGAATCAGTTACCAAGCATTTCAAAGCCACTCTGAATGAGTTTCCTCACGTCTTAACCATCTCAACAGCAGAGACTCGGTGGAGCCCCCCCCCTAAAGTCTTCACTAATACTCTGGAAAGTGGGGGAACTTGGATTTTGGCTGCTACTGTCCCTACAGTACCACTCCGCTTTCTGACAAGCAGGAGCAGCGGAGAGGTTAACAGTCTCTCCTCGACGCTGATTTATGACCTTCCTGAAACTGCTGCTTCTCGTCCCCTCTATTTCCATCATGTTTACGATCGCGGCTGTTTTCTTTATTATCTGCAGAAGCTGTTAGGAAAAGTGTTTGTGGTTTGTGGCTGGAACGGAGAGGAACTAGAACTAAATTAGAGCAGACAACAAAACTCTGATGGTTTTAAATGCCTATAAACGAGGTCAAAGGTCAGCTCCACAGAGTTTTTGTGGTGATCCTGGTCATATGACGCTTCTGGCTGCAAACTGTGTAACCGCAAGCCCCATCAAATCTAATCAGGACTCGGTGATAAACGCTTCAGCTCCACTGTACAAACTGAGGGAGCTATAAAAAGACACTGGGCTCACAAAGGAGGCGGGACAGAGTGTCCAAAAGTATAAAGACGGCTCCTAGAATAATGTGGGGCTGCCAAGTGTAGTGGTCCAGAACTGATCATCCAGTGCCTGTCCTAATGGTCAATCAAATTCTCACAGCAATGTTCAGCATCTGTACCTGACCTCACTAATGCTCCATCAAATCCTCACAGCAATCTTCAACATCCGTACCTGACCTCACTAATGCTCAATCAAATCCTCACAGCAATGTTCAACATCTGTACCTGACCTCACTAATATCCAATCAAATCCTCACAGCAATGTACAGCATTCGTACCTGACCTCACTAATGCTCAATCAAATCCTCACAGAAATGTTCAACATCTGTACTTGACCTAATGCTTCATCAAATCCTCACAGCAATGTTCAACATCCGTACCTGACCTCACTAATGCTCAATCAAACCCTCACAGCAATGTTCAACACCAGTACCTGATCTCACTAATGCTCAATCAAACCCTCACAGCAATGTTCAACATCTGTACCTGACCTCACTAATGCTCAATCAAACCCTCAAAGCAATGTTCAGCATCTGTACCTGATCTCACCTATGTTCAATCAAATCCTCACAGCAATGTTCAGCATCCCTACCTGATCTCACCTATGTTCAATCAAATCCTCACAGCAATGTTCAACATCCGTACCTGACCTCACTAATGCTCAATCAAATCCTCACAGCAATGTTCAGCATCTGTACCTGACCTCACTAATGCTCCATCAAATCCTCACAGCAATGTTCAACATCCGTACCTGACCTCACTAATGCACAATCAAATCCTCACAGTAATGTTCAACATCTGTACCTGATCTCACCTATGTTCAATCAAATCCTCACAGCAATGTTCAACATCCGTCCCTGACCTCACTAATGCTCAATCAAATCCCCACAGCAATGATCAACATCTGTACCTGACCTCACTAATGCTCAATCAAATCCTCACAGCAATGTTCAGCATCTGTACCTGACCTAACTAATGCTCCATCAAATCCTCACAGCAATGTTCAACATCCGTACCTGACCTCACTAATGCTCAATCAAATCCTCACAGTAATGTTCAACATCTGTACCTGATCTCACCTATGTTCAATCAAATCTTCACAGCAATGTTTAACTCCAGTACCTGAGGTCACTAATGCTCAATCAAATTCTCACGACAAGGTTTAACTCCAGTACCTGAGCTCACCTATGTTCAACCAAATCCTCACAGCAATTTTAAACATCAGTACCTGATCTCACCTATGTTCAATCAAATCCTCACAGCAATGTTCAACATCAGGCCATTCCATACCACTAAAGGTGAGTCGTACACTAACAGCTTTGACTGTGCACAGGTACCTTAACGAACCTCCACCTAGCCGCCCTGGTGTTTCAGAAGCGTCCCCGAGTTTAGGCCTGTAAACATGGTCTTCCTCCAAACCATTAAAACAATGACACACAAAGATGGAGGAACAACGACCCATCCTCCATCAGCTTCACCTCCAGCTGAGAAACACACGAGGGACTCTAACGCATGTAGCGAGGTTAGCTTCATCTCCAGCTTCATTTTAGGGACGAGGTAAAGGAGGCAACCCACACGAAGAGTCATCTGTTACCACAGCAGAGGAAAATGGAAAAGGGATTCATATCTGCCAAGCCTGGGGACCGCCTGTGCCCAGTTCCAACATTAGTAAAGTATCTGAGCTAAAGGCCACACGACTGCCAGCCCTGGATTTACATCCCGAAAAGACAGCGTGTGCACCAGACGCCGTACGGTACACGGCCGGTCCTCTGGGAGTCAGTCAGCTTGCAACGATGCTTCCACAGAGAGGCTGGAGCCAGCCTGAACAGAACTGAATTGGATCTAGTACGTACGGCTTAGTATGCGAGTGCCTGGTACGCACACGTCCTCGGACGCACTACATCCGCCATTTTACCTGTGACCTTTGACCCGGATCTCTGCTGACGTCACACAATGGCGCCAAACCTCATTCTTTAAAAGCTAGAGGTCGGCAAAATCTTTACCAACTGCTAACGGAAGTAGCGCTCGTTGTGGATCACTTCCACATGGAGGCAGCGTTGGGCAGGAGGTCGCAGGAAACGCATGCTGAGGAATGCCGCTTTCCCGCCATTTTTTTTTCCACTGCTTTGAACGGCTCTATAGCTCCCATGGAATCATGGGAAAGGACAGTGTGCTGTGGTTGCCTTCTTCAAAATCATCCGGGGAATTTTCACCTACTGTTTTATGAACACTTGTATTCGCACACACTAACTACTCTCGCGTACTGCTTTCGCGTACTGTATAGTATGGAAATACACTATTTCGGATGCAGCTATAGATTTTAAAGAATGCTCTTCTACATTCTGGGAATGTGGAAGATTCTGAGACGACTGCTTCGAACGGCTCTGTAGCGCCCGTGGAATCATGGGATAGGACAGTGTGGTCGCATACCATACTTCAAAATCTCTCCCAATGTAGTACATCACCCGGGGAATTTTCACCTACTGTTTTATGAACACTATGTATTCGCACACACTAACTACTCTCGCATACTGCTTTCGCGTACTGCTTTCGCGTACTCTATATTATGGAAGTACACCATTTCAGATCCACAATCTGGGAACCAAAAGCAAACTTCCCACTCAAAACACTAACGGAACATTACATTGCAAATTCTAAGAATATTTTTAGAAAGTTTTAGAATATAGAATATTGAAAATTAATAATTTAATTAATAACGTCCTCGGATGCACTACATCTGCCATTTTACCTGTGTCCTTGGACCCGGATCTCCGCTGACGTCACGCAACGGCGCCGAACCTCATTCTTTAAAAGCCAGAAGTCGGCAAAATCTTTACCAACTGCTAACGGAAGTAGCATTCGTTGTGGATCACTTCCACATGGAGGCAGCGTTGAGCAGGAGGTCGCAGGAAACGCATGCTGAGGAATGCCGCTTTCCCGCCATTTTTTTCCCACTGCTTTGAACGGCTCTATAGCTCCCATGGAATCATGGGATAGGACGGTGTGCTGTGGTCGCCTTTTTCAAAATCATCCAGGGGATTTTCACCTACCGTTTTATGAACACTATGTATTCGCACACACTAACTACTCTCGCGTACTGCTTTCGCGTACTGTATAGTATGGAAGTACACCATTTCGGATGCAGCTATAGATTTCAGAGAATGTTGTTCCACAATCTGGGAACCAAACGCAAATTTCCCACTCAAAACATTAACGGAATATTGCATTGCAAATTCTAAAAATATTTTTAGAAAGTTTTAGAGCACAGAATATTAATAATCAATAATTGATAATATAGGATGTGAGTTTAATAGAGCAATTTATGTACCAGCAACAGAATCCAGACAGTGTTCGTTTTTATGCTTGAAAAGAACTTGAGAGTTTTACTGAGGGCACATACTTCCTTCACCCATCACCCCAACCGATTCCTGCAGTTCGAGCTGCTGCATCTTTTTTTGCAGACTTTTTTGAAAAGCATAGCTGTCAATCTTCCTGGACGTGCTCTTTTCATATTTGTCAACAGAATTCCCCTCTAACGTACTTCTAGAGCCGTTTAACTGCACCTTCACCCCCGAAATTACTCACAACATGACTCAGTTCAAACTGAAGCGACTCATCCGAGTACATTAGGGTCCCTTAAGTCGGCCATGAAGGTTTTTTTCTCTACACAGACTCCTACTAGTCCTACCTGTAGGTGGTCACAGCACAGACTGCCTACCCAGCGTATAAACTGGAATCTCAGCAATTGTGCTTGGGGGGAGATATCCAGCTCTGGAAATAAATCAGAGCCCACTCCAGTTTCTTCTCCACAAGTACAGCAGGTTCTCAGTGAGGAACCGAAGGTTGGGTTCTAGCTTCACTGGCAGATACAGTGAGCGTCTGGTTCATAAGAACAAGGTCCAGCAGCAAACACACAGGACAACACAGCTACAGACTGGCAGAGGGCCAAACCCCCTCTCTACTGACCGTGATGAGCGCCACCTCATTCCAATGTCCCTTACCCACCGTAAGATGACCTCGAGTGACCTACAGAGAGACTGGCGAGCGGTGGCTGGGGTGAAACGCACAGCGAGCATGGTTCTAAAAACAGGCTTCTGGAGGTCATTAGTGATTTTCTAAATCAGATCTAATACAATATCTGATCTGGAGTTTGGGAGACATGGTTCCAGTAGTGTAGAGAATCGAACAGAACCAACACAAACCCAGAACCTGTACACCTAGAGACACTGATCAGTATCAGGTGGTCTCTTAAATTTTTCCAGCGCTGTATATACAGTATATATGTATAGAAACAATGTATATGGATGGACAGGAAAACTATGAAACTCATAATATACAATATGCATGCATATGGAGAGGAACTTTCTAAAGTTGGTCTCTTATCTAGCCTGGTATCCCTTTACTACCGCTTCCCAAACTGACTGTTTTCAGCTGAAAGATCAGAGACGACAGTAACGTTACTGGGGTGACTGATCGTTGGCACTCATCTGCCTCTCACTGTGTACCGTCTGAGCTACGTTTGATCTCCTGTGCCGTTCAGTCTCTCAGTATGGCTTTAGTTTAATGCAGTGATGGTAAAACGCTGACTGACGCGCTGAGGAACCGAAAGGTCTTCCATGAGCACCTGCCTCACACAGGCGTGGGATTGGGGCGCGATGGGGCTGTGTGTAGGTTCGTTGTTAATTGTTCCATTTAATATGTAATTTAGTACATTTTTATGAATGTAAAATCTGGAATAAACATGATATATGTGTATATATTCGTTTAGCAGAATGTTTTTTATTATCCTGGTTAAAAAACAGATATTAAAAAATAAAGAAGCCACTTTTGCATGTATCGGATACTGACATCAGAGTTTCCATTTTGGTGCAGAAACATGTAATGGATTTATAATATACAATATTGAGCACAGAGTATCATATATATAATATATGCACAGGAAAAGTAGAAAAATATTATATCTCTAATATATAATATCACAAACAGAGAAAACACATTTACAGTACACAGTATATCATGCATGGAGCAAATGTATTTATAAAAATATTTATATTTTTATATTTTTATTTATATAATATTTTATATGGAAATGTTTAATATATGATTTGGAAAATCATGCATTTAAATTATATTTAAGACAGCTTAATCTTACCCTTATATATTCTGTTGCATATCATTATGAAGGTAGAACGCATTCATCACATCACAGATTTGTTGTTTTCCACATGCACGTTACGAAACACCCTTTTCCAGAATTTACTAATTCCTAGAATTTCTGAGCATGATATTGTCCAATTATCACCATGGTTTCTGATCGCTATCAGCACAAAATATGAGGGTGTAACGGGCTACGGAACTTTTCTCTCGTATTTATATAAGCCAAGAGACTCGAAGGATTATTTCCCTTAAGCATTAGTTAAAAAAATATCTAATACAAAAGCTAATAGACACAGCATAATCAAATTTATACAGTGATTTTTTTAAGGAGTGGCCTTAAAAACACGGCTTGTTATTTACATGGACAGAATTCTTCATTTCCACTGAGGAAATGCTGTTTTACTGGAGGTCTGTCTAAAGACAACACCGGAAATCTGCCCCTATAACTTTAATATTAGAGAAATTATTTACAAAATAAGAAAAAAAAAAAAGTAATGGCACCTTAGCATCTTTAGCATTGTGCTCCATGTACAGATGGAGAGGAAATGATAGTGAGTAGTATCAATAAAATTATTAATAAGTAATGGTATCCATTAGCAGTAATGGTATCCATTAGCAGTACTGGTATCGATATCGGTACCTCGAGTTTACGTACTCACTACCCAAGTTTACGTCAAGAGGAAAAAGAAAATGGTGGCAAAACTCAATGCCTATTTATTCGGCACTGGAAAGTCACATGACGGGACATGCTTGCCGGGTGTATTCAGAGAAGCGAGATAAACTCGAAAAATGTATTTTACCCGGGGGTGCCAAAACTTTTGCACAACACACCTTATCTTCCTAACTCCAGTGCAAAACTACAGTAGCCTCGGAGACTTCGGACACCAAACGCCTTCTGCCTGGCCGACTTTGTTTAAAGTGGGTGGAAAGGGCATGAATTACGTTGGGACTATCGCTTTAATGTATGAAGTGAGGGACTTCATGAGGCCCTCGAGAGGAGACAGAGGGAGAAAAGGAGAAGGAGAAGATTTGTGGCCTCCTCGGATTCCAGGCTTTTTCCACTCTCTCCTGGATGCGCACCAGAAATCAGGCACGGGACACATGCAGCACACACAGCGCACGGGACACCGTCCCCGCAAGGAGCGGGAGGATACCGCGGGTCTTCAGCGCGGCGCGCTGCTTAGAGTAAAGCAGAACGTTTAGATTTCCCGGGCCGTGTTGGAACATGCCTGACGCTTTAGATCAAAATGACAACACGCCATTTAGCCTTCTGCCCTGGAGGAAACGTGGAGGAACAGAAATCACATTATAACCACACACGGTGCCAACCGAGGTAACGTGTGCCGAGCATCTGATAGCACGAGGGCATGCTCGGGCCTGCCTTACAGATGCATAGGAATACATGGCCCAGTCACGGTTTAGTGCTACGCACAGCTGCACTGCAGTATATGATCTCAATACTGGAACTTTTACAGTCTCATACTGGACCACAGGCAGGAGATCGCGTCCCGGTAGACCCTGTCCACTGGTAGACCCACCAAAACTGTCCCCTTCACATAAACAGCACTCAGGGCTTTAACGTTTGAGAGAGAGCAGAACATCAAGCTCCACTCCTGATTCAGATCTCAAACATCCACAGGTGTTTCTGTCCATCCTGCTTCCACTGTGGGAAGACAAATCCACGTTATGGGTCTGCAAGGATGTGCAGCTGTTCAACAAGAAAAGGACAGCTGCTGGTGGTCCCAGAACAATGGACTGACCACCCCAGACCTCAACACGGCTGACCTGTTGGGGGTTACTTGGATGGTGAATAGACCGTTGGAGGCTGTGGCTGACGCACTAAACACGTAAACCGACTAATATTATATTCAGTAAACCGAATTTAA